>CAWUFW010006494.1:600000-1144311 GCA_963921515.1 Calotriton arnoldi | reverse complement strand
GTTCTACTACCTTTCAAAAAGAAATGGCCAGACTCAGGATAAGTGGGAGTCAGGCAAAAAAGGGGCAACAACAAAAAAGACAGGGGATGTAGGCGAGGACCCGATAAGGAGATCAGAAAGGGCAAAGAACAAGCCAAAACAATAGATGATTCAGACATGGCATGTGTTGTGGAGGAGGCCACGGAAAATGTGGAATTGAGGGTTGTTAATTTGTCAAATAGGACATTGGATTCTGATGAAACAAACTTACTGTGTAAGGGTTTGGGTTTTTGCCCTACCCAGGAGGGGATTTTACGAATGTTCATGTGGACCTCTTCAAATTCTCGAGATTGTTAAAATTAAAAGATTTTTTCAATGACAAGGTGCCAAACAATGTGATGACTGGTGGGACTATGGAAAATGTGAATATGACCATAGCTGAAGTTAAGAACTTACAATGCCTTGTCTCTCTGAGTGACGGAGTGGAGATTGAAGTACATTCAATTCTAGAGGAACTGAATATAAGTGAAAACACAGTGATTGATAGTGGTCTACGACCAAAATCTAAATTCACGCCGACCACTTACCATCGTAATATTGATCTATTTACCGAACGTGTCAGTGAAGGCTTGTACAAACTGGAAAAACAGAGCAGGTGCCATCGTAAATCACATCACAACCTCACATTAGGGGAGAGAGAGGCACTTAAGAGACTGAAAGATGACAAGGAAATTGTCATAAGGGAGGCTGACAAGGGCGGGAACGTCGTTGTTATGAACACCAGAGATTACAAGAATGAAATTGAACGACAGTTGGGGGATTCTGAATGTTATGAGAAGATAGGTTGTAATCCCACCAAAGAGCTAACTATTGAGATTAATCTAAAGCTCAGTGAGTGGAGAGACATGGGTCTACTTAGTGATCTTGAATTTAGATATCTCAAGATTGATAATCTGAGATTCCCATGTATCTACATCCTCCCCAAAATTCACAAACAAGGGGACTTTCCCCCAGGAAGACCAATAATTTCAGGGGTGTGCTCGGCCACAGAAGGACTGTCTGAGTTTATCGATCTCAAATTAAGTAGACATGTCTTGGATTTGCCATCGTATATCCAAGACAGTAAAGATATCATATCTAAATTTCAGGATTTTGAATGGTCGGATGAGTTGTTTTTGTGACACTTGACGTATCAAGCTTGTACACATGCATCCAACATGAATTTGGGCTTAAAGCTACCGAATTCTATCTGGATAGAGATGGAGCAGACCTTCTAGACCAAAATCACATGATACTTGAAATGATGAAATTGGTCCTCACCAGAAATTATTTTCTACATGATGGGGTGTGGTATCATCAGAAGAGGGGCACGGCCATGGGATCCAGGTTTGCCCCCTCTTACGCCTGCCTCTTCATGGGGTGGTATGAGAGGGGGCATGCCTGGAACAGATGTGCCTCCCCCTGGACAGATCATATCGTCTTCTGGGGAGGTACATCGATGATATTATTTGCCTGTGGTCTGGCACCGAGGTGCAGCTTCTGGATTATTTTGAATATTTGAATAACAATTCCCTCAATGTCAAATTAACAATCGAATATAGTAAGGAGAATATTAACTTCCTGGATCTTCACTTTTATGTGAAGGAGGGGCGGATTCATAGCACGTTGTACCGTAAAGAGGCTGCATGTAAAGCGGTATTACATGTAGACAGCGCACATGCCAGTTCGACCATCAGAAACATCCCTTATGGGGAAATGGTCCGTATGAGGCGCAATTGCAGTGAGGATAACAACTTCAGCACCAATATTCAGTTGGTCAAAAACAGATTCCGAGCAAGGGGTATACCAGTAAGATACTAAACTCGGCTGAAACAAGGGCACGAGCACTAACTAGGGAATCAACATTGGCCAGGAGCAGTAGGGCCAGGGTTGCAAGCGAAGAATCCTGTGTGAGGTTCACTACACAATACACCAAACACAGTGATGCAATTTTCAAACTTTTGAAAAGAAATTGGCATCGACTGGAGGAAATACCTAGTTTGCAGAAGGTGGTCAGAAACAATCCCTCAGTTACGTATAGAAGAGGAAAACACTGAGGAATGATCTCTGCCCAAGTTACGTCATGATTGACTCCAAAAGAGTACCACTTGGTTGCCGGCCAAACCCAGTGGCTTTTATACGTGCAATACATGTAATATTTGCGATCTAGGGGTGGACAAAATTAAGAATTTTTCTTACAATGGATCAGTGAACTATAATATCTATAAGTTCATGAATTGTAACACAACGTTTGTGGTTTACGTGATTGGTTGCCAGTGCGAACTTATCTATGTGGGCAGCACCAAACGAAGTTTAAAAATACGGATACAGGAACATAGAAGGGCAGTGCTTAAAGGTGATCGCAGATACCCGCTCACAGAACACTTTGTGAAAGTACATGATGGCAAACCTGATTTTTGGTTTCATGCCCTTGAGCATGTCGAAGTAGCAGTTAGAGGTGGTGATCGTGAGCTACACTTAAGACAATGTGAATCCAAATGGATTTGTAAACTCCGTAGTATCACCCACGGGTTTAACACAGATCATGAAATGCATTATTTCTTGGGGAATGGTTGAAGTGTTAGTCTTTACCATACGTTGCCTTTCCATGAGGAGCATTAAACTTTGTCAATCATATATATTGTTTTACAGCCCCTCTGATACTGCAGGACTAGCATTATCTGCCAATGAACAGGGTTTCGTGTTATGCCTTAATGCCATCAGAAGATGCAGTCTAGTTCTGAAATTCCGATTATTGCTGATGATATGTATACTAACTGTTATATGTTACTACCTTTTGTTGGCTTTACATCGCGACCAACATACATATATGTCTGCCCTCCACTCTGTGTTAGGACATATTTTGTCGTTAGACTACTTACTATAATAATTAGAAGCCTTATTCGTAAGGTGGGTGAATCTGCTCCTCGTTTTCTGACATAAACAGTCTCTTTTTTACAGTCGCCAAGTGCCCTTATCCTGATCGTCTTTGACAGGTTGCGATATCTTCTATTTTCTCACTGTTGGCTTTATATATTGTTTGACTAACATACATGCATGTCTGTTTTCCACTCAATGTTAAGGTATATTTGGTCGGTAGACTTCTTATTGTTACAATTTGGAGCCTCTGTCCTTTGGTGAATCCTTTCCTCACCCTCTGATATACTTAGTTTCTCTATTACAGTTACCCTGTGTTCTTATCCTAAACGATACTGACAAGTTGTGATATTCTCCACTCTTTTTCCCATCGCTTTACGATTAGGATCCTGGACTTTGGGTCATATCTTATTCAGTACATTTCCAATAGCCACTGTCCTAATCATGATGGCATTATTTATATTCACATGATTAATAGGTTACATCACAGATTAATATATAAGGTTTTGCGCCCACGTCCTTTTTATCACATTGTGAGAACAGTTAAACATGGCGGCAATAGCTTACGCACTCTCGTGTGTTCATTTACAATCTTATGACTCTACCGGCACTCCCGCCTATTAGGATGGTTTGTAGTACATTGCCATTTAGCTTATACAACATTTTCCATTCACGATTGTAGTCCTCATATTCCGTTTTTATTTCATGGCTTACGATATTACCGCTATTGGACGGGGCCGAACACTCAAAGATGGCGACTAAGTTCGCTAGGCCCTTGCATTACGAAGGGAATTTGGTTCGGACAACTCACTCGATTGGCCTCCTAACGGAAGTCGGGGGTGGAGCCCCGTGTATTTAGAATAAGTCGCGGGAAGATTCCGGGCTGAATACGAGGAAGAAGAACAGAATCGTTTTAAGACTTGGAGGTAATAAGATTTTTGGGGGGGTCACTAGGAGTTGTGTGTTGTTACCATGCAAACCCTTTTAAATTGTGTCGGCAGGTGTTTTTGAACATTATGTTGTTTTCTTTTTTAGGACTCCGTTGTCGCTTCTCATGTATGTCTTTTTATCGCCAATAATGTTTGTCTTTACACATTGCTATCGACAATATTGGGTTACAAGTCACTAATTGTTTGTGAAAGTCTCTGGGGTTTTGTATATAAGGGAGCGGTCTGAAATGTGCGGGCGATCATTTTATAATGTTTTCTACTATCTTTGGTCCCGTTGCCGAGTACTTATAAAACAATCCCTTTGACAGACATCACGGCTGTGTTGGCATTCTAAATGTAGTGCCAGGAGATATAGGGATTTAATGCTTTGAATCCGGATCTGTACGTGTCTGTGTATTTTTGTTTGTTTCTTAGTTTGTGGGTTGCTGGGATCTGTAGTTTGGAATTATCCCGATTTCCTAGAAACATATTGTGTGACATTGGAAGATATGCGGTCAAATAATATAGGATAAGTTAGCTGATCTATTATAACCTGTTAGGCAGGATTTCCATGCCTCAACTAATTAATTCTTTGTCCTGTTTGACAGGAATCTCTCCTTTTCTTTTTTTTTTGTGACTTTATATATTGGGTCACGGTGCAATACACTATACCTTATGACGACTGTTTTCTTGGATACCTCTTGGTGAAATGAGGAAATTATAGAGGTATGATAAGATGCAATGAAATCATGAGATTTTGTTACCGTTCTGGCTCTTAGTGGGTGTGAATGTGACCATACGAGATACCCAATAAACAGGCATTACCACTGCGGTTACCGATTTGGAGGAGTTCTGATTACATTTTGGAAAACATTCTTTATATCTTGGGGTTTTGGTTCTCTTCGTATTAGCAAGGGGCCATGAACGTTTGTTATGGGTACTGTGGGGTACCCTAGTTTACTAATGAATGTGGAATATGTGTTTTTTACATTTCTCTCTCATCTTAGGTACTCCCAACCTACTTTCTAAATTAACCGTTGTTCTTGTGAAGACACATGACTTTCACTATACGGATTCATGACACCATACATCCTTGGAGGGTCCTTGGTGATCGTAACAGGTGTGACTCGAATAGAGATATTATTTTGGAATATGGTTTTATTGGTGATTGCTGATTTTTGAGCACTTCGTCCTTTTAATTAGTTGGATATTCTTTCTGCAGATCTAATACATGGAGGGATAATATTGGTTTTCCTTTTGTTTTTATTTCTTGGCTATATAGATAAATATCTAGTCATTAACTAGTTCTACGGGGTCTTTTTCACCTTATTTGGACCCCCTCTTCCAAGATTTTCGGTGGAAGGTTTTCCTGACAGACACAGGTGTGTGGGTTTATGTGTCACTGCTATTGGTGGTGGATTGTCTTAAGATTTTGTAATGTCCTCATGGTTCCACATGCGTTTGTATTTTCTCAGATTGTGCCGCAGGAGTACACAGGAGTATACTGTCCTTTGTGAAAAGCCATCGATTTCAGAACAACTATTTCTGACAATTATTTGCTGATACCCATTTTGTAGTGTACTGTTACATGTGACATATTGTCTGGTAAGAAGTTACATATGGAATTTTCCAAACCTTTCTTTAAATCTATAGATGCCCACCAACCGTACTTTGCTCTCCTACTATACATCACATATTAGGATTGGTCAGATCTTTTAATTTCCACTTTGTTGCTTGCCCTTTCTTCTTATGTATAATCTAGCAGACTAACTTGTATTTTCGCGTATTGTCACGTAGGAGCACACAGGAGTATACTGCTCCTTGTGAAAAGCCATCGATTCTAGAACAACTATTTCTGACAACTATTTGCTGATACCCATTTCGTAGTGTACTGCTATACGTGACATATTGTTTGGTAAGAAGTTATATATGGTATTTTCCAATCTTCTCTTCAAATCTATAGATGTCCACCAACTGAACTTTGCTCTCCTACTATATATCATATGTTAGGAGTGTTTAGATCTGTTCATTTTTACTTTGTCGCTTGCCCCTTCTTTTTATGTATGATTTGGCAGACTAACTTGTCATTTCCCGCTCTGGTAATAATAACATCTAACTGTATGTTTTCTTTGTTCTCTTTCATTCTTCTTTCTTCTTTCCTTTTTCTTCTTCTTCTTTTTGTTATTACATATGTCAAGCATATACGTCTTAAAAGACTTGCAAACAGTGGACTTAACTTTAAGATATTAAGTCACGTTACATTCCAATGATTTCTTAAGCAAGATTTTAGGTATATACTGCTAGTATGGAGTATAAGCAGTTACTCTATATTGACAGTAATGTGGTAAAATTATATGTTTTGTTTTGTTTTGCTATCTTATGTGTTTCTTTTTGGTGTTTGAACTAAATGTGTGGTTAAATTGTTTTGAGATTTGTGTTCTTCTTTGTTTTATTTGTAGTAACATGGTTTAGTGTGTCTGTGTGTGATTTTTTGCACAATTTGTATTGTGTTTTTAAGTCCTGTGCATCATGATTTGTATGTAATATATATGTGTTTATGTTACACTTTTACAGCCCTGAGGAAGTTCCCTATATGGGAATGAAACGCGTTGGCTGGAATGTTTTACTCAAGGAATTTTAAAAGAAGTTTCGAATAAAGAAGTTATTTTTCTACCTACACTGGTCTATTTGGACTGCTTAAGCTGCGCACCCCGTTTGTTGTAGTACTTTCTGATCTGGAACACAGTGGCGTCACTCAACGTCTGACGTAGGGGTTGTTTGCACAGCGACTATACACATAGGAACTGGCACGAGGTGCGGCATAGGAGGTCCGCCGTTGTTGCTTTGGGATTGTTGACAATAGCTGACTCTACTTGGTGAGGGGCCCCACTGCCCTACCCCTCTTCATGCTGGAAAATACTGAGGCTGCCATCCAGGATGGGGGATGATTGTAGCTTGTGGTGCAGAGAAGACCAGAAGTCTGCTTCTGGGGAACATCCATTGCTAGAACACCGCAGCAGATCTACAGAAAGATTCTAAAAGTGGCCAAGATTTGTGTCAGAAGGCTGACTGCTACACTGGGGCCACAGTCCCTATGTAAGGAAGATGACCTGGGACCTTTGCGTAGTAGGGGACTGTCTGATACTACCTACGGAAGTACGGGTGTACTAGCTACGAGATGGATCTGCACCATTGACCGCTCATGCTGCCCACTACTGGGGTATGCCGTGTTGATACATGGTATTTTCAGTACTACAATGGTAAAGGACACACAAAAAATCAGCAAGCAGGAGAAAATGGACAAATTTCCAAATCCTCTCACACCAGCAGCCAAGGTGGTGGCAGAGGGGACCAATATGGGGAATGGGGCCTCTTCACATATGGATGTTATCATGGAGCAATACAGTCCCCCTTCAACTCAGGATCGGGACAGTGGGGGAAGATGTTGCACTCCTTCGCCAAGATCTCTGAAATAAGAGTAGATGAGTGACGAGAGGCTTAAAATTACATCTCTGCACTGGAAGACAGGGTAAAGGATCTGCGGCAGACGGTGCACAAATTGCAGAGCTTCACATGTGAACTGGTGGCCAGGGTGGAGGTTGCAGAAGGTGGCTCCTGGAGAAACAACCTTCAGTTTGTGGTTGTCCCTAAAGGGGCAGTAGGCTCGCAACCGGAATTATTTTGGGAGAACTGTGGACTTTTTTGCCAGTGGACCAGTTATCCTCCTGTTTCCTGAAAGAGAAGGCACACAGGGAACTCCTCCAGGAGGCTTCATGGGGTGCCCCCTTGCACCCTTTAATTACCCGTTTTCTAAATTTTAGAGACTTTTTACATAATCCTGAAGACGGTGAGAGGTCTGTGCAAAACCCGTCCAGAATCCTATAAGATCCATATCTTCCCAGACTATACAAGAATGGTGTAGCAACTGAGGAAAACTTATGATCAAGATAAACAGAAACTCCAAGCAATGGAAGTGCAATACATGAGGCTGTATCCCACTAAACTAATGGTTAAATTTCAGGGGAAGGCTTTGGTTTTTAATTATCCAGACTGTCTTTGGGAATTAATTCTGGCAGCCAGGGAACTCAGCCCTGCACAACCTGATATAGTCGCTGTATGTAAGAGACAAAAAAGGTTGCCCACCTCTTGCAACCAGCCACGATTAGTCGCACATTTGAAATATTTGCACATAAATGAGAGGCAACCAAAAAACATATGTTTAAGACAACGTGATAATAGAGACCAATGTAAGCATGACAAAATGATCCTCTGTTAGAGTGTGTTCCTTTTCATTCGTGCTTCATTTCACACATAGGCAGAAAAGAACGCAGCTAACGCGTTTCGCCAACATATGGCTTTTTCAGACCTCAGGGCATCCAAGAGTATCCAGGCAAGGGTCGCCAATTCTAATGTACCCTATCAACACTCAAATGTTCAGATATCTGTAACACTCTGCACATGCCTAAACTGGAAGCCAAGTTCTGCGTGCAGTCAGCTTGACTGCACGCAGAACTTGACTACCGGTTTAGGCACTTACACGTGCTGAGTACGGTTACGGTACTCTCATTTTCTGAACACTGTGAAACAGCTGCTTCGTTGTGAATTACGCACTAGAAACTAACAAATACAGCCACAATGGGGTGAAGAAGGAGCACTATCAAAAACGTCAAGGAGAAAGTGGCTAATTTAACCACTTGTGCTGTTTACCAACAGAGTGCTACCGATATCTGAACATTTGAGTGTTGATAGGGTACATTAGAATTGGCGACCCTTGCCTGGATATACTTGGATGCCCTGAAGTCTGAAGAAGCCATATGTTGAGGAATAGCATTAGCTGCGTTCTTTTCTGTCTATGTGTGAAATGGTGCACAAATAAAAAGGAACACACTCTAACAGAAGATCATTTTGTCATGCTTACATTGGTCTCTATTATCACGTTGTCTTAAACATATGTTTTTTTGGTGCCTCTCATATATGCGCAAATGTCTTTAGGAATGGGTTGAGGAGTGGCCCATGCATACCAGGGTGAAAGTGACCTGCCCCAGAGAGGATGAGGTGAGAGGTCAACGAGGTGGACCAAGATGAGGCACCGCTCCTGAAGGAGTTGAAGAATACTGAGAATGTCCCGTCCTCTAGGTGGGAATGCGGGGGGACACAGGAAGGGGTTCAACCGACACGGATGGAGATCCCTCCAAGCGAGGTGATAAGGTTGGAGGGATTGTCAACTCCATCTGATGATACCTTACATAGACTTAACTACAGTGATAGTAGGGTTGATTATAGGCTATTAGGGGTGTGTGAGTTCTTAAAGGTTTAGGGGGGGACAGGTGCTTCTAGTTAGTAAGTGTGGGGAGAGGAGAAGTTGGGGGTTGGTCAGTTGGGTTTGTTTACATTTATGAGCAATGCAAAAGGAACCTTCATTGCAATTTATCTGTTTTTTTATATAGGACACTTGTCAGATGAACACCACACAGCGTTATTATAAACTTATGACCGGGAACGTCAATGGGCTACTTGATAAAATCAAAAGGGGGGGGGGGTGTGGTAGGTGCTAATTTCATACGTTAGACGCCATGACCCTGAGGGGTTGCTCCTTCAGTAGTCACATTTAATGGGAACTAAATGCAGATTTCTAGGCCAATATGGTTAAAGTCGGGTCCACCATGCTAGGTTTGCTAGAGGCTCATGAGAAGTGACAATACTACTACATAAATCCTTCCCTTTTGTGGTCTTCAAGACCCACTTAGATATGTTGGGCAGAGTTGTACTGCAAGATGGGATGTTAGAGGGGGCTCCATGGATACTATGCTGCGTATATGCACTCCCAGACCATGGTTTATAATAATACATTAGAAGTCCTTACACCACTGCTCCTGATTGCCCCAGTGGACATGTTGGTTTTTAGTTCAATGTATGACAGAGACTTAGATGCAGATTCTCCCGCTTAAACTGTCAGGGCACTGGTCCTCATTCAGTTGGGCGCCACATTGGATCTGAAGGACACCTGGCACCCGTGGCATCCAAATGGACGGCAATACACACACTACTCAGCTCCACATGGGTGCCCCTCACGATTAAATTAGATCTTTATCCCAGCACTGCACCTAGGTGTCACTACAGAGTCTGTGATCCTCCCACGAGACCTATCAGATCATGCACCAGTAGAGTTGCGACTGTCCTGTCCTCAGCAGGTCGCTAAGGGGATATGAAGTCTTAATGCATGGTGGTTGAGGGATGGGATATTTGTAGGTTCCCTTTGAGATATAATCATTGAGTCAATTGCCTCCTCGGATATACTGAGGGAAGCCTTTAAAACTGTGCTGCGAGGGCAGGTCTTCTCATACATTAGAGGTAAAAAAACAGACTGGGAGCAAGAGATTATAGACACAGAGAATGAAACATTGTCTATTAAGCACAGGCTCAGGATACACTGCTCAGACAGGAGGATAGATGCCTCGCATAGCTACGTCAGACGATGAAAAACAAATGACTAGATACAGCGAAATTAGCCTAGACATTGCCCAGATATAAAGTATACAAATTTGGTAACAAAATGAGTAAGTTGCTCCAGTGGCTGTCTCAGAGGGTGGAGACTAAAATTGTCCCAGAAATCCACTCTAATACAAGTTCAAAGACCACAGAGACTTGGTCTGGATAACAGAGGTGGTATGACGAACAATCAGAGCTTGACCAACCACTTACACTAAAGGAGGTAGAGGCAGCTATCGCAGAGATGCTGTCCAGCAATGTGCCTGGTCCTAATGGTTTTTCTGTGGAACTCTGAGAATTTCCCGTACCTCCTATCACCACATTGGCCAAGTCTGTTTGGTGAGATAAAGTTGACAGCCTGTCTCCCACCGGATCTCAGGAAGACCACAATCATCACTATTCTCAAGCTGGATAAGCCCCCGGAAAAGTAGTCATCTTAACAACCCATCTCATTTCTCAATGTAGAGGTAAAGTTGCTTTCCAATATACTTGCTTCTTTCAAAACAGTTTTATGCCCAGAGGGAGCACCAGACACTCCCTGAGATGTCTCCATGTCACACTGGCCAGGGCTTCTGACCTCCGGGGTCAGGCAGCCCTGGTCTCAATTGATTACGAAAAAGCATTTGACACGGTGCATTGGCCCTTATTTCACAGATTCTGGAAAAAATGAAGTAAAAGCTTTATATAATGCTCATAGAGGCACAAGTCAGCGAGAACAATAAACTGTCCCCCTCATTCTCCATAGATTGCTGGGCCGGCAAGGGTGTCTATTGTCCCCACCCCTCTTTGCCTTTCCTATAGAGCCCTTAGTGGAATGGGTTTGATGGGATGCCCAAATGGTAGGGTTTTGCTGGTCTAACTGGGCTAAGGCCAGGATAGCATTATACGTGGATGATTTTCTTATCTTTCTCCAACATTAGCGGGCCTCTTTCTAAAGGTTGAGGGAGATGCTCAAGATATATGGGGATGCCTCGGGTTAAAGGTTAATTGGCCCAACTCCATATACATTTCTCGTGCGGATCCTCTGCCGCCACAGATCTCTAGTTCCCACCTCTGTGTAGTCACAATACATTTCTAATATTTGGGTCTCCATCTAACATGTGATCAAAGTGAGGCCTGGGATTACATATTACCTGTTTGATGCAGCGTATGTGGAAAGACTTGGAGTCTTGGGCCTCACTGCCAGGGCCGGACTGGCCGTAGCGGGCACCGGGCACTGGGCGTTTCCCCGGTGGGCCGCCAGGGTTGGGGCCGTTTTTGTTACTGGGGGCCGGCAATATCACATAGCTCGGCCGCACCCCTCTCCTCCCTCCCAGGGGGGCCGGCCGAGCAGTTTGCCAGGGCCGGTTTCGATTCCCAGTCCGGCCCTGCTCACTGCTCCTCTCCATAATGTGTAGAACAGTGCTTTACAAGATGAACATACTTCCAAGATTTTTTGTATACCCTGCAAATCTTTACCTTTGTCTTTTCACCTACCTTCTTGCTGAAGTGCAGGCCATGCTCACAAAAAACCTATAGGCTGTGAAGCTCCCTGAGTTTCTTACGAAAAATGTACTCAGCCCATGTATGAGGGTTGACTGGGGGCTCAGCATACTACTGGGCAGCCAAATGATTCCTAATGAGGATTGGCTATTTGAGGATCTACATGATTCAGCGCTCTGACTGGAATTGGAAACCCTTGTAAAACCAGGGAGTCTGGCCTTGGGTTCATTGTACACTTCCATTTTGAAGATAACTATGTATCAAATGGCTGTGATAAGCTGCACTTTTCTGTATCAGATTTCCTCTGTCATCCCAGTTTTGTTTTCCTGTATTTGTTCTTCAAAAGCAATAAAAAGATTTATATATATGAAAAAAACATTATCTCATTTACCCATGGAATCCCACTACAAGCCTTCTTATCTGGAGGATATGTTTATGGAGTGGATAGGTTTCTTAACCTTCAATGTGCTGTCATTAAGACCACTTAAATTGGATTTATCCTGATTCAGAATGCTGTAAGGCGATGATTCCAGTGCCCTGTAAATATTTTCTATTATTGACACACTAACAGAAGCCACAGCTGGACTTCTCATTAGTGACAATCCTTTTACCCAAATGTGGTCGAAGACAGAGGTTGCGTTTATGCCTTCTACTAAACATTGAACAAGACAAACACTTCTCCACTTACGAGAGAGAGGAAGTTTAAACTTCTGAAACACTCTTTCAAGGCCATAACATTCCCCAAATTTGTCTGGTGGAGAATCCTGATACAATACACTGCCTGTACTCTGAGTCTTTTGTTGTGGAAGGTTCCTGTTGATTCTCAGGGTTAGTTTCTGCATGATCAACAGCATCATCATCAGCTACCACCAGTCCATCTTCACCTTGATCCTCATCTGCAACATCACCCTGTCAATAATCCTTGTCTCTGTGACAAGGGGGTGGGAAGCAATTAGGTGGTGGTGGAGGAGGAGGTGCAGGCCGTCTTACAGTTTTTGGTGTTGCAGTAAGCATTCTACAATACATCCTGAATCATAGTCTGAAGTATTGCTATTAGCTCCACTGGAATTTGCACTATTCGTTTGTGTGGACTGTCATAGTGTCTGGCATCTATATAGTGCGGTAAAAAAGTGAGGGCTACACCTATGATAGCGTGGACAATCATTCTCCTGTTTACAATTCACATACTGTATGTGCATGTGACATCACTGTAGCAGCCTGGTCGTCTTTTTCTTCACTACAAAAAGCTGCAATGTGATTTGAACTGTGCGCTTATTGATCTTTCTCCTTAACTTCTTGAATCAAGGAAGCGTTTTACAGTAACTTAAGTGGAGCCTGTAGTGAAATTGTTATCGGAGACACCATCCAAGTCAGCAAAGAAACAGGTAAGGAAAGTGTTGAAAACTGCTCAAGCAGAAGACATTAGTGATACTCTGACCACTGATAAAGGCAAAACTGACAGGGCCAATCATATAATTGGTGCTGGTGGCATTAGAAGGTTTTCTAAAGCTAAGGAGGATCTAGTCAAAGGCAATGTGCTCCCATCAGTTGTATTGCAACCACTGCTGAATTAGGACTAACTTAAATCATTGATAATGAAAGTTGCGGTTGCACAGCCGGCGTTAAAGGAGCTAGTGATCAACATGATGACACCACATAACGGTTCTAATGATGGCAGTGAGAAGTAGGATCTACGATATTGTGCCATAAATATGGGAACTGATGAACATGCTGTTGGCACTGTTGTAGTCAGTTTGGGATCCGACAAAGCTGCTGACAAAGTTACTTTCATTTTCTTTTTTTAATAGGAACTACTTTTAGGTGAAACGGTCTTTTTATCAGTTTCAAAAGTGCACTTGCTGTGAGCATCATCCAGCTTCTCCTTTGTTCTCTCTGTGAGTGGCTGACTTAATGTCTGAGCCTTAGCACCAAGAGTGGAATGTTCTCTGCAGACAATAGAAATGCTTCGTGTGTGCACCTTCCATGTAAATGATGCTTTTGCCACACAATTTGTAGAATATGTTAAGAAATTTTAGCCTGGGTGTTCTTCAAAAAAACAAAAATGCTATTTTTCTCCTCTGATAATTAAAAATAATTCAGCAGAAGTCCACCAAATCACACAGAATGCTAAAATAGCAAGAACATGGTGGGATATTAAGAATACTATTTCTTTAGAGTCTGTGGACAGAGATTCAGAGGATTCCCTAACGCTAGTTGTACTCTACAAAGTCTGGATGTTGAAAGCCTCTTGAAGGGTAAGAAAACAAATTACTTACCTGTAACTTTGGTTCTCCAGTATTGGTAACTTTCATAGATTCCCATAGCTTGTATCATTCCCCGTCGTTTTAATGGGAGTCCCCAGTAAATAAAAAATACCATAGCAGTAGGTACAAAAAAAGAAAAAAGGCCTAGGCCTCGTCTCATTTTGTAGCATATCCACCTCTTTTTGTAAAAGAGACCAAAAACACTGAACAGCCAATCAGAACAGCCTCACCCCATAGAACCCTCCTGAGAGAGCCTCAGAGCCTCAGATTTTCGTAGCCGTTGCATAACAGTATAACAGAAGATGCTAGAGGGTGAGCTTTCCCAGGGGAGGAGGGTGGGCGCATGGGAATCTATGAAAGTTACCAATACTGGAGAACCAAAGTTACAGGTAAGTAACTTGTTTTCTTACTCCAGTATTGGAACTTTCATAGATTCCCATAGCTTGTATCAGAATAGCCAGCAGTTAGGAAAAACGCACATTTTGTGTAATAATACATTGTATAACTTTGCAAGATGTATATCGTCATAGAGATAACAGTTCCCAAAACAGTAGTCAGAAAACACCGTTAGATACAAAATGTGCGAAAGCAATAACAGGAAGGAGGGTTAGAGGGGAAAGCTCACCGCTTATTGGAAGAGATTCCTCAGGACTGCCTGTCCCACTGCAGCATCACTTCGTGTGGAAGCATCCAAGCAGTAATGCTTCGTGAAAGTATGGGCACTGCTCCATGTTGCTGCCCTGCAAATGTCTTTGATAGGCACTCCCGCGAAGAGAGCCGCAGAAGAAGAAATGGATCTTCTAGAGTGCGCCCGGACCCGCCCTTCTAGGGGCTTACCGGCCGCTTGGTGACAGTATTGGATCGTGCTGGCAATCCATTGTGCAACCCCTTGCTTCGAAAGAGGGAAACCCTTGAGAGGGGCACTGAAAGCAACAAAGAGCTGTGTAGATCTTCTGAAATCTTTGGTGCGCTGGAGATAGAATTTTAAACACCTTTGAACATCCAAAGAATGAAGAGACCTTTCCGCTGGAGTAGTGGGTCGAGGAAAAAAGGATTTGAGAATGACCGGTTCATTCAAATGAAAGTCAGAAGGGACTTTCGGGATAAATTTGGGATTGGTCCTCAGAATCAGAGTGTCCTTTTTAAACTGCAAGAACGGATCCTTGATAGTGAGAGCGTGTAGTTCACCTACCCTCCTGGCTGATGTTAAAGCGAGAAGGAGGGCCACTTTCCATGAGAGGAATTTAAGGTCCGCCCTATGAATTTGCTCAAAAGGCGGCCTCATGAGTTGAGTAAGGACTAAGTTGAGCTGCCACAGAGGTGGTGGAGGTCTAACTGGTGGGAAAACTCTAAAAAGTCCTTTTAAAAATTGTTTCACGATTCTTGCCGACCAGAGGGAAGGACCAGAAGAAGTTCGTCTGAATCTAGAGATAGCTGCCAGGTGCACTTTGATAGAGGAATGAGCGAGACCTGACTTAGCTAAAGTCAAAATGTATGGCAAAATTTGATGAGGAGCAGAGGAATAAGGATGAATGTTCTCTTTCCGGCACCACAGGCAGAAAAGCTTCCATTTCAAGCGATAGGTCTTATTCGTACTTGTTGCACGGGCCTGACCTAGCACCTCTCTACATTCTTGTGAGATATTTAAATTTTGAAATTCCCTGTGCTCAGGAGCCATGCTGTTAACTGAAGTGAGCTCGGATCCGGATGTACCACTTGGCCCTGGGACATCGTCAACAGAGAAGGAATTGGGCGCAGATGAATTGGATGGTCCAGGGAGAGCAGGAGAAGCTCCGTAAACCAAAACTGGCAGGGCCACGCCGGGGCCACCAGAATCATCCTGCAGGGTTCCGCTTTGAGCTTCTTGAGTAGCCTTGGAATTAGTGGAATCGGAGGAAAAGCGTAAACAAAGGCGCCTGACCAGGCCATCGAAAGCGCATTCCCCAATGATCCCTGATGGTGTTCCCTGCTTGCATAGAGTCGGCATTTCTTGTTCTCTGGGGTGGCAAATAGATCTATGGACGGAGTGCCCCAGAGATTGAAAATTCTTTCCAGAGTGCGATTGTCTAGTTCCCACTCGTGGCTCTCCGATTTGAGGCGACTTAGTATATCCTCCATCTTGATGAGGGCACCCGGAAGATGCTCCGCCGAAAGAGAGATCTCTTGTTGGATACTCAACTCCCAAAGCTCCTGAGCTTCCTTGGATAGCAGACGAGACCTTGTTCCTCCCTGCTTGTTCACATAATGCATGGCCGTCGTGTTGTCCGTACGGACCAGGACGGTGGATCTGCGGATCCGCGGAAGGAAAGCTTGTAAAGCCAGACGAATCGCTCTGAGCTCCAACAGATTGATGTGGAGAATGCGTTGCTCGGGTTGCCAGCGGCCGCTCACCTGAAGGTCTTGTAGTACCGCTCCCCAGCCTTCTAGAGAGGCATCTGTTGTAAGTATTAGAGGAGCTGGGATGACTGTGAAGGTGGGACCCTGAGAGATATTGTCTCTGATCGTCCACCAGTTGGCAGCCTCTTTCATAGGCTGATTGATCCTTATTTTGTCGTCGAAAGAGCCTTCTGCTTGGCGCCACTGCAAATCCAGTTGTTCTTGGAGAGGGCGCATTCGTAGCCTGCAATGCGGAATTAAGGGAATGCAGGATGAGATCGATCCTAGAAGGGACTTGTACAGGCGAACTGAAAGTGACCGTCTTTTTTGCAACCGACGGGCAGAGGCCATCAGTTTTGTCTGCCTTTCTTCTGATGGAAAAGCTTTGCAACAAGTTGTGTCCAGAATAGCACCTAGGAACTTGGCCGATTTGGACGGGCACAGGACTCACTTTTCCTTGTTGAGCCGAAGCCCCAGGTGACGGAAGAGTTGAGTGCATGTTTCGACTGCCTCTGTTGCTGCCTGAGAAGACGGTGCCTTCACCAACCAGTCGTCCAGGTAAGGGAAAACCTGTAGAGTCTGTCTCCTGAGAAACGCTGCGACTGGGGCTAAGACCTTCGTGAATATCCGCGGTGTGGATCTGAGTCCGAAAGGCAGGACCTTGAATTGGAAGTGGCTCTTGGCTACTGTAAAGCGTAAAAACTTCCTGTGGGCCGGGTGGATGGGAACATGGAAGTATGCGTCCTCGAGATCCAGGGTGGCTATGTAATCTCCTGGATTGAGGAGCCGCAAGATGTCTTGTAGGGATACCATCGGAAAAGAGAGCTTTATGAGATAGGTGTTTAGCTCCCTCAGGTCTAAAATTGGGTGCCATTTTTCTACGGTCTTTTGAACGAGAAAGAACCGGGAATAGAATCCTTTGCCCCGCTGGGATAGACGCACCGGCTCTATCGCTCCTTTGAGAAGTAGTTGGTGGGCTTCCATACGTAGAAGGTGTAGATGTTTGGATTCGGTGGCGCGAGGGGCTCTGGATGGTGGTTGGTGTTGAAACTCCAGTGTATGGCCTGACAAGACGATATTGAGAACCCACCAGTCCGAAGTTATAAGTTGCCAGTTGTGGAAGTATTGTGATATCCTGCCCCCCACTGGTGTAACAGGGGACGAAGGAACAGTAGGAAAAGCCGGGAAGCCGCTACTGGCGCTTAGAGTAATCCCTCCCCTGGCGCCCTTGTCGTCCTCTAGATGACGGTCGAGAGAAAGACGACGATTGGCCTTGATGCTGTGAATATTGTGGCCTGTAAGACTGAGAGGGTTGCGAGTAGGAGGAATAGCGCTGCTGTTGGTATCCGCCTCTGTATGAAGAAAAACCTCTTCCTCCCGCTCCACGGAAAGGAACCTTGCGGTATTGCAGAGTCCCAAGGGACTTCGCAGTTTCTGTGTCCTTCTTTATGTCTTGTAGCGCATCGTCAATGTGCTTTCCAAATAGCATTTCACCATCGAACGGAAGATCCAGGATCTTGTTTTGGACTTCCGGACGAAACCAAGTGGCCCGAAGCCAGCCTTGCCGTCGAAGGACTGCTGCTCCTGCGAGAGAGCGGAAAGCCGTAGTGGCAATGTCCATTGCACAATCAATTATTTCAGAGGATGAACGTTCCCCTTCCTGCAAGATCTTCTTGGCTTCAGCCTTTGCTTCCTCGGGTAGCTGGTCTAAATACGGGGATAGATCACACCACATCTGGTGATCATACCGTCCAAGAATAGCCAGGGCATTGGCCGCTCTGACCAGGAGGCTGGACATGGAAGAAAACCTCTTCCCAACATTATCTAGCCGTCTTCCCTCTTTATCAGGTGGCTTGGTAAGAGGTGCCGCCGGATTTTTAGATTTTCTTTGGGCCGCTTGTGAAATTACAGAGTCTGGTTTCGGCTGGCTGACCAGACAAGCGGGGCTATCCTCTGGAGCTTTGTATTTCTTTTCCAGACGAGGAAGCACAGGCATGACCGTTGCCAGCGACTTCATGACCTTTATCCCTTCATCCCAGACATGGCCCACTATTGGGATAGAGCGAACAGACTTCCTGTAAGGTTCTTTGAAGTCATATAAAAAACATTCCGATTGACCGATGGAATGGGCAGATCGAAACGTTTAGAAGCCCTCTCCATTAAATTGTGAAACCCTCCTATATCAGCTGGAGGAGAATCTGCCGGATCAGGAGCTGGAGAGGCGGGATCCGGAATAATGTAATCATCCCATTCCCTATCCGGGTCTGGGATTGTCATAGTGCCCTGGTCATCATCCGATGAGACGTCCTGGACAGTGACCACATTCTGTCGCGGTTCCGTTAGCTCCTGTACCGGAGTTTGAGGGAGCTGAGGTGCAACCGGACAAGGAGGTTGAGTTGGAGGTTGAGTTGGAGGCATTTGCCCTGTCTCTTGGCCGGAGGACTGAGACGGAAATCTCCTCCTGTAGTCCGACAGCATGAATTGGAGGTCTGTAACGAGTGAGGATGGCATGCAGACCATGTCCTGCTGATACTGATCCTGGGACCTAGATTGCGGCACATATTGTTGTTGCTCCATATAATAGTCCTCAGAGTCCGAGTCCTGATACTTCACATGCAGTTGAGATGGGCTATCTGCATCACCATAAGGTCCGTCATCATCCTCTGAAAACTCCTCTTCCAAAAGGAGTGCAGGAGGCAGGGGTGTTACCTTCCTTGGGGAAGTCATTTCCGGGGGTAATGCGACGCCTCCTTATAGAAATTGCCACATTGTGTATCGTCGACGGGGTCGTCAACGAGGTCGTCGACGGAGCCACCGCCGACGAAGATTGAACCGTCAACGACGAAAGGGCCACCGTCGACGAGACCGTCGTCAGTATTAGGCTGGAAGCTGTCGACGTCGTCGACGTGGTCGCCGTCGACACCCTTATCGTCGTCATCCTCGCCGACGTGGAAGTAGTCATCGTAGACGTCGACGACATAACGAAGGGTACCTCATTCTGTGGCGTCGTCGTCGAAGTCGTCGTCGACGAAGTCAATGGAGACGATGAAACTCTCGTCGACGAGCCGGTCGACGGAGCCAAAGTCGATGCCGGTTGAATTTTCGAAGCAGACGTCCCTCACGGTCCCGCAATGTTTTTGTAGAGAAGGTCCTACATATCTTGCAGTCAGTAGACTTGTGTTCCGGATACAAACAATAAATACAGTCTTTATGGTTGTCCTCCACATAAAGCCTCTTTTTGGAGCAGGTGGCACAAGCCTTGAACAGAGCCTTCTTTTCCTTATCAGACATAATGTAGATTTGAAGAGTTGAGATGACAAAGTAGTTGAAGAATGAAGAAAAACTGAGCAGAGCTCAGTGGAGACTCCCTTGCACAACGTGCGGTAGAAAATCTGAGGCTCTGAGGCTCTCTCAGGAGGGTTCTATGGGGTGAGGCTGTTCTGATTGGCTGTTCAGTGATTTTGGTCTCTTTTACAAAAAGAGGTGGATATGCTACAAAACGAGATGAGGCCTAGGCCTTTTTTCTTTTTTTGTACCTACTGCTATGGTATTTTTTATTTACCGGAGACTCCCATTCCGACGACGGGGAATGATACAAGCTATGGGAATCTAGGAAAGTTCCAATACTGGAGTAAGAGCTCTTTGTCACTTCACATCATTGGCTGGAGTTCGGGTCACATAATGAGGTAGTCTATATCTGCTTTCAATGTTATTGAGTGTCTATATACATTGCCTTGATAACATTGATTACCAAAGGTTCCCAGTATGATGACGGGGAATAATTAAAACATGTGAATCTATGACGGAAGAGAAGGCAGACTGGACGGGTGGCTGGGGCCACGCAGGGACTCTAGAGCGAGAAGACAGGTTTGGGCCAGAGAAGAAAGGTTTGGTCTGAGGTAGAAGACAGTGAGGGTCTAGTGCGATATGACAGTGAGGTCCTGGAAAAACTGGGCAAATAAGGTCTGTAGAGAAAGAGCAGATAGGGTTTGGGTACGGGCGTCAGGAGAACAGTAAGGAAAACGAGTAACAAAGGTTTAGAATGAGTAGGGCGTAAGAAGAAAGTTGAGCGAGAACAGATGACAAGAGGGCAGTAGCAAATCAGCAAGATCCTGGAGGTTGAAAACAACAAGTGGCTGAGAAGGAGAGGACAGCATCAGCCCACGGAGTTAGAATAGCAAGAGCCTAAGGGATAGAAGGAAGCATTGGTGTAGGAAAAGAGAATAGTGTCAACCTTGGGAGAGAGAATAATGTTGGCCAGGTCAACGAGTGCAGGAGCAAAGAAGGACATTAAGGTCTGGGTGGAGAGGACTATGAACTCCTGGTAAGAGAAAGAAGCAAAAGACTTGACAGAGACGGTATTTAAGACCTGAGAAGAGAAAGTGGTAAGGTCATGAGGAAGAAAGGGCAATGAGCACTTAAATAAAGAGGGCAGTAAATGGACTAAAGTCAGAGGACATTGTGGGTTGAGGGGGCATTGATGGCCCTTAGGGACTACAAAGGTCTAGGAGCAATGAGAAACTGGAGTGGGAAGGCAGTGAGTAGCTATTCAAATATGGCATACAGATTCAGCATAAGAATCTGCTTGTTTGTAGGAGAGTCAGGGAACTGGTGCTCCAGGTCAAGAGATTTGTGTGTGTTCCCAGACATGGAGTAGCAGGGGATGTGGCAGATGTTTATTAAGGCACACTATCAGAAATGTAAGACAGTCTCAGTACTGGATTCATAGGGAGTTTGGCAGGGCTCAGGACTAGACTAACAGGGAGTTTGGTAGGTCAGGATTTAGATGCATTGGCAGAGATGTGTGTGTGAGTTTGATTATTGGAAAAACAGAGAAGGTAACACATCTGGACTATGGGACACAGGCAGAGTTGTGTGCTAGCCACACTAAGGAAATAGCAGCAGGGCAGGTGTAGGTAAAGAGATAGTAAGCAGGTGAAGTGACATTAGCCTTCATTGACCATGAACACAAAAATGTTTCTAGAATATATTTAAGTCATATCAAGTAGCAGACACTGACCTCAGAAACAGTTTCCCGAGCTGCTTTGGTGTCATTAGTCTGTGCTTCTAGTTGAGCTTCATACAATGCGATCTGCTCACGGAGACGGTCAGCTTCCCTCGTCAGGCGGTCCACAAATAAATCCTGGTTGAAGAGAATGGAGAAAAGATAATATGAACATTGTGGAGGAGCACAACATCAGGAATTTTTCTGTTATAAAAGGTGATGATGGCAGAGGATTTACCGGCACCCAGAAAATACCAAGAACTTTAGTCTAGAATCCATAACTTTTGTCTGCACCATACCATATGGTTTCCTATGCAGCCCCGAATCAAGATATTCGTTTTTTTAGCTAACTGCATTGCGGCTTAAGGTAACCTTTGCTGCAAACTACATTGCCATAGTCTTAGGAGGTTTGGGAAGTATGCATTGCCTCAGACTATGTGATGGAGGGGAAAAGGTCCAACAACCTTCACCAGCTACAGGGTAAAAGCGAATTATGCTTCGAAACTTTGTTCTCATAATTTAATTTTAAACATAACTTATGTATTAGTTAATGGCTCTACTGTATTACAGCTTTGAAAACAATATGTTTGCGCAAACTAGGTGTTTGCCTTTGATCATTAAAGAGCAATATCACAAAAGTAAATTTTGATTATGCTTTCATATGAATGATCCAATTCTTGGTGTTAAAATCAAAGTTATGAACGACTTCCTCTTCAAGTGTTTGAAGTATATTTTGTCAAATAAGTTTCTGCAGCTGTCTTTTACAAAGGTTTTCAACTTTTTATGAATCAGTCTCTTAGCTGTAAATTCCACCTCAATATGATATGTTTTCTGCCCTTTACTGAACAGATGCCGTGCTCAGTAGCTTCAAGAACATAGAGAGGAAAATGGCGGCTGGGTAAATGTGACACACACACGCTCAGTGTCAAACGCGGCAATAATGAATGGTACATATAATACAAAGCAAAATGATTGGGTGCTCAAGGGTGAAGAAAAAACCACCAAATTTTTTCTTCAAGAGGACAATGTCCATACACAAAGAAGTCAATCCCGAGCACTCCTACAAAAATCATAATCCACTGCTCTGTAAACAGTCTTTTTGTGTTCTTTATTCGTGAACCAAAATTAGCATATCTTTGTCGCAGTTTCTGCCACAAATTAGACAGCATGTGTTTCGTCTCTGAATAACTGTATTCCAGTTGACCTCCTCTAGGCTAAAACAGTACTTGACATAAAACATTACAAACCAATCTCTCAACCAAGCAATAAACAAAACTCCTCCACCATATCCCCTGTGAACGAAACAATAATGCACAGAGAAGTGTGAAATGAAAAAGACAGAGTAGGGACAGAAAAATACCACAGACATAAAATGAGTAAGTAAACAGTCCATATTAAAGACAAAATTATCCAAATGAAGATTATAAGAAAAATAGAATGCCCAAGTATATTACAGTATTGTGTGTCCTAGTGTGACACACCATAGCACTTGACACGCACAAGACAAGTCTTGAAAGGATAAAATAGGAAAATATAAAATAATATATGAAGACCCTAAATAAATCAACCAAGGTGTGATAAAAGAGTAGCATAAGTCCAGACTCAGAGCTCGCCTGATAACAAGTGAATATTCAAATCACAGGGATCTTGGACACACAGAAAGTAGTTAAAGAACTTCCATTACTGCATACCCCAGATGTATTGATTGTAAATTTATCTGATGAAATTCTGGCAAATTACATGATTAAAGTACTTAAGAAAGGCATGAGTTTTTGTCCTGCTGCTAATTTGGATCTGTATCAAGTGAAGATTGCCATTATAAAATGTATACGTAAATTAAAACTTAAGTATTTTAGTATGAATCCATCACGTGGTATACAAACAACAGGTCACTCTGATTAGAGTAACATATTGATTCAAGATGTGCTAGATACAGCTATCCTATTGCCAATTACAGAATGTGAAAGTGATCTAGAGGATGTCATAACACTTTCATCTGCTTTAGGCATCAATACAGACTTGAGCGTTGACAGTGGTCTACGATGAAAATCTAAAAGAACTCCACAACTTTTGGGTCGTAATAATTTTGATTAATTTTTTAAGAATGTTGGTATGGATTATGTCAAATAGAAAAGCTAGTTGTAGATCTTGCAAGAATAATTTGTCATATTCTGAACGTTAGCTTTAAAACATCTTCAAGAAGACAAAGATTTGATTGATAGAGAAGCGGATAAGGGTGGCAACATAGTAATTATGAATAGGAAAGACTATGATAATGAAGTACTCAGACAATTGAGTAATACCTTCTGTTATGTTTGATTGGACAATAATCTTATTCCCGGTATTACCCCCTTCTTAAAAATGAACTTAAGATTTGACATGAGAAGGAATTATTGCTAGATGCAGAATACTTGTATTTGAAAATCAGTAAACCCAGCTACCCTTGTTTGTTTAATCTCCCAAAGATACATATAGACGGTCTCTTTCCCCCGGGCAGGTCTATTATTTCCGGTATAGGGGGGCCAACAGAGAGGATTTCACAATTTGTTGACATATTTTTACGACCATATGTATTTAATTTACCATCTTTTATTAGGGACACATGTCCTTAACCTTCTATGTGACATCACTTGGGAAGAAGGAACGTTACTGGTGACTTTGAATGTTGTTTCTCTATATACTAACATGCTACATGACTTTAGTTTACAAGCAGTGGAACATTTCCTTAACAGGAGACCTACTGAACTACTGTCACACACACAAATGATTTTACACATGATTCGTTTGATTCTTGAAAATTATGTGTTTACATATAATGGACACTGGTACTATCAAACATGTGGACAGTGATGGGCTCTAAATTAGCCCCTTCTTACGCGTAACTATTTACGAGTTGATCTGGGGCCCTGGTGGTGCGAAATGGGTAGAATACATATACTACTGGGCAAGATTTATAGATGACATCTTGATTATTTGGACTGGATTTCTTGAGGTTTTGTTTGAGTTTGTTGCATATTTGAACTTCAACTCCTATAATATGAGTTTCACGTTAAACTATAGTTATGAGAGTATTCACTTTTTGGATGTGGAGTTGTATGAGTTGTATGTTAGTAATATGACACTTCAAATCCGGATGTACAGAAAGGAGACTTCTTGTAATTCAGTGTTGCATGCATCTAGTGCACATCCGAGAAACCAACTAGTGGCTTTTCCATTTTGACAAATGGTGCGAGCTAGAATAAAATTGCAGCTTGGACAGTTAATTCATACAGAATGTTCATGATATTGCACAGAAGTTTATAGCAAGAAGTTATGATAGACAAACAGTGATGGCTGCAAGTGCTAAAGCTATAAAATTAAATAGGTGTGACACATTAAGAGACACAAATAAGAGGATTTTAAATGCCAAGGCTACAGTAAGGCTTATTACATCTTATGATTGGGTATTTAATAAACTCAGTAAGATTCTAAATAAACATTGGTATCTTTTAACGGAAGATACCATTACTAGTAAGCATATTACCTCTCATCCCAGCATTAGTTTTTGTAAAGGGCATACATTAAAAATATTATTAGCCCTAGTTGTCCTTGCTCCACAAATATTATGCCTTGGTGGTCATCAGTAACAAATGGCTTTTATAAATGTGGTCATTGCCCTGTTTGCAGACTAGCAAAGAATAAGGTGGCATCTTTTTGGTATAATAATGGCAAAACTTTTGAGAATAGGTATAAATATACTGTGGTACAAATTTTGTGATTTATCTTTTGTGTAGATGTCACAAAATATATGTTGGTAGCACTAATACACCTTTGCGTGAGAGAATTTCGGAACATTTTAGAGCAGTTAAGCAGGGAGACTCAAAATATCCTTTTGTAATACATACACTTGAATGTAAATCACAAGACGTTCATCGTAGCTTTCCCTTTCATGGCCTAGAAACAGTACTGGTGGATGTCAGAGGAGGTAATAGAAAGTTGAAATTAAGAAGAAACGAACCACTTTGGATCATGAAATTGAAAGCAGTGGAAGAGGGCCTTAATATTGATAATGAACTGCACTACTTTCTTGGCGATCCATAGAGTGACAATATTTGGTATTGTTAGGTTGAGATATTTGGCAACTTTAAGTTACACTTATCAATATAATAATAAAACCCCAGAAATGAAACAGCAAGCCAAACCAGCACACCAAGATGCGCTGGTAACGCACCTCCCCACACAAAACCAATCCCCGACTGGAAGTCCAAATCAAAAAGACTGAGCCGGTATGCCCAGAAGCGGTGTGCACCTCCACTGCCACCGCTGTTTCCAAGTGGCAGTCACCAAGACCAATATAACTTTTTACCAATGTGGAGAGCACCACCAATGTTCCATTTAAGAAATTGCTGTCCATTCAATGTAGGTATCAAAAAACGTTGTTTCTTTATTCTTTAGTGTTGCCCACAGAAAAACAGCCAACGCGTTTCGTCCATAGATATGGACTTCATCAGGGCTTGAATGAGAAGAAGACTTGGCCGTATGTTCAGAAAATATAAAAGGGTCAGAAATACAGTAGGACCCCACCCGAACAGGGTCAAGCACAAATAACGAAGGTTCTGGAAGTAGAACCGATGGAAAAGGCCTGATCGGATTTTTCAGGCTAAAAATGCTAAATCCATCATAAAGAAGTCTGTAGAGTACAAATGCAAGAACTGGGCCCTCCTAGATCTAGGGTCAATAAAATATTAACAGGCAAGTGTGCCTGAACAAATGAAGATGCAGCCTCCCCAGGTGACAAGCCTTCGGTAATGGGAAAAGCTTCCAGAACCTTCGTTATTTGTGCTTGACCCTGTTCGGGTGGGGTCCTACTGTATTTCTGACCCTTTATATTTTCTGAACATACGGCCAAGTCTTCTTCTCATTCAAGCCCTGATGAAGTCCATATCTATGGACGAAACGCGTTGGCTGTTTTTCTGTGGGCAACACTAAAGAATAGAGAAACAACGTTTTTTGATACCTACATTGAATGGACAGCAATTTCTTAAATGGAACATTGGTGGTGCTCTCCACATTGGTAAAAAACTTATCAATATAATTTTTTTAAATATCTTGCTGATTTTTAGGATGATTGCTAATTTGAAGTTATATATTAATTTAATTACTATTTAATGATTTTGGTGATTTATTGAGTGACTGTAAGTGACATTGCCATGCATTGGCACCAACAACTCATGATTAATTTAATGAATTTTGTTTCACTTGCCTTCTGCATTGATATTTGTAAAAGATAGTTATTTACTCATCTAGATTTCTCATGACATGTTGATTGATAGTAGCTGGCCATGCCACAGAGAGATAGTAGCAGTCCATGCCACAGAAAAAACGAATTTCACTTTGTTAGGAGATTATAATATGCACTTTGAAGAAACTAATAATGCCCTGGTTTAAAACATTCTCCAGGATTTAGATTGTATGCTTCTCACGCAAAGGGTGGAAGGAACTACTCATGTTAAAGACCACCTCTTAGATCCAGTTTTCAGCAATGAGCCTAACCTTAAAATTAAGAGTCCTCGCACAATGGCCTTGACTGATCACGCCCTTATCTCAATCATTCTGGGGGGGTCCCGTCCCACTGGCAGATGCCAAACTCCCTATAAACCAAGGTCGTAGATGGTCAAAACTTAGCAAAGATACCTGGCTATCCACACTTGTTAATACCAGACCGGCGATAGGGACTGATCCTTGAGTAGCTAACGCCACTGTGAATGGGTGGATTAAGAACTCCCTTGATGATATGATCCATCTTTACTTTAAACAAGCATTGGCATAGCCAATAGGTCTCGCCTTTGGGACCTTATAAGTGTTTAGCCATGCAGCATATTATCCCATGTGCTGTGCCACCAGGGATTGAAGAGCTATACAATTGCTGCATACTGTGTACCCTTTATAAGCAGTATCCATGTGCAAATGGTCTGATTTAGCAAGGACATTATTTGAATGTGGAGTTGTACACTCTGTGTCAGTGCCGGCTTTAGGGAGGTGCGACCAGTGTAGGTACACCTGGCACTTCCCTATGTTTAGAAATAATACTGGTTTAAAAAGCACATGTTGCAGAGTTTCTTGTCTGTCCAGCAGTCTTCAGGCAGCAATAAAAATGTCAAGATAACTCTAGTGATTAATGTTATTGCTGGGGAGAGATCAGAGTTTAATGTATTGGCAGTTTCCACTTATGACAAAGTAGCGGATACAGTTAATATGTCAGCTGCAAAGAACGTGTACAATGAAAATTAGAGTCATGCAACTTTCCCTGGCGCCGAGCGGGTACATTAAAGGCAGCCGCACTGCAAGTTTCATTTACACACACACACACACAAGTACAGCTGAGGCATTCCTCACTCACAAATAGGTACAATGGGCAGCAATTTACTCTGTTTTTGATACACCTAGCACATACAGCACAGACACCAACAGTGAAAGCTTCCCTCGCACAGAGGTCAAGTGAAGCATGGACATGGGCAGTACAGGCTTCCTTCATAGACATAACAAGTATAGTGCAGGCAGTCGTATTCCAACTTTCCTGCACAGAACACAAGAACCACACAGATATCAACAGTACAAGCTTCCCTCGCACAAGGAACAGGTCCATCTTAAACAACAGCATTGAAAGTGTCTCACATTCACACATCAGGTACATCACAGGCAGAAGCATTGCAAGCTTCTTTAATCTTTGGGGCACATAACACAAGCTTCTTTGGGCACAGGACAGGTATGAAGTAGACAACATTGCAAATTTCCTTCACATGCAAACAGGCGTTCAAGCTTCCTTCATGTACCTAAAGGGTGCAGCAGAC
This sequence comes from Calotriton arnoldi, assembly GCA_963921515.1. Lineage (NCBI taxonomy): Eukaryota > Metazoa > Chordata > Amphibia > Caudata > Salamandridae > Calotriton > Calotriton arnoldi. The sequence continues at coordinate 1,116,041 of CAWUFW010006494.1, read as the reverse complement.
GCCCTAGCCACAAAAGTTCCTCGCACACACAAAATATCCATGTGGCTTAATGGCTAGAGCGGCTGACTTTGGAGGTGGGGAACCGGGTTTGAGTCTGGCGGGAGGCTCAAGCATCCTGTGATTCTGGGCAAATCACTTAATCTCCCCATTCCTAAAAATGAATGTGTATGTCTGTAATGCACTGGTGCTCATGTAAAGCGGTCGAGTTTGCGCTATATAAAATTGCAAAAATAAAACAGCTAACACTGCACACTTCCCATAGACACAGAAGAAGGACATGGTGGGCATCACCAGTGCAGGCTTCCCCTCACAGGTGCAGTGCATTCAACCGCAGCGCAAGCTTTCATCCCAAGGGCATTTAGGGCAAAAGACAGCAGCAGTACAAGCTCCATTTCCACTCAAAACAATGAATACACTGGAAGCAGTTGGCCATGTTTAACACTCACAGCTGAAACATGCAGTATCTGTGTATGTGTATCTGATACACGGCATGTAAATCACATTGTGCACCAATGCAAGCTCTACTCTCTAGAACAGGAACAGCAAAGAAAGCATCCCTTGGACAATGAACACAGGCAGCAGCAGTGCAAGCTTCTTTCACACAAACAGGGTGAGCAAAAATGTGCAAGCTTCATTCACAGTAGTTGCTTCATTCACAACAATCGCACATGTGCCTCAGCTCACCAATATATGGACAAAGCAAAGGCGTGAAAGTAAAATTTGGTCCAAGCAGCCACCCCGGTATCATTGGTTAAGGTAACAGCACTGATTCCTTGCCCATCCAGTCCTGCGCCTCACTGCTGAAACTGCCGGAAAGACTGTATATAAGCAGGCTATCAGAATTATACGACAGGGGGAGAATCAAATTATGTAGCAGAGCGCTATATAAAACTAAGAAAAAAAAGTTTAAGAGCGAGTCAAAACTGAAGAACACAATACTACCTGCCGTAAGGTTAGCTGCCTGATTAACATGGCTACTTATCTTCTTAAATTGAGGAAACAGCCACCACACTACACATGTGTGGTGCGCTGAAGTCTGGGCGTGTTGTTTGTACGCATGAAACGTATGATGTCAAGCAGTTCGACCATTGGTGTACCTGCTTTAGTTGCCGTTCAATTTGAAAAATTCTAGCTGTGCACTTGTGCAGCGAAACCGTTGTAGTTGTGGCGCATCGCGTATCTAAATGCGGATTACTGCTAACTGGTTTGGAGTCATTTGTAGGATTAAAAGAAACTGCTTCAGTTGCCGCTTTGTACGTGGGGAGGGGAGAACACGGATGGCCGTGATGAGACGGAGGTAAGGGAGACAGTGTTGGTGCCCTGTTCATCGAAGGGTGAGGGGGCTCTAAGGCGACGGCTGTTGTTTTACAAATATTAGGCATCATTAGGGTGACCAAGAAAAGTGCAACAAAAAATGCAAGATTAGGAGAGCGGTAAAAGTTAGCAATTTGCGTTACTCTAACCATTGATGAATGATACTTTGGCGGGTTACCGGTTCATGTAAACTTGCACTCCCATCATACTTGAAACAAGCGCAGCCGCTTGGATTTAAAAGTGATCAGATTATCCTCACGGAGACCGTAAACAAACAAAGTGGGCCTGGGGGTGCCCTGCCAGCCGTGGAGCGGCTGACCACCGCGCGCCTGCCGCAGCCGACCAACTTCCGCAGACGGAGGACGGCGGGGAACAATGCGTGCACTGTACCTGCAGGAGAAACAAGAACAGACACTCACAGAAGTTGTGCACATAGTAGGCAGCCGGCTCTGTTTTGGCTGCGAGTGCCGTGGGAAAAAAAAAACAAGCGCGGTGCGCTCGCACTGCAAGGAATGCGAGGTATGCAGCTGGCACCCGGCCGCGCTGCTGCTCGCTCCCAAGCTCCCTAGGCCAGGGGAGAGAGAAGGCGGGACATGCACCCGCCTTTGGCCAATTGCGTGCTGTCTTTCTTAGAAAGACGCACGCAAAGGCCAATAGCGTGTGAGCAAAAAAAAAAAGCGTGGTCCGAGTTGAAAGTCCTTACTAGAAGCCTCACAGATCAGCGCATGCGCGCTGGCTCAGGCGAGACCTAAAAAGGGAAGCAAAGAAAAATCTGCAGCTTGGTTAAACGAGTCTTTAATCTCCCTGAAAAAGGGGTGCAGAAACTGGAGATAAAGTGGAGACATAAATACGATCATATTGTAAAAGTTGCTTATCGAGCAGCCACCCAGCATTATCATCAAGAGATAAAAGGGTGCGAGCCGCTTTTTCTGAAGCCTACTGGGCAAGGCTGACAAGGCTCCGCGTAAAATAGTAAAATCTCTTATTGCTCCTAATGGCGGAAATTCACTGCCTAGTCCTTCAGAAAGTCACTGCAATTAATTGGCAGCTTACTTCCAAAACAAAGTGTCCAACATCTATAGTGAATTACAAAAGAGTTGGAAAGTTTTATACACTGGTCAAGAAACACTGATTTTGGCTGAAAAGACACACTGTCTTCATAATTTTCCTCTTATCACGGAAGAAGCTCTCCCAGTTCTGTTCTTGAAAGTGAAATCGTGATCTTTATTAGATCCGGCCCCTCTCCACATTCTCTCACACAGAAGCCAAGAAATCTTTCCGATCTTTCAGGAATTACTACGGGCCAGATGTACGTCGTTTTTTAGCGTGTGTCCAAACGGGTCTTAGACCCGTTTGCGCACGCTAAAAACCATGGGGCCATGTGCAAACAGAATTTTTGCGAGTCGCAAATAAATTGCGACTCGCAAAATACTGTTTTGCGACTCAGTATTTGGAAGGGGCGTTCCCTTCCAAATAGCGACTCCATAGCCATGTACTAATGTTTTGCAATTGCGGTTGCAAAACACTCGCAAATTACCACCTACATCAAGTAGGTGGTAATGCATTTGCAAATGGGAAGGGGTCCCCAGGGGACCCCTTCCCCTTTGCAAATGCATGCAAAATAATTTTTTAGGGGAAGGCAGTGGTCCCAGGGACCACTGCCTGCCCTTAAAAAATGAAACGAAAACGTTTCATTTTCTTTTCTTTTTTTAATGCATCCCGTTTTCCTTTAAGGGAAACGGGCTGCATTTAAAAAAAAAAGCTGCTTTATTTAGAAGCAGTCCCAGACATGGTCGTCTGCTGAGCCCAGCAGGCCACCATCCATGGGAGGGCCAGTCATTCCAAATGGGGTCGCAAAATGCAAGTGGCTCATTAATATTCATGAGCCTCGCATTTTGCGACCCCATTGGGAATCGCAAACAGTGTCCAAGACACTGTTGTACATGCCAAATAGCGAGTCGCAAATTGCGAGTTGCAAAAGCGACGCAATTTGCGAGTCGCTATTTGGCAGGTTGTACATCTGGCCCTACATCTTTTAATTTCCAAAGGCCTAGTTCCCCAAGAATGGAAACATGAGGTGGTCAAGCCTCTGCTAACAAAGCTGAATCTTGACCCAGCCTGCCCAAGGAACTAGAGACCCATATCTCTGCTTCCGGTGTACGGGAAAGTCCTAGAGAAGCACATCAACCAGCATTTTTCTGGGCATCTAGAAGATAATTTGCTTCTTGATGATACCCAGAATGGCTTTTATCTGAAACATGGTACGAAGTCAGCGTTACTGATGGTAACTGAGGAGGTAAAACAAATCCTTGATGAAGGAGGAGCGGCAACCATTATTCTCCTCAACCTAGGAGCAGCATGTGATGGTTGACCTCAAGACCTTGGCACTGAGGTTGAGTGAAATTGGTGTAAGGACTACTGCTCTAAAATGGCTCTTGTCATTTCTAAAAGAATGATCATTCCAGATTTGGGAATCTCCTTGTAAATCAGAGGCAGTCCCTTTGAAATGTGGGGTCCCTCAGGATTCAGCACTCAGCCTTACTCATTTTAATATCTATGTCCGACTGCTGGCCTCCATTGTCAAGGAATTAGGAGTGTCTATTGTCTCCTATGTAGAGGATATGCAGCGTGTCATCTCCGTCACTCCAAATGAGGGTTCTCAAGACCAGCTAGGCCCATACCTTGAGAAAGTGGATCACTGGTTGGCAAGCTGCTTATTGAAATTAAATGGAGACAAAACCAAACTTAAGGTATTGGGAAACAATCCACCTCCAGTGACACTGCTATGTTGGCCAGAGTGTTTGGGGACTATACCTGTTCCGTCGTCTCCTATAAAAGCTTAGGAATATGGCTTGATAATTTTCTTTTAATGGCAACCCAAGCTAAAAAGCTGACCAGCTCCAGCTTCACCATGCTGAGGACCTTGAGGAAAATTCTGGATCTATTACCTATTCCTTGCAGAAGAGTGGTGGTCCATACACTGATTTAATCACGCCTGGACTACGGGAACTCTTTATATCTAGGTTCACCCAAATCAGTTAAAAAAAGGCTCCAAGTGTTGCAAAATGCCACAACCAGAACCATCTACAACATACACAAAGTTTCTTCAATCAAGAAAGCCCGGATCTCTTTGCACTGGCATCCTGTGGAGAAGAGAATTAAATTCAAAGCCCCTTGTCTGGCTCAAAGGACAATTAATGATAAGGGTCCCCGTATGATTAGAGCCCTATTGACCTCCTACATTCCGAGCAGGACTTTAAGATCTTCCAACACGGGCCTCTTAACAATCCCACATATTCAGAAGGCCAGATGCGGGGGAAGATCTTTCTCTTGCCTGTCCCCCAACCCTTGGAATACAATGCGAATTAATTTCAAAACAGAGCCTGACAAGGCCAAATTCAGAAAAAGTCTCAAAACATGGCTATACTCCAACTAATTCTCTGGCCCAACTGTATTGCAGATTTGAAGGTGCATGTTTTGACTCACATAGCACTGGGAAGCCTTAGGGTAGCTACGCGCGATAAGATTGATGTGTTTTCAAAATTTCAAGGAATTGTATGATAGTACTTTCAAGATGGCTGTCAGCCACTTTATTAAGAGACTAAGTGACACTGCCAAACCTTGACACCAATAACTCAAGGTTATTTTAATGCCTTAAATACTCAACTATTTCGTTGACTTCTGAATTGATATTTCTAGATAGCTTTTTACCCATTTAGTTGTTTCTTTACAAGTTGTTTGTTGTGTTTTCATACTGCTAAGGTATCGTGTGATAGTGTTCTCAAGATGGCTGCATGTGGTCCTCTTTCTATAGATATACTTAAACTGTATCATGATTAGGGCTCCAGGTTTTATGATATTTATTTTTTTAACATTTCCGTCTGTATTTATCCATATTTATTTTTTGGCCATCTTATTGGCATTTATCCATATTTATTTTGTGTTTTGAGAATAAAAGGAGTCATAAAATGCTATATTTCCACATTTATTTAACTGATAAACATGCAACCATACTTTGCTGCCTGTCACGTTTTAGCAAATTAGGCAGTCAAATATAGCAAAACATTACACCCAATGGTAAATATCACCAATATAATAAAAATATATGTTAATATATGCAGGTTTTTCGGGAAATCTAATCTTAACCCGTTTTTTTTTTAACTTCCCATGCTTTCAATCTCGTATGCTGTTTTGAAGATCACGATAGACAGCTTGGAGAGTCAGTCGCCCACAAGAAGCACAATTTTCCATATTTTTTCGCTTTTAAAAATAAATACATACAGCAAACACATTGTTTTCTGTCTGTAATTAGCTGTAAAAATCAGAAAAAGCGGAATACTGGGAGCCTTAATCATGATGGTGACGTTTTAGAAGAAAACCAGGGAGCCATGGAATTGCAAAGATACTCCTATAAAATAGCATGCTTGTTTTTGGCTTTTGAAATCTGTTACGTGTTTTTGATTACATTTTTTCAGTTGTTTTGTCGAGAGCGGTAAACTTGCTAGCACATTTTAGTGCATATAGGTTTTCAGGATGGTTGTGGCCTGGAACAGAAATAGTTCTCTTTCTTTCTATCGAGGTATTTAAGCTGCACCAACAAACATGGCGCCGTTTCAGAATGCCACTGCACTTCGGGAACGGAGTACTCACCCACATCGGTAAGGTGTTTGCCACGGTGCTCTGTGATTTGTTATTTACACTTTATATCATTTTGAGTAGTGAATGAATGAATAATGAATATTCGATTTATAAAGCGCTAACTTAGCCCAAGGGCATCAAGGCGCTGCAGAGGACTAACGTTCAACCGGATAAAATGCTCAAGCTAAAGTCTGTGCAAAAAGCCAGGTTTTCAAGGCCTTGCGAAAAAGAGAGTATGACTCAAGAGCCGATAGACCATCCGGAAGAGAGTTCCACAGCCTAGCAGCAGCAGTGGAGAAGGCTCTGCCTCCCCATCTAACCTTCTTAAACCTAGGAACCACCAGCAAGTTCTTGCTGGCAGACCTAAGCTGCTTGGTCGGGATATAACGTTGAAACATGGCTTTGATGGCATCAGGGCCAGCTCCATAGTAGGCATTATGAGTCAAGCACAAAGTCTTGAAAAGGATTCTACGATCCAGAGGTAGCCAATGCAGCGAAATCAGGGAGGCCGAAACAGAGTGATACTTTGGCAACTCCAACACCAACCTTGCTGCAGCGTTCTGTACCATCTGTAACCGTCTCACCAAACCCTTGTTAATGCCCAAATAAAGGGCATTACAATAATCGAGTCTGGACAGTATCAAAGCAATCACTGCCTGCTTTCGTGATGAAAACGACAGGAACTGTGAGATTTTCCTAAGCAGCCTGATTATGCCAAAACAGATAGACACTGTTTTGCTAACCTGTAGGTTCATGGACAACGAAGTGTCGACCATAACCCCAGGTTTTTCCCATGGGAAACAGGAGAGGGACAGCTGCCCATGGTGTCAGGCCACCAGTCATTAGACCATATATCATGTTGGTTACCAAAAATCAAGATCTCAGTTTTTTCTCCATTCAATTTAAGGTAATTCTCACCCATCCAAGATGAGACTGCCTGCATACAATCTTTAAAATTTGCGGCAGCTTCACTGATGCTGTTGGTAATAGACACCATGATTTGAGTGTCGTCGGCATAAGACAGCACCTCAAATCCAAAGGCTCTCACCACCCTCGCCAGTGGGGCAACATAGATATTAAAAAGGGTGGGGCTTAGGGAGGATCCCTGAGGAACTCCACAAATCAATGGGTTGGGAGAAGAATAAAATTGGCCCAATTTCACTATTTGTGCCCTATCACTAAGAAAGGAGGAGAGAAGCTCAAGGGCCGTGCCCCAATCCCTATCTCCTTGAGGCGTTCCACCAGCCTTAGAGGAGACAGGGTGTCAAAAGCTGCTGTAAGGTCAAGAAGGACCAGCAGGGTCGTAAACCCTGCATCAACCTGGACCCGGATGTTATCAAAGACCGCCGTTAGCGCTGATTCAGTGCTATGAAGGCTTCTAAAGCCATGCTGAGAACCATCAAGCAACTGATGATCCCGTAAATAGGAACTAAGTTGGGAATTCAGATATTTTTCCATAATTTTAGCTGGAACCGGAAGCAAGGAAATGGGGCGATAATTTTTTAGTTCCATAGGATCCAGAGACTGCTTTTTTAACAGCGGTTTAACAACAGCAGTTTTCCAAAGAGTAGGATACTGCCCCTCAGTAATAGCTATATTTAGTACTGAGGTGAGAAGGGGAACAATGACTTCCCTTCCTATTTTTAGGACCTTAAGGGGGCAGGCATCCAGGGGAGACCCCGAGGTAACTCCTTCCAAAAGATGACCAGTTGTTTCATGAGAGATACAAGGGAAGGTAAGAAGCCTCGGTTCATCTACCGTAGTTGCTGATAAAACAAGGTTAGTTTTAGAAGGAGCAAATATATCCTTTCCAGCATTAAAGTCCTCCAAAGTGGAGTATATGTCTGTGATCTTAATGCGGAAAAACTCTGCCATTCTGTCACAGAGTTCTTGGGAAAGGTCAGATGAATCAGCAACAGGAGGGGAGATAAGAGAGTTAATAACCTTAAAAAGCTCTCTAGAAGATTTAATTGATTCAGTGGCCTTAGAATAATACAGTCTTTTCTCCTCAGTAATCGCCATTTTATAATCCCTCAGGCACTGTTTATGTAGCTCTCTACCTGCCGGCGCGAGATCAATACGCCAAATCCTTTCCTGTTTGCGGCAGGATTGTCTCAACTTTCTGAGTCTATCAGAGTACCAAGGTGCAGAGGGTTTTTTTCTCGCTACATAATGTTTTTTAACGGGTGCCAAAATATCTATGGCTCCTAACAACCCTCTAGACAGTTCATCTGCAGCCAAATTAGCATCTGAAAGCTCAGAAAACTGAAAATTCCTAAAATAATTAGCAAGAGCATCATTACTGATTTGGCTCAAATTTCTCTTTTCCTCCCCTGTCCCTTTACCAGCTGAGACAATGCTTAATGCTGAAGTCGGAAGATTAAAAGGGATAGCAAAGTGGTCCGACCATGAAAGAGGTATGGGCATTCCCACCTTGATCCTAGGATCGTTAGAGAATATGCCATCCAATATATTTCCTGCAGTATGGGTAGAACTGGTAACCAGCTGTGAAAAACCACAGCAACCTAAGGTTTCCAGAAGGGTGTGGGTATCTTTACATTGAAGTTTATCTAAATTAAAATTAAAATCACCCAGCAATGTAAAATTAGATTTTAACAAGTAAGGTTCCAAGAGATTACTAAAATCTTGACTGAAAGAAGATCTGGATCCAGGTGGTCGATAGCATAGGACCCCAGAGAAACTTTCAGTGGGAAGAGTATTTATAGAGAAATATAGTGCCTGGTATTGGTCAGAAAGTGTGGTAAGAGGTTCAGTGCGACAGATATAACCATCCCTATAGAGAATGCCCAGCCCTCCTCCCATTTTACCCACCCTGTCCAGTCTAGCTAAGCTATAACCAGAAGAGATTGCTTCCACAAGATCTGGACCAGAGCAGTCCCTTGCCCAGGTCTCTGTGATAAACATCCAGTCAGGTTTACGGAGTGAGACAAAATCCCTAAAAGCAATTTTATTCTTAATTAGGGATCTGGTGTTAACAAGATATCCCACGAGCATCTGCTCATGGGAAGATGAAGTAGGTTTACTTTCCTCCAAATGGGAGCAACCACCGCCTACCTGTGCTAGAGTGAAACTGCACAAGGGACAAGCAAAGTAATAATTAGCAATTAAAAGCTCAGGGTCAACAGAATGGCAACAAGAACCTCCACCCTGCCGTAGGTCCAGAAGCTCCTCCCTGGAGTAAGTCGCAGTTGCAGTCTGTTCAGGTGCACATTCAACAGCTTCCCCTGCACAAGGCACGGACTTGGCGCGGACGGGCGCAGACGGGCTTGCCTTTGGCGCGCCTTCGGCGTGCCGGCGGCGCGCCCGCTGCGCGACGTGAAAGGCATCCGGTTTAAATAGTCAACAGACTAGAATGTCAACCTCCCAACTCCGCCCACAGTAACCGGAAATTAGTTTAGAAGAAACGCTCGCACCCTCCACATCAAGCGGGAAAACCCGTGGTGGACCGGGGCGCGGGCGAACAAGAAGAGGAAAGTGCAAAAATGCCAGGTAAGATAGCAGCAGTCAGATTAAAAGACACAACAAAATTAAAAACATTTAAAAATGGTACAGGCGCGATAGAATACAATTATAACAAGCTACCCACAGCGTTATTACATTCAGCAAGATACCGTAACAGAACGCGTCCGCTGCGCGACGTGAAAGGCATCCGGTTTAAATAGTCAACAGACTAGAATGTCAACCTCCCAACTCCGCCCACAGCAACCGGAAATTAGTTTAGAAGAAACGCTCGCACCCTCCACATCAAGCGGGAAAACCCGTGGTGGGGCGCGGGCGAACAAGAAGAGGAAAGTGCAAAAATGCCAGGTAAGATAGCAGCAGTCAGATTAAAAGACACAACAAAATTAAAAACATTTAAAAATGGTACAGGCGCGATAGAATACAATTATAACAAGCTACCCACAGCGTTATTACATTCAGCAAGATACCGTAACAGAACGTAGTGAGCGGTAAACTTACATGCTCGCACTTAAAGTTGGAATAGCTTTTATGTTTCCTAAGACTGGTTATTAGTACAGTTTATTTATTTATATTTAATGTTTATTTGTCTCTAAGGAGCATACTTATTTTTTTGTACGCTTTTACCTTTGTAATATTTGTTAACTACGGACCCTGGCATTTTGTTTTGTTTTACTTCGTTTACATAATCTGGGCCTGGTTTGTGGGAGATTTATACATTTTATTTTATTTTCAGGCACATTACATCATATAATTGACAGACTGCTTTCCACGTCGGATATGTAAGACGAACCCTAATAGTGTGTATATATGTGTATATATATATATATATATATATATATATATATATATATATATATATATATATATATATATATATATATTGAGGAAAGACAGTTTGGTTGAAACGCTTCAGCAGTAAATAAAGAATCCTTTGGACTAACCTGGAGTGCGGGCTATCCTTGCAGCGGCGGCGTAAGCAGGGGATCTCAACATATATACATAGATAGATAGATAAATATTGGATTGTGAATGGAGTGCAGGTTTCCCTTTGTGTTGAGGGGCTTTCCTGGCTATTTGTTCTGTGAACATTGCATGTCGATAAATGTAGATGATATACTTTGAGATTATTTACTTTAAACTGAGTTTACTGTTAATTTGTAGTGTATACACAGCTGAGTACCTTTGAAACTAGAGTTGGTGATTTGAATATTCACTTGTAATCAGGTGAGCTACGAGTCTGGATTCACGCTATTCTTCTATCACAACTTGGTTTATTTATTTAGGGTCGTTATAAATTCTTTTATAGTTTCCTATTTATCCTTTCAAGATGTGTCTTGTGGGTGTCAATTGCCATGGTGTGCCACACTGGGAAACACTATTTGTGCTGTAATATACTTGGGCATATTGTTTTTCGTACAATCTTTATTTGGATAATGTTGTCATTAATATGGACTGTTTACTTATTCATTTTATTTTTGTGGGATTTTTCTGTCACTACTCTGTCTTTTTCATTTCACATTTCTCTTTGCATTATTATTTCACTCACAGGAAACATGGTGGAGGGTTTTCGTGGATAACTTGGTTGAGAGATTGGTTTGTAATTGTTATGTCAATTACTCCTTTAGTCCTGAAGACGTCAACAGGAATACAATTATCCAGAGACGAAACACGTGTTGACTAATTTGTGGTGGAAATCGCAGCAAAGATATGCTGATTTTGGTTCACGAATAAAGAACATAAGAAGACTGTTTACAGAGGAGTGTTGTTTGATTTGTGTCAGAGTGCTCTGGATTGATTTCTTTCAGCTTCACGAGCAAGTTGCTACCGTCTTAAGCATTTCCTGGCTTCTTACAACTTCATCCTGCCTCTTCACCCTGCACTCTTGCTGTCCTCTGGCCACCTCCGCTTGGTTGTCTTGTAGCCAGGGCCAGACTGGCCGTAGCGGGCACCGGGCGTTTCCCCGGTGGGCCGCTATTGTGGGGGCCGGTTTTGTGCCCCTGGGGGTTGTTTTTGTTACCGGGGGCCTGCAATATCGGCCCCCGGTAACAAAATCGGCCGAAACCGGCCCTTGCAAACTGCACGACCGCATCCCCTCAGCCCCCCAGGGGGGCCGGCCGAGCAGTTTGCCAGGGCCGGTTTCGGTTCCCAGTCCGGCACTGCTTGTAGCCTGGTTGGCTTCTGGTATATCCCCTTGTTTGAGTAACTGAATAGCAATCTCTGTCTGTTTCTGCATTGTATACACCTCTCCTACGTTCAAGTTCCTAGCTAGCTGTTCCTGAAATCCTTCTATGCTATGGTGTCCCAACTCTATGTCGTGCTCTGTTGGCAGTTAATTCAGTTGTTACTCCCTCAACCCTGGAAAGACAGATTCCTTCTATGTTATGATTTCCCAAGTCTGTGCTGAGTTCTCTTGGCAGTAAAATCAGGGCCTCAGTCGTAGCAGGGTGGAAATCTGAGTTACGTTAACCCCTTCGCTGCTAGGCCTTCCCCCCCCCCCTGTGCTAAGCCTTTTTTTGGCTATTTAGGGTAGTTCGCGCTTAGGCCCCTGTAACTTTTTGACCACATAAGGTATCCACGCCAAATTTGCGTCCTTTTCTTCCAACATCCTGGGGATTCTAAAGGTACCCAGGGTTTGTGGATTCCCCTGGAGGGGACCCAGAAATTAGCCAAAATACAGCTACATTTTGGTTTTTGGGGGAAAAATGGGAAAAAAGTGCTGCAAATGAAAGCGTCTGGGTTTTTCCCTACAAATGGTATCAAAAAAGGGTATCAAAAAAATCACCATTTTCCCAGCTTTTAGGGAATGACAGACTTTTGTCAGAAAACCAAAGTTTTTTACACAGTTTTCGCATTTTTCTGGGACATAGCCTATTTTTGCTATTTTTTCTGCTTTCAACCTCCTTCCAGTTAATGGTAGACATGGGTATAAAAGCAATAATGGATCCTGGAAAGCTATACATTTTTGAAAAGTAGACGAAATTCTGAATTCAGCAAGGGGTCATTTGTGTAGATCCTTCAAGGTTTCTTTATAGAAACTAACAGTTAAATATAGGAAAAATTGAAAATTAGTTGAAAAAAACAGCCTTTTGTGTCAACGTTTTCACCTGTAACTTCTTCTACTTATGACAGCTCTTTGAAAGCAATATACCGTTACATCCGCTGGACCTTACAGGTTGTGGGGATATATAGGACTTGTAGGTTCACCAAGAACCCGACGAACCCAGAGCCAAAAAATGAGCAGCGACTTGCAATGGTTTTTTATTATGTACCGGGTATATAGCAATTATTCTGGGAAAATGTATACATGGAAAAATCGGTATGAAAGACACCTATGTATTTCTGAAATGGGAACAAAATATAGAGTTTAGAAACAGTAGATATTTGCACATTTCCGAAATTGGGAATACTCATACTAGCATGAGAATTATCGATCATTTTTTCAAAATTACTTCTTTTTTACACATTGTCTTTCATTTGGAAGGCAGAAATGCATCGAAAGTCAATAGGTAATAACAGTTGCTTTATAAATCTGAATTACCCTAAGTCTCCCGATAAAAATGGTACCTCACTTGTGTGGGAAGGCATAGTGCCCACGACAGGAAACGGCTCAAAACGCAACGTGAACACACCACATTTTCACAATGAAAAATTACCCTTTTTTTGCAAAGTGCCTAGCTGTAGTTTTTTAACCCTAGCTCTGCCGGCACCTAGGGAAACCTAGCAAACCTATACATTTTTGAAAACTAGACACCCAGGGGAATCCAGGATGGGGTGACTTGACTGGCTCTCACCAGGTTCTGTTACCCAGAATCCCTTGCAAACCTAAAAAAATGGCAAATAAACCACATTTTCCTCACATTTCTGTGGTGGAAAGTTCTGGAATCTGCGTGGATCCACACATTTCCACCCACCCAGCATTCCCCAAAGTCTTCCAAGAAAAATGGTACCTCACTTGCGTGGGTAGGCCCAGTGCCCGCGACAGGAAACGGCGCAAAACACAACGTGGACACACCACAATTTCACAGTGAAAAATGACCCTTTTTTGGCAAAGTGCCTAGCTGTAGTTTTTGAACCCTAGCTCTGCCGGCACCTAGGGAAACCTAGCAAACCTATACATTTTTGAAAACTAGACACCCAGGGGAATCCAGGATGGGGGGACTTGACTGGCTCCCACCAGGTTCTGTTACCCAGAATCCCTTGCAAACCTAAAAAATTGTCAAAAAAACCACATTTTCCTCACATTTCTGTGGTGGAAAGTTCTGGAATCTGCATGGATCCACAAATTTCCACCCACCCCGCGTTCCCCAAAGTCTTCCGAGAAAAATGGTACCTCACTTGTGTGGGTATGCCTAGTGCCCGCGACAGGAAACGGCGCAAAACGCAATGTGGACACACCACAATTTCACAGTAAAAAAATGACCCTTTTTTGGCAAAGTGCCTAGCTGTAGTTTTTGAACCCTAGCTCTGCCGGCACCTAGGGAAACCTAGCAAACCTACACATTTTTGAAAACTAGACACCCGGGGGATTCCAGGGAGGTATGGCTTGCATGGATCCCCCAACGTTTCCTTACCCAGAATCCCCTGCAAACCTCAAATTTAGCTGAAAAAATCACTTTTTCCACACATTTTTGTGTGGGAAAGTTGTGGTATCACCGGGCTGACACAAATTTCCAACCACCCAGCGTTCCCCCGGGTCTCCCGATAAAAATGGTGCCTCACTCGTGTGGGAGGCCCAAGTACCCGCGACAGGCAAGGGCCCAAAACGTATTGAGGCGACATCAAAATTGCCTATCTCAAAACGACCTGGTTTTGATAGGGGGTCACCTGGGTTTTTGGCCACGTGCTCGGCGGCCATCTAGGGAAACCTACCAAACCCACACATTTCTGGAAACTAGACACCCGGGGGATTCCGGGGAGGTATGGCTTGCGTGGATCCCCCAACGTTTCCTTACCCAGAATCCCCTGCAAACCTCAAATTTAGCTGAAAAAATCACTTTTTCCACACATTTTTGTGTGGGAAAGTTGTGGCATCACTGGGCTGACACAAATTTCCTACCACCCAGCGTTCCCCCGGGTCTCCCGATAAATATGGTGCCTCACTTGTGTGGGAGGCCCAAGTACACGCGGCAGACAAGGGCCCAAAACGTATTGAGGCAACATCAAAATTGCCTATCTCAAAACGACCTGGTTTCGCAGAGGGTCACCTGGGTTTTGGCCCCGTGCTCGGCGGCCATCTAGGAAACCTACCAAACCCACACATTTCTGAAAACTAGACACCCGGGGATTCCGGGAGGAATGGCTTGCGTGGATCCCCCAACGTTTCCTTACTCAGAATCCCCTGCAAACCTCAAATTTAGCTGGAAAAAAATCACTTTTTCCACACATTTTTGTGTGGGAAAGTTGTGGCATCACCGGGCTGACACAAATTTCCTACCACCCAGCGTTCCCCTGGGTCTCCCGATAAAAATGGTGCCTCACTCGTGTGGGAGGCCCAAGTACCCGTGACAGGCAAGGGCCCAAAACATTGCAAAACCAGGTCGTTTTGTGATAGGCAATTTTGATGTTGCCTCAATACGTTTTGGGCCCTTGCGTGTCGCGGGTACTTGGGCCTCCCACACGAGTGAGGCACCATTTTTATCGGGAGACCCTGGGGAACGCTGGGTGGTAGGAAATTTGTTTCAGCCCGGTGATGCCACTACTTTCCCACTCAAAAATGTGTGGAAAAAGTGATTTTTTCAGCAAAATTTGAGATTTGCAGGGGATTCTGGAAGAAAACGTTGGGGGATCCACGCAAGCCATACCTCCCTGGAATCCCCGGTGTCTAGTATTCAGAAATGTGGGTTTGGTAGGTTTCCTAGCTGGCCGCCGAGCACGGGGCCAAAACCCAGGTGACCCCCTTGCAAAACCAGGTCGTTTTGTGATAGGCAATTTTGATGTCAGCCTCAATACGTTTTAGGCCCTTGCTTGTCGCGGGTACTTGGGCCTCCCACGCAGTGAGGCACCATTTTATCGGGAGACCTGGGAGATCGCTGGGTGGTAGGACATTTGTGTCAGCCCAGTGACGCCACAACTTTCACACACAAAAATGTGTGGAAAAGTGATTTTTTCAGCTAAATTTGAGGTGTGCAGAGGATTCTGGGAAAGAAAACGTTGGGGGATCCAGGCAAGCCATACCTCCCTCGAATCCCCGGGTGTCTAGTTTTCAGAAATGTGTGGGTTTGGTAGGCTTCCTAGCTGGCCGCCGAGCACAGGCCAAAGCCCAGGTGACCCCTTGCAAAACCAGGTCGCTTTGTGATAGGCAATTTTGATGTTGCCTCAATACGTTTTGGGCCCTTGCCTGTCGCGAGTACTTGGGCCTCCAACACGAGTGAGGCACCATTTTTATCGGGAGACCTGGGGAATGCTGTGTAGAAGGAAATTTGTGGATCCACGCAGATTCCAGAACTTTCCCACAACAGAATTGTGAGGAAAATGTGTTTTTTTTTTTTTACAAAGTTTGAGGTTTGCAAGGGATTCTGGGTAGCAGAACCTGGTGAGAGCCAGACAAGTCACCCCATCCTGGATTCCCCTTGGTGTCTAGTTTTAAAAAATGTACAGGTTTGCTAGGTTTCCCTACGTGCCAGCTACGCTAGGGCCCAAAATCAACAGGTAGGCACATTGCTAAAAAAAAGTCAGAGCCTAGTGGGCTTTGTGCCGCCCTGGGGGGAATCGGGGGAGGGGGGTTCGCCCCGATATGCCCCAAGGGGGGCAGAAAGACTGTGGCTATTTTTTGTGGGGGTGGGGGCATTGGTGTGACCATTTTGGGCAGCCCCCACCCCCACGCATAAAAAAGCCTGCGTAATCGCTGGCGCCTAGTGGGCTTTCTGCCCCCAGGGGGCAGATCAGGGGCCACTGCCCCCATCTGCCCTCCCGGGGGGCAGAAAGACTGGAATTTCTCTGGGGGTGGGGTGGGGGTATTGTCATGCCCATTTTGGGCAGCCCCTACCCCTACACGAATAAAACAAAAAAATCCCTGGTTTCTAGTGGGCTTTCTGCCCCCCCCGGGGGGCCAGATTGGGGGCTACAGCTCCCATCTGCCTCCCAGGGGGGCAGAAAGACTGTCATTTTTGTGGGAGGGTGGGGGCATTGGCGTGCCCGTTTCGGGCAGCCCCCACCCTAAAAAAAATTGCGTAAAAAAATCCCTGGCGTTTAGTGGGCTTTCTGCCCCCGGGGGCCAGAAAGGCTGTCATGGTGGCGAGGGGGGGGGGAAGTGGGGGCATTGGCGTGCCTGTTTCGGGCCGCCCCCACCCTAAAACAAATTGTACAAAAAAAAATCCCTGGCGTTTAGTGGGCTTTCTGGCCCCCCGGGGGGGGCAGAAAGGATGTAATGGTGGCAGGGGGGTGGGGGAATTGGCATGCCAGTTTCGGGCAGCCCACACCCTAAAAAAAATTGCGCAAAAAAAATCCCTGGCGTTTAGTGGGCTTTCTGCCCCCCCGGGGGGCCAGAAAGGCTGTCATGGTGGCGAGGGGGTGGGGGGGAGGTGGGGGCATTGGCGTGCCCGTTTCGGGCAGCCCCACCCTAAAAACAAATGCGCAAAAAAAAATCCCTGGCGTCAAGTGGGCTTTCTGACCCCCGGGGCGCAGAAAGGCTGTAATGGTGGCGGGGGTGGGGGCATTGGCGTGCCTGTTTCGGGCAGCCCCCACCCTAAAACAAATTGTACAAAAAAAAATACCTGCCGTTTAGTGGGCTTTCTGGCCCCCCGGGGGGCAGAAAGGATGTAATGGTGGCAGGGGGGTGGGGGCATTGGCATGCCCGTTTCGGGCAGCCCCCACCCTAAAACAAATTGTGCAAAAAAAAATCCCTGGCATTTAGTGGGCTTTCTGCCCCCCGGGGGGGCAGATTGGGGGCTACTGCCCCGCAGGGGGGCAGAAAGGCTGTAATGGTGGTGGGGGGGGCATTGGCATGCTCGTTTCGGGCAGCCCCCACCCTAAAAAAAATTGCGCAAAAAAAAACCCTGGCGTCAAGTGGGCTTTCTGCCCCCCCGAAGGGGCAGATTAGGGGCAAATGCGCAGAAAGGCTGTAATGGTGGCGGGGGGTGGGGGCATTGGCATGCCCGTTTTGGGCAGCCCCACCCTAAAAACAAATGCGCAAAAAAAAATCCCTGCCGTCAAGTGGGCTTTTTGCCCCCCCGGGGGGGCAGAAAGGCTGTAATGGTGGCGGGGGGTGGGGGCATTGGCGTGCCTGTTTCGGGCAGCCCCCACCCTAAAACAAATTGTACAAAAAAAATCCCTGGCGTTTAGTGGGCTTTCTGGCCCCCCGGGGGGGCAGAAAGGATGTAATGGTGGCAGGGGGGTGGGGGCATTGGCATGCCCGTTTCGGGCAGCCCCCACCCTAAAACAAATTGTGCAAAAAAAAATCCCTGGCATTTAGTGGGCTTTCTGCCCCCCGGGGTGGCAGATTGGGGGCTACTGCCCCGCAGGGGGGGCAGAAAGGCTGTAATGGTGGTGGGGGGGGCATTGGCATGCTCATTTCGGGCAGCCCCCACCCTAAAAAAAATTGCGCAAAAAAAAACCCTGGCATCAAGTGGGCTTTCTGCCCCCCCGAAGGGGCAGATTAGGGGCAAATGCGCAGAAAGGCTGTAATGGTGGCAGGGGGTGGGGGAATTGGCATGCCCGTTCCGCAGCCCCCACCCTAAAAAAAATTGTGCAAAAAAAAATCCCTGGCGTTTAGTGGGCCTTCTGCCCCCCAGGGGGGACAGAAAGGCTGTAATGGTGGCGGGGGGGTGGGGGCATTGGCGTGCCCGTTTCGGGCAGCTCCCACCCTTAAAAAAATGCACCCAAAAAAATCCCTGCCGTTTAGTGGGCCTTCTGCCCCCCAGGGGGGACAGAAAGGCTGTAATGGTGGCGGGGGGGTGGGGGCATTGGCGTGCCCGTTTCGGGCAGCTCCCACCCTTAAAAAAATGCACCAAAAAAAATCCCTGGCGTTTAGTGGGCTTTCTGCCCCCCCAGGGGGGCAGATTGGGGGCTACTGCCCCATCTGCCCCCCTGGGGGGGAGAAAGACTGAATTGCGCCCATTACTTTATGGGGGGAGCGAAGGCCCTTGCCCAAGGGGCCGCTCCCCCTCCCTGGTGTCTAGTGGGTGGATCCCCAAGCAGGGATCCACTGGGGAGGGGTAACATTGGAAAGGGGAGATTCTCCCCTTTCCAATGATACCTCTCCGTCTTTCTACGTGCTCAGGGGGCTGAGATAGCCCCCTGAGCACGTAGAAAGTGAAACTGAAATGAGCCTAAAGGCTCATTTCAGTTTCGGTTTCTGTGAAATGACGTCAGCGCGACGTGCGCGCTGATCGTCAATTCACAGAAACGGCGGGGGGGTGCCTCGGGAGCTGGGGAAGCTCTTCCCCAGCTCCCAAGGTCACAGGGGAGAAGTAGAAATCCCTCTGCTGTCTGCAGCAGAGGGATTTCGTGCCCCTGTCCTCATGACGGAATGGTTCCGTCATGAGCACAGGGGCACCGATGCTCATGACGGAACCATTCCGTCATGAGCATCGAAGGGGTTAACAGTCTTTTTCCCTCAACCCTAGCTGGACAGATTCCCTTTATGCTGTGGTGTCCCAAGTCTGCAACATGCTCTGTTGGCAATAAATTTAGGGTTACAATCGGTCACGAGTTAACAGTCTTCTCCCCTCCCCATGGCCTAATACCTTCCCCTCTATGCTATGTAGTCCTCGGTCTGTACTCAGAAAATTCAGGGCTGCAATATGTGCTGAATTAACAGTCTTTTCCCTTACTGCTAGGACAGATGTTGTCTATGCTATGCTGTGTTGATAGTGAATTTCAGACTGCAATCTGTGTTAACAGTGTTTTTCCCTCACCCCTAGCTGGACAGGGTCTGTATATAAAGCTCCCAAATGTTTGCTCATTATCTGTCATATATAACCTGCTGCTGCACCTACAGTGTTCACCATTGGTCTACGAGGGCCAACAAATTCGAGATTTTCAGAAGAATCATTGGCTATTTTAATAATTCCCATCTATAATCACTGCATGGGCATGCATCCCATGAAGTTAGGCTGAACATCTGCCATGGATCTGAACTTCGTGGACAAAGTTGAACAACCCTGGCTGACTGCATCAAATGTAGTCTTTGAATTCTTAGTAAAATAGGAGAAATTGTTTGCTGAAGACCTGTCCTCCTTCAAGAAAAGATTGTCTCCATCTCCCTATGGTCAATTACAGTTTCTTCTCTTCCCTTCAGTTTCTCTAACTGTTCTCTAATCTTTTATTTTCTTCTCTAGAAGCCCAATAAGTGAGACTGCCATGTAGACAGGATCAACTGTCCAGAGCAAACAGCACAGTCTACTACCACTGAACCTGGCCTCCTAGTTCATTCTATACCTCCATTCATTTGAAAAAGATACAGTTAGCACCAGTACAAAAGGTATGATCCTGAGACCCTAAAGGGAGACTGGCTCAACATCCATGTGACAGAATTTGGATAAAAGTCTATTAATAATGAAGACCTTGGAGATCATAGCCTGCATGATCTCAAAGTGCGTGTGTCCTGTTTGGATTTGTAACGAAGCAGGAGATAGCATTTGCAGCCCTATCAGAACATTGTTCAGTGTGAAAAGGTGATTCAAGTGTTGTCACACTCAAAGATACTAGAAGGTGCCCACCTTGGAAAGATGGTTAATAGCTCACAATGGAGGTGCTGACCCTAGAATCAGTAGTATTAGGCTCTCACATCTCAGAGATGGCACTGAGCCCCAAATTACCTAACCTATGTGTCAAAGCTTCCATAGTACAACAAAGTCAAAGGTATACTTTACTGCTGGGCTATTCAACATCACCAAGAAAAAGTTTCTAAGGGCACTTAACTGAATGCCAGAACATGTGTGTGAGGAAACATGAAAAAAGGGCCTTGTGTGTTTCATTTGCCAAATACTCACTGCATTGTTGGAAGGTATTCATCAACTGCTAAGTGGAATATAGATGCAATGTAACCATTTTGTTTGTTAAGCCAGTTAAATTATAGAAAACATTTGAAAAGTGCTCTTTAGGGAAGGGGAGACAGTAAAGAAGGAAGTGACTTTGGTGATGCACTGAGGCAGACTCATTCTGGGGCTCCACTGAAACTTTTTATGTGGAATCTTTCTCTTTGGGAAAGACTTTCTTAGTCCTGCCTATCAATTAGGTAATTCTCAAAGATTTGGGAAGGAGGAAGAGAAGAAAAAAAGAGCATTTCCAAAGTAGCATTACCTGCTTCTGCTTCTGCACTTCCGCCTGCAGGCGCTCCGCCTCAGCCTTCTGCACTGCACGCTTCATCACCACAATGTCTCCATGCACATCTTGAGTTGTGTTCTGCATATAAAAGAGCCTCAGTGCTAGGTTCTCCACTTCTGTCTGCATCGCTGACACTAAAGGAAAGTAAGATAGACACTGCTCAGAAACCTAAATCTAGGAAACTCTGTAGATCACAGGTTGTGTAAGAAACGCCATATTGGGACACATTAAGAAAGGTGATGATTTTTACCAGCAACAAGGTTTCTACGCCAATAGTATAATTCACTCACTCAGTGGGACATTATCTACTTTCATGGCTTTAGTAAACATACCTTAAGCCTGGAATACGGTCAGTGAGCTAAATTCTTGTCCATGACGAAATGCAGTGAGCAAGAAGTCATAGATTTGAATCCCGACAAGATCCACTTTGCCTTCCATCTTTCATTAGGTCGGTAAAGTGAGTATAATATAGTGGGTAATGATACCATTTGTTATGTACAGTCCTTAGAAGCATTGTGGTATTCAGCAATATTTAAAACAGAAGTTATTATTGATAGTATTACAAGAATACAACACTTCTTAGATTCTGTAAATTAAAGTTTTTATTTCTATTAAGGACATAAAGGTGAGGATTATGCTTTTCTTTCTTGACTGTTCTACTACAGCAGCCTTTCAAAATAATCCCAGCAACATCTGAAACCATTAAAAAAATCAAATCCCATGATGTATGAAAAAACAGACAAAAATTGGCATAATTCAACCATCCAACCAAGGTTGAACATACCAATATCCTCCATCTATCTTCTTTCTGCCCTACTATTTCTTAGCAGTGAAAAGGGGAGGGGTATACAACGTCTGCAATGTTGATATTCTTTCTGCCCATTTCCGATAAGAAAACCAGAAAAAACAATTCAAGTCCAAAATTAAAATTTATCATGAAAATAAAACTAGGCACAAGGGGCTGCTCCTCCTAAATGGCAGAGGAGCGTCGCCCCGCCTGCTGCGAGCGCAGCAGGCAAACACTAATAAATAAAATGGCATTATAATGCCATTTTATTTATTTCCCACTAGCTTGCGCTGTGTACGAGGCTGGCGGTGGGACTGAATCCTGCTATTGAAGGATTACTGCTGCCCCTTTCAGTGCGCATGTCGGGTTGGCCGGCTGGCTACCTACGGCCAGCCCGACATGCACACTGCACACCTAGTAATCCCCGGGCTGTGAAACAGCTGGGAGATTGCTGGCACAGGCCCCCAGCCTCAAAATGAGCGCTGGGTTAGCCTGCTCCCACCAATCCTGGAGCTGCTCTCATGCTGAGAGCAGCTCCAGGATTGGTCAGGAGTCGCGTTCTAATGGGCAGGAAGGGAAGTCCTTCCCTTTCCTGCTCATGGAGGTCAGACCATCATCACCAGGAGTGCCGCACCAGGCAGGAGCATCATTAAGGCAAGTTGGGCACATGGCACCCTCGTATATTTTTGTATTGCCAGCCTCCGCTGCTTGGCACATTAAATCAACACTGGCTCAGGAAACCTAATTATATATCAGAAACACAATCATTGGCATACACTTAGGTCAATTTCAAACTCAGGTGGGATAATCCTTACATCTAGATCCTAGAAGAATTTGAACGTTTTAAGCTTTTAAAAAACACAAAACCAAGTTTACATCCCACGTAGTGGAATATGTTTGTTCTGGAGGAGCCAAAAACAGATTCCTTTTCATAACATGCAAATTGAAGGATGCTCACCAAGAAGGAAACCAACCAGGGGTAGACTACACCCCAAAATGGCACATCTTTAGTTAAAGATTAGCCCAATCCTTCTTACACTATGTCAGTCAGAAAATTCAACACATTGATTATAACTGTAGTAGTAACAGAACCAAAACATTATTACACATAGTAATAATCCAAGCTGAGTTATATCTTTTCTTGGTACTTTCAGCCCATGCTTGTTTGATGTAAAATAAAGCTTGTTCTGAAAGGCCTGACAAATTCAATCAACCCCTGAAATCTTCTAACTTCCAAATTATCAACGACAGCAGACCTGAATGTATTAACACATGATGAAGGCCATGGGAATCAAAAGAAGGTTTAGTGTCTCAATAAAGACAATACAGGTTCAGAAGAACTGGAAACCAAACTCCAGTATCCAAAGTCCTGGAGGAAACTAGTGTCAATCCATCACAATGTTGGCCTTGACTAGAAGCTCGTCTGTCATCATTGATTTCTAGTGGTGTAGGCAGAAATAGCAGTAATAGAAGCTTGGGCTGATGTATCAAACTGCAGAGTATTGTCCATCTTGAGCAACATAAAATGTACTGCCATGTCTTTCATTAAAAACTTCCCAGTGAATACTTCTGCCAAAGCAGGCCAACTTCCAGGCATCTTGTGTGCAAGTGAAGCTCCTCAGACAACCACTTTGAGACAATTCACTACAGGCAATCTACCGCATCAGACTCCACAACCAAGTATGTTGGCATCCAACTTCATTACTAGGCCTGGAGAGAACTCCAAGCTCGTTCTTTTAATGGTTGCTAGATTACATGGAAGCCCAACAAGCATATCGAAATCTGTGTAAAAGAGACAACTGCATTGATGCAAAATCTTTAGTTTCTGGAGAGCTTGGTAATGTAAGGGGTCCAAAAAATAGCCTGAATGGAGGTATCAAGACCTTTATCAACATCTTCTTGGTTGACTTCAGAGTAGCTCTTGTCGAATCAATCTTGACCCCTGGAAACTCCATCTATCTCTTGTGGAACAAGTCTGATAACGGCTTCATAACTAAGGCATGGGCATAGCTTCGGGGGGGGGGGGTGTTTGGGGTGTTACACACCCCCAAAAAATGTATTTTCAGATGAATAGTTGGGTACAAGTGCTTTCAGTCGGGTATGGTGAGGTGTCTGTTGGCTTTCACTTGGGATTTTTGCATACATACAATGACAAAAACACACACACACTCTCTCTCATCTCTGTTTGAAAGCCCTAAAAAAATATTTTACAAAATATTGTGTTTCTCTCAGTTAGTACTCCTATTATTCTGTATTCTTCTTCCTTTCCACTGCCTCTTAAATCTCACTCATGCTCCCTTCTTGTCATATAATGTATTTTAACATTATATACCAGCTTGATTGTTGGGAAATTTGAAGCTCACACCCCCCCCGCTCCCAATCTTACTGACCACGCTACGTCCCTGAACGAAGCCAAGATCTTGTAAGACGGCGACTGCTATCTACATATGTCAAATGCACCCGAGGATTAATTGACATGAAAATCATGTTGTCCAAGTAAATTATCAACCTGATGCCCCTCGTTCTCAAGTGTTATCACCTTGGTGAAGCACAAGGTTGCTGCGAATAGGCCAAAAGGTAACGCAACGTATCAAAAGTCTGGTTCTGTCAACTGAATTGCCAGAATCTGGGTTGGGTAGGAATATTGTGATTGTCAGCTATCCATCAATGACGGTCAACAGAACCATTCAATACCCTCTGCAGAGAATATCTCTTAGAAGATAGGCTGCTTCATCTTGAAATGTTGTACAGAAGCCATGTATTTAACTTACTCATATTTATCACCAACAGCAAGGCTTTGTCCGTTTTAACCAGAAAAACATTTCTTAAAAAACCTGAGGGAGCAAAGTTGTAGGGCGAATAGCTCCTTTCTATAGGAGTTGGTCTACTTCTAAATCTATTCCTGTCTGTTCCTGCGAGAAGAAAACAATATGTTTTGGAATGTTATGTTGCGATATGATATGAAGAACTACATTTAAAACCCTTGAATTGTTTGGAGTATATACGCAGCCATGGTAAAAAAAGCACCAATTGTGGGTAAATTCTCAGGCTCTCTAGCTTAAGTTTAACTACACCTGCACAAACACCTATTTGTGCAGGGGGGTTGCAATTACAAGCAGTCACAGTTTATCACACCTTCTAATAAATTCTGTATGTCCAGGTTACATTTCAGAAAGTCAAACGTGCCGGAATGTAATGGGTGCCCAGTAACTATCAACCATGGATTTTGCTGTGGAAAGCACCAAAATTCTCCTATTAATTCTCCTTTTGAAAAGAGACACTTGCAATCAGTGATATTTATCATACCTGTTATATACCAAACCTGTGGAGATCGGATTTTATTGAGAGCAATAAATATCGCATACCCCCACCAGTGCATTCATAATCAATGCAAAAGGCTTTCCAGGAGAAGAAGGAATTAGCCTCACCTAAGAATCTGGTGGGGAATTCACTGGTTTCACTCTAGCCGTCTTTCGGAAATAAGCAAATCCACATCTTGCTCTGAACGGGAAGACCATCCCAAATTTTCTCCATTCAGTCCATAAATTGTATCTGCATGAGCCCAGCTATATCTGCAAGCCTTGCTGCTAGACCTTGCTACTGCTTGTGTGTCTTCTGCCACCACCAGCCTTGCCAAATGGGTTTGTTTAAACACCTTTTTCATTGATACATAGACCTTGCCCACGGCTATTAATGTACTGACAATTTTTTCTAACTCTTTGTCATGGAGCGCTGCCATTATGGTCTTTCGTGGCTTGGTGGATGGCGCTGATTTGGGCAAAATCACCGCTGATGTCCCGTCGGACGAAGAAACGTGTAGTCTCAAAATGGCGGAGGACGAGAAACTTTAACAACCAGTTCAGAAAGTACAGAGTCATCAACCGGACTGCCCGCCGGAGCGCCCTTCCCATAAGGTTTTCACCGGCCCTATTTCCCGATAAGGCAAGACAACTTTTGTTCCCAGGATCAGTGTGGCTTTTTAACCTTGCGGTGATCGTTCACTAATAACCGCCTGACCCTAAGATGGCGGCTGAAGTGGACGGAATTCGCTCTATCTTTTCCTTTAAGGAGCTTCGCTGTAAAGATCAGTATATTACTGTAAATTATCCTGCGTCCAATAATCAATTCTGATTCCACCATCTTGACGATCTGCCCCAGAACGGGGACTGGCCCTCAGACGGCGCCCATGATGCTGATATCGACAATCTCAAGATCAGCCCGGGGATCCAGCATGCTGCTTCCCCACCACCATCCGGCCCTCTACCCCTATGGACATCTGCAACTCGGGGATCCTTCCAGACCCAAGACCACCACCCTTGAGTGCAACACCACCTGAACACCTGGCTGAACGATGGCAAGAATTTCCTGCTCTGTAAATATGTAATATATAATTGTCCAAGCCTAATCGCTGTTAAAATGTAATCCTGAGTGAATTTGCAATTTGTATATATATATATATATATATAACTCTAACCACTAGTATATGTAGTAGACCGTTGTACTTACTACCATTCCTATGTGATTTTAGAGTTTATCTGTTTGTATCTCTTCCTTGAGTGACTTTACAACTTGTACATTTGCAATTTTTTTCTGTTTGTATCTCTTATGTAACTCATTTAATCCAAAGTCCTTTTGTAACGCAACTGGTTCTTTTGTAAAGTGCTCTGACACCTTCGGGTAATGTTCGCGCTATATAAAATCGCATTAAATAAAATAAAATAAAAAAAAAAAATAAACTGTCCCAAACAAAAGCTCGTATACCACTAGACCGCCACCAAAGAGGGTAAGTCGCTCAAGTTGTAGCAACCTTGATGAGAACTGAGCAGTGTCTGTCAGTGAAGATGGCACAGATGGATAATGGGAAACTGGAGCAAGTTCATAGATTTGAATGCCTGGGTATTATGCTGGATAGGAGAGCTTCATTGACCCCCACATTGAGAAGAGAAGGGCAGTGCTGCAGCACCAAGAATCGACCATTTATAAAAAAATACCAGGGAACAACATCAAGAGCCCTACTGCCCGCGATAGAGATCTATAAACTAAAGGCTCAATCAGCGGCCTTAAACGGCGCTGAACTTTGGGGACATGGGACTACTGATCCACTCACCTTAAGTGAGAACACGTTTATCCGCTCACTCCTCCACCTCCCCAAGAGCACTCCCCTAGTAGCCATGTTCCTTGATGTGGCACTTAAAAAGGTGGGAGAAATTGCCTGGTTGAGGCCTCTTTTATATTAGATGAGGATCTAGTCTACAGAGGAGCTCAAGCATTACCGGAATGCAGTAGAGGAACTGGGGGCGCTTGAAAAAGATCTTACTTTTTCGTTATTGAGACATGTCCGGTCATGGTTTTTAAGGCTGGGCCTACAATCATTCTGGCTCGATCCAAGCTCACTAAGCATAGCTTCAAAGAAACAGCTAAAATCTCTCTACTGGGAATAGATTTTGGCTAGCCTCCATAAAACCCCTACCTTAGGGAGACTGGCAGATCAGTTTCTGCTTATTAAAGATACTCTCCAATATAAAGCCTTCTTAGACATCCCCCAACAGCAACTGGCGAAATCCTTGTATCTAAAATTCCGGTATGGCACACTTGAAATAGGTTCATTTACATCCACGTGGAACACTGGCAGGAGTTCTGACCAGACTGACATTTGCCCAATGTGTAGCTCGTCGTCCAATGAAAATATAAGTCATGTTTTGTTTTTCTGTCCTGCCTACACTAAGCCCAAAAGTAAGTGGGTTTGTGGAAATGTGTAATATTTTACGTTAGCATAAGCTACAGCCATTTTGGCTGTGGTGTCCATTTTGTTAGTTTTGTAATTCTTTCGTCCTCTGCTGTAGTGTAGTTCCTATTTCCCTAATAGGCTCTGCGCATTGGAATAATATACCCTATAGATTCGACATAGGACTGAGGTCAGTATGTCCCTATCGAGTATATTAAACTTAATTACTTTGTGCCAGCTAACTCAGAGGCCACTAGAAACTCCTTCTAAACAAGAAGGGAGTAGTTTCTGGCAACCGCATAAACATGACAACTTTGTTTCCCTTTAGAATCGGAACACTCTCAGAATCGTGGAAACAATAGATAACAGTTTCACTCAGCTAATCGTGCATGCTTAGTTTCTTCAGAGTTACACAGAAAGAATAGACGGGCGTTTCAATAAAAGGATTTATTGAACAGTCTTGTTTCTCGTGTAAGAGATACGAGCTGTTATGATCACAAGACAGTATGCGAGATATATAATGTACAGCGTAAACATTAGAAAGAAATAATACTGCGCTAGCATTATCTTTTAGCTATGACACATATATTCATATACATAAATAACATAAGCTAAAAATGCGAGTACTCATAAGATGCTTCTCTAACTAGTCCTACCCCAGTGTACCTAACCTAAGTGTAGTGCAAGGTAAGAAGTAGGTGAAGTATTCTTCTATAGTATGGTATGCTATAGTCTAGTATGCCAAGAGTCCATCTAGGTTCTAGTCAGCTCCATACCTTGAGAATGAGAGAGGTGGTAATCTCCTTCCGGGTCTCGAACTCTAACACCCCGCGAAGGGAGTCAGAACACTGGGAGCTGGATTCTCTGCGAGCAGGGATGACAGCATCTCTTGTCAGTGCGTCAGGCCTGGACACGGGCTCCTCTAAAGTCGAGGTCTCCTCCTACTTGCTGGGCAAGGGAAGGTATATTTATACCTGGTAGGTGCCTTGGAAGGTGAGTATTGACGTAAAGTCGGGCAGAGGAAGACGTCCAGAATGAACCCTTAAGGTATAGCGGTTCATGCATAATAAATGAGTTCTTGGAGAAATCAATAATCCTATGCTAGGGGAACTCCCATGAGCTTAAGGGTCTGGTTTCTAAGAACTTGTTGTGACGTTAGGGTGGACGAATGTAAGTGACCATGCCTGTATTTGGATAGCATGGCTAATGCCTAAATAAGGACTGGGATCTTATGCCTATATAAGGGCAATGCGAATTGTGCCTATGTAAGGACATGTTTCAGGAAAACCTATATACGGACACCTAAAGCGGAATACAACACCCATTCCACTTTCGAATGAACGATAGTACTAAATGCTAAACATGAAATGCTAAACATTAAACTGAGTACCACATGTTGCTAGAAACATTTCTAAAAGCATATTAAAAGAAGGTGTAAAAGAACTGTTGCTAAAACATGTAATGCAATAGGTACTGTACATTTTAAAGCATTTTTTCATTCTAAGCATATATTGGAAATAAATGCAACATGATTGAATAAACAGAAATATATACATATGATGAAAATGGTTGACAAGTTTTCAAAAATCAAAGCCATTGCATATCATGGTACTAAATGAAATTGTGGTAAATAAGGTGACAATGTGTCCCTGGAAGTATTCAAAGAAGTCCGTTTTATATGAATAGTTCTACTGTAAGCAGATTAAATTGCCATGTATTTTCAAAAATAGAAAAGAAGAAAAAAGTCACTTTTTAGGAAGAGTTCCAAGTTTTGTTCTGTTTTTAAAATATGGAGGCCAAATTCATTGCTTCCCTGGTACACTGTGAGCCGAATCAAAGTCAGTGTATGGGTCTGGTGTAAACATGAAATCATCTATTTCTGTAGACAAAAGATCGTCTACCGATGTTGGTGACAGTTGGAATACCTCATTTAGAAGGTTGACTGCACAGAGATGTGAAGCATCACCCTCAGCATAGGATGCCGCAGCAATGTTCGCGTCCGTTGTTACCTGTGTGCCTGTTGATCCATCTCGTACCTCAGCAGCAGCAGGAAGCGTCTGTGAGATCTCAAGGAATGCCGTCATCAGGATTGGTAGCCTCTGGGGACAACTCAGAGCATGGGCCGTTATCGGGTCCAGCAGAGTATCAATATCCGTTGGCATGACTGATGGGAGTGTTAGACAGGTGTCTAGCACGCATTCTTCACCGCAAAGCAGGCAGCGTAGAACAGGTAAGATGCAATCTTGCCAGATTGGTCTAAATGACAGAAACCATGTTGTATTAAGTTCCCGTAGACGAGGTATGCCCAAAAGTTGCACTATGCGCTCACGGCACTTCCGTTCTAGGAGAGCTTTCTCCAAATTGCTGGGAGTGACGCCGGTTGATAGGCTTGCCATAGCGTAGTAGTAGGAATAAAAACAGGATTCCCGCAACCAGTGCTAGAATTAATGGCACACCACCAAACACCGAATGTGCGAAGTTTGGAATGATTCCGAGGACTGCCTGGAAAGGTTTCAACAGTCCTGAACAGATGGTCTTAAATACATGTACAATCCCGCTTGTATCAGACATGTTAAAGATACGTCCCATCATTTCTACGAAATGTATAGGGCAGTTTGTACGAATTAAAGCCTGTATCTCAGCCGAAGTCCTTGCAATTTGTAAATCATAGATTTCTTTGGCCGAGGTCAAAGGCACGGTCTGTTGCAAAAGCATGGCTTTCATTCTGCTTAAAGTATCAAACCGTATAAAAGAAACATTCAATGAAGGCCATAGAGGCGACTCCCTGACTGTGTCTATTGGGGGAACAATACTTGCATACAACAAGTAACCCTGGAGTCGACCGTTACCAGATATGGGATGCCTGGCAACATGCCACAGCAATACAATCAAACAAGATTGGCAACCCTACCTGTATATTTTTAACAATGCATTAAGTCATATTAATTTATACCTAACCAGTGCTAATAAATAAGTTAACATAGAAAAATGAACAGCAACTCTGATCATTCAACATGAGGTAACTCCCGTTAGAAAGTTGGCCAAACGTTGGATTAATCACAGTAGCTGGTGTACCCTGCTGGTGGCAGGACAAATTTGCCACAGAACCATTACAAGCCCCGTGTAAAGAAATGTCCTGACATATGAGTGAACCGCTTAGTGCATTTTCACAGTGTGTACCGCTTATAAACACTTCAGGATCCCCACTCCAACATCTGTATTCGTAAGGTAAATCCCAGGATGTCTTAATGTATTCTTTACCCAACCTTTCATATTTGCCTGCTTGCATTTGTTTGAGACAATACTGAAACTGAAAAGTAGTGACAGGCAATCAATCAATCAATCAATCATGTCACTTATAAAGCGCACTACATACCCGAGAGGGTCTCAAGGCGCTGGGGGAAGAGGGGGGTGGTGCTGCTACTGATCGAAGAGCCAGGTCTTGAGGAGTCTTCTGAAGGCCAGTAGGTCTTGGGTCTGTCGGAGGTTGGTGGGGAGGGTGTTCCAGGTCTTGGCGGCGAGGTGGGAGAAGGATCTGCCGCCGGCGGTCGTTTTCCGGATGCGGGGGACTGTGGCGAGGGTGAGGCTGGTCGAGCGGAGCTGGCGGGTGGGGGTGTAGAAGCTGAGTCGTCTGTTGAGGTAGGCTGGTCCGGAGTTGTGGAGTGCTTTGTGTGCGTGGGTGAGGAGCTTGAAGGTTATCCTCTTGTTGACAGGGAGACAGTGCAGGTCTCTCAGGTGGGGTGTGATGTGGCTGCATCGGGGGATGTCGAGGATAAGACGTGCAGAGGCGTTCTGGATGCGTTGCAGCCGTCTCAGGAGCTTAGCCGTCGTTCCTGCGTAGAGGGCGTTTCGGTAGTCCAGCCTGCTGGTGACGAGGGCCTGGGTAACTGTTTTTCTTGTTTCGGTGGGGATCCACTTGAAGATCCTGCGGAGCATTCGGAGGATGTTGAAGCAGGATGAGGAAACGGCGTTGACCTGCTTAGTCATGGAGAGGGTGGGGTCGAGGATGACCCCTAGGTTGCGTACGTGGTCGGTGGGTGGCGGGGCTGTTCCCAGTGATGTTGGCCACCAGGAGTCGTCCCAGGCTGAAGGGTTGGAACCAAGGATGAGGACCTCCGTCTTGTCCGAGTTCAGCTTCAGGCGGCTGGTCCTCATCCATTCGGCGACGGCCTTCATTCCTTCGTGGAGGTGGGCTTTGGCGGTGTGAGGGTCTTTGGTGAGGGAGAGGATCAGCTGGGTGTCGTCGGCGTAGGAGATGATGTTGAGGTTGTGCTGTCGGGCGACGTGGGCGAGAGTTATTTTGCCATGGATAAGCCATTCTGTAGCTGGTTTTTCTGCTACCGTAAATAGTAATTTTTCCAGTTTTTCAATGCTCAGCACTGTATACTTTGCTCCCCTTTGTGCCAGTTCAATCTGTTTATCCGTTAGATTGTATTCTGCAAACAGAGACGACGTGTTGATAAAACGCCAAGGCACATAGCCCGCACGCAAAGATTGCAGCGTCCAGCCTAATAACATAATAGAACGTAACTGAGATTGGCCTTGTTGTAACATGGCTAAATCTTGTTCCAGTATGTCAATAACAGAGGATACAATGTTGTCCAATGAATAAATTCTGGATGACAAAGTTGTTAACCCATTGTCGACCACAGAGAGAGATTTCTCTAAGTTAATACGATCAAGCTCACGTATTCGTTCTGCGGCCTCTGCCTGTGAAACCTTCCATATTTCATTATAAGCAGCATAAATGCCGGCATATATGAAACGTTTTTGACGCAGTTTTCTCGGTCCTAGCAAGAAATCCCTAAGGTCTGCGTCTTCTTTAAGTAAAGATAAGTGTTGTTTCACATCCTCGAGTGTAGATTTTTGTAACCAGTCGAGGAACAATTTTCCAACACTGTATGTTGTTACTACCCCCGGATGTTGTCGTTGAACATAACGTGGGTCTGGCCTATGGATAGTAAAGCCCTGTCTTCTATTCAGGAATCTTTCTTGACAGATGTTAGTGTCTGTGGGCCAGAGTAACCAGTTTTTCCAATCAGGATCTGTTCTGTTGTTTTGTAGTATTGTGTCTACTGTGACCGCTCCCTGTGTATTGCTATTACTTGCAGGTGTTGGTACAGAAGGTGTCTTCATGTCTTTGATCTTGGCTAGACCAAGGCAAGACGTTTGTTGCACAGTGTCATTCAAAAACATTATTTGCTCTAAACAAAGCTTCTATCCCCTGTACTTGCCAATCTTTAGAACCCCAGACAGATTTTGTGTCTATTGTGTCTTTCCAAAAGTCAAATCCATGTCTAGACAGTTGGGTAATAAAGGCTGCAGAATAAATCTGTTTTGTATTAGTTAACATAATTTTCTGTCCTGTTTTGTTTACATTTTTATAGTAAAATGTTTCTGGATCAGATGTATTGTACCCTGAAAAATATGGAAACTTTTTAGCAAACGTTTTTGAACTACCCCTTGGTGGTGTAGGACAATGTTCCCATTGGTTAAACATAAACACATTTCTAGGTGTTGCAGATTTATGCTAGAAATGATGACCATAGTGGTTGTAACAATAAAGCTGTTCGTAGTCTGATGAACCCTCTAAGTATTCATTGTTAGAGAATGCAGCAGACCTTTCTAGATCAGACATCATGTCATTTACAGTCTCAAAGTCCCAATCATCAGAATAGGTACTGGAGGTAATAAAATCATTTAATTATATTTTAAATAAATGTGGAATGTTCAAAAGTTCCGTTGGGCCGAATATATCGAAATCGATTTTGTCCCACACTATACCATCCTGTATAGGAACGGCTGTGATGTTCACTGCTGACAAGTCTCTTGCTTCACGATGGGATGATTTGTGTGGTTTCAAAAGTAAGTTCACATTTTTACTTTCAGTGTCCATATGGATGTATCTGCCATTTATAAGCACGCTGATAGTCATAACCAAAGCTAGCCAAAGCAGAAAGAAAAATATTCCAGAAATAATCCATAGTTCAATCCATGGTGAAACCAGATAAGTCTCTTTCAGGAAATGAAAAAGGTCTTGTACTTGCTGTTTGAAAGTTTTTGATGCTGGCGTCGTTTCAGGTTCACTCGGATCCTCAGAAAACGTATCAAAGTTAATAAAATAGCCAGAAGCAGTTCGGTCAATTGTTGAAATTGCATCAGGATTCGTATAAATCGCTGGAACCAGTTGATCACTTGTTACGTTGGTGTAGACAGGTGTATCTGGACGAACTGTTACTTGAGTTTCAAGAGGGATGAGTTCCATAGCATTGTTGCTTAGTCCTTCATCTGTTACTGCTGAATTCTCGATAGTTATGAGTCTTTCAGTCTGAACCTCTTGGATAGTAGCGAGAGGAGTGCGTCTGCTACTAGGTCGGAGTCCACGAGGCCTACTATTTAGTATTGGCCACATACTGTGGTTTGATGAGGTCGATTGACACAAATCTTTTCTCCTTTTTTCCAGCAAGGGGCGGCAGAAGTACTGTTCTTGTTCCGTGTACGGCTAGGACAGGTACTGGTTGTCTGTAAGAAGGTCCACATTCCTTCTTGTCCGCAATCTTCTCTCTGACTAGATCCCCAACTTTTGGGATCCAGACAGGCCTTGCTGGGACTGCCGGTGTTTCCCCAGTGGTGGTTGGCTTCAGGAACACGTTGCTTTGTTTCGATCTTAGTTCATTTAGATCCTGCAAAACAGCCAAACGATCTTTGATATCAAAGGGTTTATTTTACACCACTGTGCCTTTACATTCGAGATCAGGAACCCACATTCTTGTCCTAAATAGGACCTCATATGGAGTGACCCCCCCTAGAGAACTTCTTGGCAAATTATTTAATGAGCGTTGGACCCCATAAAGATGTTTGACCCACCCATCACCCGAACCTAATACTCTAGCTGTTATAGACTGCTTTATGTCCCGGTTTTTCATTTCCACAATAGAATTTCCCTCAGGATGAAACGGAGAGGAGTACCGCAATGCTACGCCCAAACTGGCCATGGCTTCTTTGTAAGCCCGAGAGCTAAACGCAGGGCCCTGGTCAGAATGTAGTGTGCCAATTGCGTATGTGCCGATAAAGACTCGCAAATCTTTTATAACAGTTCGAGCGTGAGGCTTTTGGTAGTTCGTTTCTTAACTGAACTACTTGTTCCCAAAGCGTTTTATGCTTTATTGTGCCACCTTTTGCATCTTTGAACCCGTTTTCAAGCCAATTTTGTATATATTCATTATACGACTGAACACAGTAAAAAGAATCGCACACTATGAGTGTGGGGAATTCGCGATCTGTATTTTCAAGTGCCAGTTTGAAAGCTTGTAGTTTAGCTCGCTGAGCTGTACAATCTCCTAGAGATTGAGTTTTAGTGACCATTAGTCTGAAGTTACCTTCTTGCATGCGACCTTTAACGATTGCACACGCTGCACTGTAAGCTTGCTTACTCCCTGTAGCCTGTTGTGCTGATCCGTCAGTGTAAATTATAAATTCGTACTGATCGAGAGGCAGAATTTCAGTGGGCAGAGGACATTCATGTTCATATTGCAGGAACGCTTGTGTTTTTAAATCAGGATCAAAAACATATTCAACATCTGTTGCAGCAAGAGAATTAACCCATTGTATCCATCTAGGATGTAAAGCTTTTGCATTTGGAATGCTCGCTTTTGTGACCGCCTCTAAGGCTGGTACTGGAGTTACGACAATAACGCGTTTCCCTTGGGCTAGAGCTCTTTCTTTTGCTACAGCGGTTTGAACTGCTGTCAGTATTTTTTCTGTTGAAGTGAAGCGCATTTCTGCTTGTGTATACAAATGTGATTTGTATGCTATTGGTACTTTTTCACCCTCATTAAATGTTAAATAGGTGAATCCGCATTGTCCCGAAATTATTCGGATCACTAAATTGCGTTGATTTACGCGTGTTTGTAAGTGATTTGTTGCTAACAGGTTAGCTTGGAGTGAACGCAGGATTTCTGTGTGTTCCTGTGTCCAATGTTTTATTGAAAAATCAGGTTTGATTAATTCGTAGAGAGGTTTAACCCTTTCTGCGTAATTTAGAATGTAAGTTCTTCCAAAATTTAGGAAACCCAAGATGGATTGCAAGTTTTTCAGCGCTTTTGGAGGTTGGAGCAGCGCGCACTTTTCTAAAAAGTTGGCTGCCAGGCTCTTGCCTTCACTTGAAAGCTCATATCCTAGGAAAAGGACATTGAGATGGGCAATTCTGGATTTTTTAAAGTTGAATTTTTAGCCCTCAGAGGCGAAGCCCAATATAATGGTACTCACCCTGTTCAAGTGCCTATCCAGGTCATCGTCTGTCAGATAGATGTCATCGACATATGACAATGCCTCATTATCATACATTTGTAGTAACTCTGTTACCCTTGCTGAGAATACCCACGGGCTGTTTTTGAACCCTTGTGGGAGTCTACAAAATTGACGCTGGGTCCCCATTATTGAGAAAGCTGTTAAGTACCTAGTTTCAGGTGCTATGTTTTGACAAAAGGAACCATTTGAAATGTCCAATGTGGTTTTATATTTTTACGCACAATGTTATTCATTAATGCTGTACTATGTGAATTTTGGACTGCAAATGTTTTTGAACAAGTGTTCAAGTGTCTGTAATCCAAAACTAGACGATATGTATTGTCTGGTTTGGATACAGGAAACAAAGGATTGTTCATTGAGGAGGTGCATGTTTCAATCACCCCTTGGTATTCAAGTTGATCTAAGATCTCCCTGACCTGTTTTTTAGCTTCTTGCTTTATTGGGTACTGCCTTTGTGCAGTAGGTTAATTTTTAGATGTATTTTGTGGTGAGGTGAGTCCTCATCCCATCCTACATGATTTTTATATAATGCTGGGGCCTGGGCAACTGCCCATTTCCTGGCATAAGTATATTTTAGGTGAATTGGAATATGGTTGGAGAAGGCAGGCATAATGATGTCCTCACCATGTGGGCACTCCCTGACAAAGTTTGGTGGCCAGTCCTTTTCTGCTAGAAGTATATCATAACCCCTTGAAAGTTTCTCCCAAAAGAGTATTTTCACTTTTCTTGGTATGTCTCCCTCCATTCGGAGTGTTATTTCATATAACTTTTGTGGAGTACTAACCCTGGTGTCTACAGTCTCTACTGTGATGTACTCATTCAAGTCCACTATCTCCAGAAGTTCCTTCAGGTTCTGACGAGCTATTGTTACTTCTGCTGCACTGTCCAGCATCGTCTGAGCCCATTCTCCGTTCTTGAGCTGTGTTCTCAGTATTCTCGGCATGTCTGATCTTCAGACCTGCTACCTTCTTTTTTGTGAATTGAGGTTTTGATTTATTTTTCTGAACGTGTTTGTCGTCTTTGGATTTTACGCGTTCTTCTCTATGTTCTGACCGTCCTCTTCTTTCTGATATCTGTGACGATATCTGAAAGGTACGAGAGGAACGTGTATCAGTATCTTGATACCTGTCAGGTTTTCTTAAATTATCCCTATTCCTGAGATTATACCTCCTTTCAGAGGGCTCCTTTTGAGGAGACCTACCTCGGGATTGAGAACGTCTCTCTTTTGAATTTTGTTTATTAGTTTCCCACTTCTTTTTAGAAGATGTAGGATTTTGTTTAATAGAGTCCTTCTCAGGACTTTCAGATAGTTTTGGCTTCAAAGGTTTTCCACCCAAACTATCTCTGCCTAATTCTGCATAAGATTGTTCTATTATTCTGGGTAGTTCATGTTGATGTTCTGTAACATCAAATTCCCTTAAGCGTTGGCGGATCGCCACTGATGCTACCTCTCCTTTAATATTAGATAATATTATTGTTGAGACCTGGTCGAAGTTTTTCAGTAATTTCATACCTAAATTCAGAGCAGGTTCTGCCCCGTATTCGTTTTGAATTTGTTTCAGGACATCTGGTATTACTGCAATTGACGGAACACCATGTGTTTTAGTATAGATGGCAGCAAAGACTGCGCCCCAAGTGGTGCAGTCTTCCAGTTGTGGTGTGATCCCCATTGGTAAACAGATTGTTAGGATTCTGTGTTTCTCATAAGGGCTAGTATTTGGAAATACTGCTTTGATTTGAGTCATTTTTTGAGCTATCCAGAATGGAATTTGCTCACGTTTTGTGGGCATTTTACCCATGACTGCGTGTAAAGTCTGTGGAGTAAATTTTAGTGTATTCCCCTGTTGAGGGGTTTGATTTGGAATGGTCATTGGTGGTTGGACTGTGAAAGTCCGCATGACATATTGGACTAATTGTCTGTAAATTTTTATTAACTCTTGTAGTTAAGTAAGTAATTCCTCGTCTGACATTACATCGATGTCAGGATGAGGTGTGTAGCCGGCTAGAATCGGCCATGTTGCTCCTGGTCTACCTAGTGGGCCGAGCCTGGTAATGTTTTTGTGATGTTTTAGGGCGCCTTTAAACCAGAGATTATGCTCCTGGTATGTGAGTGGAATTTCAATATCCTCGAAAGGAATATATTCCTCTGGGAGTTCATCTTCTTTAAAGAAGTGAAATAATTTTGTAATTGGATTTGATTCTGGGAATACTATCCATGAATAGAATACCTCTGTCTGAAAGGATTCGTGTGCCTCTATCACGAAAACTGCTCTACCACCTCTTGGTGGTAGGCCGTGTTTTATAAGTTTTAGAGTGATGGCTCTCCTTAAGTTTTGAGGGATGTTTATAACACCCTCATCGGTTTCATTTAAACCTGTAAAATTAAAAGCTGTTACGACTCGGTCAGCCGTAGCTACACCGTCCTCGGTGCCATTATCCCCATGTATGGACATTTGTTTTTTGAAAAATGTAGAACAAGTTTCAAGGAAACAAAAGATAAGGTGCACAATATTTTGGAACACTGTATCCTTCAACGTTGAACAAACCAAATAGCTAATCTATAGGTTTTTTGTCCTATTTAGCTTTGGTGGATATTTAACCTTACCCACTCCAGACGTCTTATGGAGTATGTGAGTAGGGGTCTCTGAGAGAAAAGCACGACTGAGTTACTCAGTATCTAGCGTTAAATTAGTGCCTTACCAAACCGTTGGGCGCCATGTGAGTGTAGTTCCTATTTCCCTAATAGGCTCTGCGCATTGGAATAATATACCCTATA
This sequence comes from Calotriton arnoldi, assembly GCA_963921515.1. Classification (NCBI taxonomy): domain Eukaryota; kingdom Metazoa; phylum Chordata; class Amphibia; order Caudata; family Salamandridae; genus Calotriton; species Calotriton arnoldi. Next base: position 1,077,743 of record CAWUFW010006494.1, on the reverse strand, counting down.
GATTCGACATAGGACTGAGGTCAGTATGTCCCTATCGAGTATATTAAACTTAATTACTTTGTGCCAGCTAACTCAGAGGCCACTAGAAACTCCTTCTAAACAAGAAGGGAGTAGTTTCTGGCAACCGCATAAACATGACAACTTTGTTTCCCTTTAGAATCGGAACACTCTCAGAATCGTGGAAACAATAGATAACAGTTTCACTCAGCTAATCGTGCATGCTTAGTTTCTTCAGAGTTACACAGAAAGAATTGACGGGCGTTTCAATAAAAGGATTTATTGAACAGTCTTGTTTCTCGTGTAAGAGATACGAGCTGTTATGATCACAAGACAGTATGCGAGATATATAATGTACAGCGTAAGCAGTAGAAAGAAATAATACTGCGCTAACATTATCTTTTAGCTATGACACATATATTCATATACATAAATAACATAAGCTAAAAATGCGAGTACTCATAAGATCCTTCTCTAACTAGTCCTACCCCAGTGTACCAAACCTAAGTGTAGTGCAAGGTAAGAAGTAGGTGAAGTATTCTTCTATAGTATGGTATGCTATAGTCTAGTATGCCAAGAGTCCCTCTAGGTTCTAGTCAGCTCCATTCCTTGAGAATGAGAGAGGTGGGAATCTCCTTCCGGGTCTCGAACTCTAACACCCCGAGAAGGGAGTCAGAACACTGGAAGCTGGATTCTCTGCGAGCAGGGATGACAGCATCTCTTGTCAGTGCGTCAGGCCGGGACACGGGCTCCTCTAAAGTCGAGGTCTCCTCCTACTTGCTTGGGCAATTGAAGGTATATTTATACCTGGTAGGTGCCTTGGAATGTTAGTATTGACGTAAAGTCGGGCAGAGGAAGACGTCAGGAATGAACCCTTAAGGTATAGCGGTTCATGCATAATAAATGAGTTCTTGGAGAAATCAATAATCCTGTGCTAGGGGAACTCCCAAGAGCTTAAGGGTCTGGTTTCTAAGAACTCGTTGTGACGTTAGGGTGGACGGATGTAAGTGACCATGCCTGTATTTGGACAGCATGGCTTATGCCTAAATAAGGACTGGGATCTTATGCCTATATAAGGGCAATGCAAATTGTGCCTAAATAAGGACATGTTTCAGGAAAACCTATATACGGACACCTAAAGCGGAATACAACACTGCTCCTCGTCTTTTCACTCTGTCTGTGACATCTATTTTTGTTGACTTCCTGACTCAGCTAAAGCAATGTACGTGCTGAGGGTTTATAGCTGTCAGTGCACCTGGTCTCAGATGTTAACTGTTGACCATTTACTGCTGCCATAAGCATTCCTGCTCCCCCTCCCACTTTGCTGACCACATGATTATTCATCTGCCCTTGTTTGCTGATAGCATTCCTAAAACTTGTTCTTCCTATTTCTGTTCACATGCTTGCATTGCAGAAAACCTGTATAAAAGACCTGTGTTCTGTGACTTCAGTGTACTACCTCCTGCAACACCTGAGAGTGTTGTATGGACGTGGTCCCGCTCATGAGTGATTAATAAACTTGATATTTATTCCAACTCCAGTGCTGATCTCTATTTTGTTGGTCTTTGAACCCATGGACAAGAGGGTGACCCTGCACCAGTGTACCCCTAAAAGGTACATTTCCACAGTTGGCACCCAACGTGGGACCCCATCGGAGACGCGGCCGTCCGAAGGAGTGGTCTCGACGGAGGGTCGAAATATTACTAAGGAGGTATCCTGCATGAGGAGACCCTTGTCTTTGCAGACCGAAGTGGTTTTTCCGGTTTTCCTGATTTGACCCTCCGGGTGGTGGCCGGTCTCGACTGGGGTTCTCTTTGGCGCATATTTTGCAGTGACCATTAGGTCGACCAGAGATCGGCAGGTGGGAGTTCGAGACTTTTGTCTGGTAAGGTCGCTGAAGCGGCACTCTTGATTTGCTTGGCCAAGATTTTGAATTTGATTGTTATTCGTTCTTTGCAAAGAAGTGAAGGCAGGTAATGTGGAGATTTTTCTCCCTTTCTTCGGAATATTTGTTTGGAGTAGTAATATTTTACATATACTTGAAGAAAAAAAACATGCCTGTTCTCAGCACACTCCGTAGGTGGTGTTGCTGTTCTGGTGGTACCAAAAATAGTTTAGAGCAAAGTCAGCCGGCTCCTCTGGAAAGGACCCCTAACAGAGAGATGTACATCAAATATGGTATTTCTCCCATAATGTATGGTACCTTGTGGAATAAATACACCAAGAAAGAGTCTGATTTACAATGGCCAGTGAATGGGTCATTTGATTCTAAAAAGGTTCATTATGTAGAGCAGTGTTTATTTAAAAGAAAAAGTCGACAAGATATGTTTGATTGTGTACGTATGTGGGATAAAGAAGTGCGAGAGAGAGTGAAGAGAGCGGAAGCTATAGCAGAAAAAGAACAACGGAAAACGATATATCAAAAAGCATTAGAATTAAAAAATAAAGAAATAACGGATTTAAAAGAAAAAGAAGACAGGGAACGTCGATTAGAGGTAAAAGGCCAGTACCCTATTAGGCGCCCTATTTATCCCAGACTTAATAAACCCCAGGATGACTGCATCCTATTAGAACGCCCTCCACCCCTGTATAAATTCCCCACTGCCCCTGAGGATGAGGCTTCTGATGAGGAGCATTTTTCTTCAGACGATAAAGATACAGACAAGCAAGTTGGGCGGCAGACTCGCTCTACTTTGACTAAAGCAGAAAAAGATACATTAAAATCCGCTGCTAGAGAAGAAGCTCGTCGGACTACCACTGCATCGATCCTTGTAGCTATGGTTCAACAGTGGAAAGATATAGACCAATTTTATTTTGTAGAGAAATTCTCTTGGGAGGTAATATATGGTTGGCGGCATATTTCTAATGAAACAGAGCCCGATAATATAAGTACTGATTATAAACAGTTAGTAGATGGGACTTTCCTTTTTTCAAACTTACCTGATATGATTAGACGAGTGGTCAAATTACGAGATGAAACATTACGTTTACGTAAGGAGCAAGAATTAGCTAGAAAATCTAATGTTGTAGAAAAAGTTCAAATGCAGGAAAAGGAAGTAGATGCTTCGGTAAACAAGAATGAATCTAGTAGTAGTAAAATTACTATGAAACCAATGCGTGAAGCTGCACCTTTGTATGTTCCTCCAAAGGGTGCGGGAACTCGCAATGATAAAACTTCGGATGATGCAAAGGGATATTTTATATATAATTGGGTTTACACTCCTTGGAGTAGAGCAGATGTTATGGCTCTTAAAGCTGCTTTGCCCGACCCCCGGAAAACTCCCGCCGCCTTCTATGAGGAGGTGGAAGGAGCCATCAGCTCCTGCACTATGACCCTGCCAGATATTGATATGTTTTTTGGACTTATTTTGCCCCCTGATATGTGGAGAACAATACGTAAAATAGATGATAATGTAGCATATGGTGATACCTGGGAACATTTAGAAGAAATAGATGCGGAAAGGGAGCCTGCGCAGAAACCCCAGAAGGAGATATTAGATCTTCCTAAAGCTATTGTAACTAAGTTGAAAACTTTCATACCTCCGAAGAAAATAGATTGGACTACATTAGCGTCCTGCAAACAGAAAAAGGATGAGTTAGTTTCTGATTTCTTTTCAAGATTTGAAGAGACATTTCATGATTTTAGTGGTCAGTCATTGGCCGATGATACGGGTAAGCATTTGTTTGTCGACAAATTTGTCGCTAATATGTTACCGGAAATAGCCAGTCGCTTAAAGGCTAGCGAGAGTTTGTGGACCACGTCTTCCCCAGTTTCCCTTTTGACTATGGCCCAATATTACGAGCGACAAGAACAGGAAGCGAAAGGCAGGGAGGATAAGAAAGTTAAAGATTTAAAGACAAAAGTTATGATGGCTCAAGTGTATGGTCCACCATTTAGGGGAGGTGGAAGAGGCGGACGTGCAGTGTATACACCTGGAGTGCCCCCTCTCCCTCGTGCAAATTTGTCCCCTGATCAGTGTGCTTATTGTAAAGAGACTGGGCATTGGCGTTCTGAGTGCCCTCTTTTGCGAGGTCAGCAGTACCAACGGGGAAGGGGAAGTATGAGAGGACGCCCAGGGAATTCAGGAAACAGGGGAGGTACAGGAACTCATCCCAGGTTTGAGGCAGTTGAACAAGGACCAAATTATCCTAACACTTTTGATAGACAAAATCAATATCAAGTGTCTGATTATTCTGCTGATGCCCTTGCAGATTCCGATTATGCATAGGGATGCCTAGGATGGGGTAAGGAATCGGTTGAGGTGCCAGTAGATCAAATGGGTCCTTATGTTGACGCAAAAGTCTTGGGATCTACTGATCGATTTCTGGTTGACACAGGGGCTACCCGTAGTGCTCGGTCTAAAAAATTGGTTCCTAGGGCTCCCCTGTCTGGCACAATGATAACATCGATAGGATTCGATGGAACACCTACACCTAGCCCGCTTTCTCAGCCACTTGAATTCGGACTTGACAAATTCACTGCAGCTTGTCCATTTTTGCTTTCCCCTAACACGCCGGACAACATTGTGGGTATCGATATGCTTAAATATTTTCGTGCTACAATACGTTGTTCCCCAGAAGGTGTGCGTGTTATTTTGAATGATAATTATCCACTGGTTGAAAGACCCTGTCTTATTAATGAGGATACCACTCTGGCGTCCCTACCTTGTGGGCCACATCAGATACCGACGTGGGTCAAATGGTTATTCCACCTGTGCACATTCAAGTAAAAGAAGGTGTCTGACTGCCTCGTTTGCCGCAGTATAAGATATTCCGAGAAGGTGAAGAAGCATTGACACACATTGTTCAGGACTTGATTAAGGTGGGGGTAGTGGAAGAAGTCCCCTATAATACCTGCAATAGCCCTATTCTTCCTATTTTGAAAAAAGACACTGACACTAAAATTTACAGATTCATTATTGATTTGCGAGAGGTTAATAAAATTGTAGTGCCTCAATATCCGGTAGTCTCTGATATCACAACCCTTCTCACTATGGTCCCTCCCACTGCCACTATCTTTTCAGTTATAGATCTTAAAAATGCATTCTTCTCAATACCCATTCCCCCAGACGGTCGTTATCTTTTCGGATTTACGTTAAAAAATAGATCCTTCCGGTTCTGCAGGGCTCCACAGGTGTATACAGAGAGTCCTAGTATTTACAGTCAGGCACTAAAAAGACAGCTTGATTCCTTTCCTGTACCAAAAGGGGTGGCCCTTATCCAGTATGTTGACGGCATTTTGTTAGCTGCAGATACCCCTGAGCAATGCGAAGAAGGAACATTGTCATTGTTATCATTTCTTGCCTCCCATAATCACAAAGTCCCCCGGAAGAAATTGCAATATTGTAGACAGCAGGTTACCTATTTAGGTCACCTCCTGTCTAAGGAGGGACGTGCACTCACACCAGACCGCATTCAGACCATTTTAGACACTCCTGTGCCCCGTACTCAGAAGGATGTCTGTGCACTGATTGGTCTTACTTCTTTTTGTAGGCAGTGGATCCCCAGTTTTTCACACATTATTAAACCTTTGTTGGCCCTTTTGACTAAAGACACCCCGATGCCCCTCCCATAGACTACTGAATGCCAGAATGCCTTCCAACAGTTACGCCAAGCTCTTTACTCTGCACCAGTATTAGGAACTCCAGACTACACTAAGACCTTCACACTCTATGTACACGAGAGGGAAGGTTGTGCCATCTCAGTCTTAACACAAACATACGGTGATAAGCAACGTCCTTGTGCCTTTTTCTCAGCTGTTCTTGACCCAGTCGCTCGCGCGCTGCCTGGATGTTTCCGAGCGGTGGCAGCAACGGCTGTATCAATACGTCAGAGTGAAGGAATAGTTTTGTCACATAAGCTGCTTGTGTTAGTACCCCATTCTGTTGATGCTTTGCTAAATCAAACAAAAACACAGCATTTGACTAGTGCCCGCTTGACAGGATATGAATTGACACTTTTGGCCCCTCATATTACACTGAAAAGATGTCTCACCCTAAACCCTGCTACACTATTGCCATTTCCAGCTACTCAGTCTCAGTCGCAAGAGTTACATGATTGTATATTCCTTACTGAAGAGCAAACAAAGGGCCGCGTTGACTTGCGAGATACACCTCTCTCTAGTGTTGATGGGGAGTTATGGGTTGATGGCTCGTGTCTCAAATTGCCTGATGGCACTACATCTGCTGCCTATGCGATTACAACACTTCAGACAGTAGTAGAAACAGCTTGCATCCCACAGAGGTCAGCCCAAGTGGCCGAATTGATTTTACTAACGAGAGCGTGTGAGCTTAGTACAGATTTGCTTGTTAATATTTTTACTGACAGCCAGTACGCTTTCGGGGTGGCACACAATTTTGGCCGCTTATGGAAAGAAAGGGGTTTCCTCACCTCACATGGGACACAGATAGTGCATGGAGAATTAGTACATAATCTTCTTACTGCTCTAACCTATCCTAAGAAAGTGGCAATTGTTAAGTGTACTGCACACAAGAAAGTGATTGATAAAATAGGAGCAGGTAATGCCTTTGCAGATTACACAGCCCTTGAAACCGCAATGCAGCGAAGTACCACATCTATGTATGTAGTGAAGTCACAAGCTGAACGTTGGCATGATGCCAGGCAAGAGGTACTGGACATGCAACAATCTGCCTCCACTGATGAACTAGACCAATGGTCTAAGGAGGGAACACTGGATGATGAGGGCTGCTGGAGGAATAAAGATATGACCAAATGGAAGTTACCCACAGCATACTTATACCCTTTGATTCACATGGCACATGGGCCGGCACATGTTGGAGCATCCTCAATGGCAAAGCAACTTATGCAAGTTTGGGATCATCCTGATATTGCCGGCACTGCTAAAAAGATAGTTCAGTCTTGTCTGATCTGTCTCCAGTATAATCCTGGAAAAGGAACGCGAACTCCAACAGGAGGGTTTGCGACACCAACTGCATCTTTTGAGGTCCTGCAAATGGACTACATTCAGTTTGAGCGTTGTAACAATTTGAAGTATGTCCTAGTAGTGGTTTGTGCCTTCAGTAAATGGGTGGAGGCGTATGCTACGAAGGATAATACAGCTCTCACGACAGCGAAAGTTCTCCTAAAGGAGTCCTTTCCTCGATTCGGCATTTGTCGGGTCCTAAGGAGTGACAACGGACCTCATTTCATTGGGCAAGTTGTGGAATATGTCATGAAAGGATTGGGGATTAAGCAGAAATTTCATGCCGCTTTTCACCCACAGTCAGCAGGTCTGGTGGAGCATTACAATTCCACCCTGTAACTGAAATTGGCTAAAATACAGGCTTCCACGTCTTTGAAATGGCCTGATGCGCTGCCCCTGCCCTTGCTTTCTATTAGATCGATACCACATACACGATCTAGCCTTACGCCACATGAGGTAGTTTTTGGGCGGCGGATGAATATTTGGGGAATCCCTAAGCCTCGCCCTATACATGATGTACCCTATGTGTTGAGGAGTGACTATTTGTCCCAGTTAACTGACAGCTTGTCTTCTATTTATCCACAGGTACGGGAAGCTCTTCCAGACAGGTCTCAGGGTGAAGGCCATGATCTGCGGCCTGGGGACTTTGTCTTGACAAAGTCGTTTCAACGGACAAGCTCCTTGGAACCTCGCTGGCGTGGCCCGGAGCAGGTCCTCCTTGCTACCAGAACTGCAGTCCGAGTGACCAACAGGAAGAACTGGGTCCACGCCAGCCACTGCCGAAAGATTCCGCATGCCCTCGTGAGCCCAGCTGCGTTGACAGATTACCGCGACATCCTGGTCACCGAGAAAGGACGAGCTGTGTCACCTGAAGGGCCTGAGGAAGTCTTCCCAGACCACACGATCCCTGGCGCATCTAGATATCTACTTCGATCCAGGAAGAAAGACACTTCATCGCAGAAAGAGACTGTTTGAGCCACTGTCCTGGGTGGTTAAAGACTGACTACAAAGGGGGGTAGCCTTTTAGTGACTACTCGTCTCAACGTTAGTGAAGAAACCAACGCCTGCCCAGGACCTTAGGGCACCATCTGTTTTGTTGTTTGCCGACAAGATGAACATGCCTGAGGAGAAGAAATCGAATGCTGCAAGAGTCTGTAGCAAACGTTCAATGTTTGTTACTGGACTAACTTTGACTGCTGTCATCATTGCTGTGATAATGTGGGTTGTGGAGGAAGTAACTCCGGCTCGAAACTCACTGACTGCTACTACTCCTGTCCCCACAGAACATTATTACTTTACTCTTCCCTATCATGAGAGAAAACACCGGATGTCATAACTCAATAACACTTTCATACAAATGTTGCATCATACTCATAATGCTACGAACACTACCAACTGCTGGGTATGTGGAATGATGCCAGCTCATCAGAAGAAGGGAGGAACGCCTTTCATTAACTTGCCATTCTCGCATAATGGCTCCTGTAGAGCCTGGTTCGCACTGTTGTGGGCCTCTGAAATTGCTAATATTACTCTAGCTGATGTAGGAGGACTTAATGCAAAACTTAATAAAGTTTGTTACCCTGATGAGGAAGGCCTCCCACAAGCCAAAGGAACTGTATGGGAAATGGAGGAGTATCGCAAAGGGAATTCCTCCACAAGATACGTTTTCCCCAACACTCGGACAGCCAAGGGTAACGGGCCTCCTGTCATTGCTGTTACTAGAGCCCAAGCAAGCCTTTGTGTGAGCAGTTTTGGCAGTATCCCAGTGGGAAAAAGTGACTGTACTACAGTATTGAACATTACTGGAACGAACAATAGCAGTTTTCTATCCTCACACAACACTTATTTCATTTGTGGAAGTAAAGGTTACTACCATCTGCCAATTGGATGGTCTGGACTGTGCTATGTGTCCTTTTTGCTCCCTCCTGTGTTCTTAGCACCTGCATCTTATCATAAAGATCAAAAACTGTTTAATGACATTCCCTTGAACCGATTCAAAAGAACTATAAACAATGATGAAGTGGATCAAACTGACACTGCATTACAGCAATATGTTGACTTTAATTTGGGACTCTTTTTCTTTGTTGGTGCGGCTTTAAATAGCAGGAAAATTAGACGCTTAGTAGAGGCTGTGACTAACCAAACAGCAATGGCTCTTGGAAATATTACAGAAGAACTCCAAATTACGAGAATTGTAACTTTGCAAAATAGAATGGTGCTAGATGTTATTCTAGCTGATCGTGGTGGAGCATGTCGCATTATCGGTAGTAGTTGTTGTGTATTTATCCCTGACCACGCCCCTTCTGTTTATGATGCCATTTCCAAAATGCATAAAATAGCTACTGAAATACATCAAGATTCAGGAACATGGACTTGGGCTGGATGGTTCTGGAACACATTTTCTGTGTAGGGTCTGAAAATATTGTCGGCCTTATTCATAATCATTGCAATTCTCTTCTCTTGTTGTCTATGTATTCAATGTGGGCCAATGCTTTGTTCCCTCTGTATTTCCACTTGTACTACTTGTTTATCATCAAAAATGAATGTCCAAAATGTAAATGCCCGTTCAGCAATGGAACAAGAAATTTGTGATATAATGTCAATTGACATCCATGATATTTATCGTACCCCTTTCAAAGCATAAGAAAATGTCTTCAGCTTATGCTAAAAGGGTCATCTGTGGAAATGTGTAATATTTTACGTTAGCATAAGCTACAGCCATTTTGGCTGTGGTGTCCATTTTGTTAGTTTTGTAATTCTTTCGTCCTCTGCTCCTCGTCTTTTCACTCTGCCTGTGTCATCTATTTTTGTTGACTTCCTGACTCAGCTAAAGCAATGTATGTGCTGAGGGTTTATAGTTGTCAGTGCACCTGGTCTCAGATGTTAACTGTTGACCATTTACTGCTGCCATAAGCATTCCTGCTCCCCCTCCCACTTTGCTGACCACCTGGTTATTCATCTGCCCTTGTTTGCTGATAGCTATTCCTAAAACTTGTACTTCCTATTTCTGTTCACATGCTTGCATTGCAGAAAATCTGTATAAAAGACCTGTGTTCTGTGACTTCAGTGTACTACCTCCTGCAACACTTGAGTGTTGTATGGACGTGGTCCCGCTCATGAGTGATTAATAAACTTGTTATTTATTCCATCTCCAGTGCTGATCTCTATTTTGTTGGTCTTTGAACCCGTGGACAAGAGGGTGACCCTGCACCAGTGTACCCCTAAAAGGTACATTTCCACAGGTTCGCCCATTGTGCAACCAGCCAGCTATCAGACGTCACCATGAAGCTTTAAGGGTGTTGAAGGGAGACACATCTACTTACACTGTGGCTATCCGAGGAAAATATTTATTTTCAGTAGGGATGTTGAGGAAAGAAAAAGGTTAAACATTTTAAAACAGGATGAACCGTTTAGCTGACCTTTAAGGCAGATTATACTAAGCTTAGCCGCTCCCTGCTAGCCCAGTGAAAGAACTCCCTATCTCTGTACTATGCATCCAACAGCATTGGGTGTGCATTTTCTTAACTTTTTTAGCCTCCTTAACTTTCTTAGTCAATTTTAACATTTTATCTAATTGTATTCTATTTATGAACCATATCATTTGCACTAGCATCTCAGTGCGCACCAGATGAGTCAGGTGGTTGTTATATGTCATTCTTGAAGTACTTCTTGTTTATGTCTGAATATTGATACTATAGCTCGACTTCAGATGAGCTGCACAACTGGTTATGTCTCGAGTCTGCTCTAAATAGATTAGTTACCTCACTTCAGTAGGTTTAACAGACAGGAAAATTCAACTTTGCACAATTTACTTGGTAGCACTTGCCATGCACTATTTTAACTAATTTTATTGATTATCAAGAAGTCAGAAAGATGGCCTAGCACATATGAAAAAACAGCATTCGCGCTACCACTTTATCTAGCATACAATTCTTTGAATGGTTGACAGATTATGTCCATGATATTGTAAACCTTGTTTTTTTTCTCTAACAGGACTGTCTACTTTGTCGTTCGATTCAATTAACGCATGCTTACCAACTGTTTTTATTAGAAAAGTTGAACGATATGTTGCATGTTTTATGGAATGAAATTTTCGAAATAAACATTACTTACATTGGTGCTGTCTAGCAGACAAATAGCTTGCTGTACCCATCATGCAAGAGTATCATGATCCACCAGTACCCATTCATGCTCGGATAGGAGTTCCTTCACAATTATTTTAGAGCCTGTAAGGTGCTGTGGTTTACCCTAACATCCTCTCCAGGCCTTGTCCATTATTATTTTGAAGTCTCTAGAAAACTCCCACATGAAAGCTGAAGTTCCTGGTTAGACCTTTTGGCACAAGAGCCATCCCATCATCTCGCAAGAGCTTGAAGAACTTTGCCCCAAGTCTGTTACAGACATCCTTGTTGATGGCTTTAGGCAGGCTTCCCTACCTGTAGGTTGCTAATGTAGGGTATGGGGTCCAGCCCGCCAACCTGTGATGGAATGGGGTTGACTATATTGTCGAGGTTAAACATAGTTCTCCTCTACGATGCCAGATTGTCCGCCTTTAAGTGTGATCTTGCAAGGCACTGAAAATCCCCCAAATGTACTTTTCCATCCTCTGCAGATGAGGCGTCCATTTCGTCTTCATTCTCTAATCCTAGTACCCCTTACTGTGAGCCATAGTGGAGATGTCTAGCACACCATAACCACTCCCATGAGGTCTGCATGGTTTGGTCAAGAATGCCTCTTAATTTTTCAAAGAGCTCATAATGCAGGGCTTTGTTAGTCTTTCCCTTAGCCCCACCATTTCAAAGACACCCTAAAGGCTCCTCGCAGTAGATAGAGGCTTTTTATGTTTCCATCTGGGTACTAATATAGGTTTGAAATGTTTGTACAAAGACTTAAATGTGGCTGCAATCACCTTCTGCAGTCACTGAAACCATGTTCCAAATGGATTGAAACCGGCCCTCCTCTAATGTGTAGTAGAAGGTAATCTGCTCCTCCACTAAGCACCACCTCACTCAGTAGTGTTTAGTGGAGAAGTAGATTACCTTCTAATATATATATATCTATATATATATATATATATATATATATATATATATATATTAATATATATATATACACACACACACACACATATATATATATACATATATATATATACACACACGCACAAAGCAGTCTACAATAAATCAACAGGAAATTCACAATGTACGTCAGAAAGGCAAACCCTGTGAAATTATAGGTCTCTGAAAACAGGTACATCCAATAGTCAGAAAAAGAGTTGGCAGCTAGAGAACCTCGTCACTGCTCCACCTGAAACAATCACAAACACACATTTAACACATAATAGTCGATGCCCGCCTCAAGTGACCAGCTACCAATTGGTCACATATTAGATATATTATAACATAAAAATGAGAAGCAACCAAAATTCCAAAATAATATCTAAATTCTTTGCTGAAGTATACGGAGAGAAATTAAACAAGTTGGTTTTTGCTTGAATTTTTCTTTTTTATTCTTTTCTTCTTCAGACAGATAAACACATGCAGCCAATGCATTTCGCCCAGAAAATAGGCTTCTTCACGGCAGTGCTCATCAATTGGCAATGGTCACGTACTGAGTGACTTAGTGCGTGATCTCTAAAAATCAACAAAGAGCAGTAGCTCAGCACAATTCTGATTAAAAACGATTAAGAAATTAATAAACAGGCCATAAACTAGCATAAAAACAGCATAGGTAAGGCCTTCTGTGCTTTGAGAAATGCGATCTAGAAAAGTTTGATCAACACCTATAACAGGTAATAAGAGTAGAAGATCACCGAACAAGGTGACAAGCGCAAAAAGCTTGCACTGCCTGCAGAGTGTATATGTAAAGGAATCTAATCTAACGGCATGTCAGTTGGGAATGTCTCTACTTCATCTCCGAGTACACCAAGAATTTTCATATTTTTCAAACCACGGTCCCCTCACACACCACCACTTAGAAAAAAAAATGATATGGATAAGTCAATGCATCAAAACCTCTCAACAGTCCTGAGAAAGGCGTCAAGGTTAAGTGATCAGCAAGAAGAGATCACACCAACTAAACAAGAAATAGCTCAAATAAGCCATTTTGCCCCGCCTGTCGGCAGTACATTAACAACTAAGCAGAAATCATCAGACCAGATAGCGCAGTACCCTGAATTGACTCCTCCTAATTTGAGTCCAACAAACCAGAGAGAGATGAAAGGTGAAATCAAACAACAACGTTGAGCCCCTTTACCCCCATCTTTAGGAGCTTGGAGCACTCAAGCGCCATATTGAGGAACTCTCCGCATAAGAGGGATGATGGCTTGGCTGCTCACAGAAAGTCACGGCACTACAACAGATAAAGCACATTCTGAGTCATGTCTTTCTCAAGAAGAGGACAAGACTCCAGCACATACCAAACCGCCATGTATGAGTTTTAGCTGGCAAGCTCTCTTAGACAACATGCAGGCCACAGTGGAGGCAATGAATTACCACTCTGATAAACTGGACATCCAAGTTAATCTACTCAACACATTGGCCGAATATGTGACAGGGATAGGTCAACTTAATTTTCTTATCATGAGAGCCCAGGCCGAGGCCAGTCGAAATCAAGGAGCCCCCTGCTCTTGTATGCCCATTGTGGATAAATTAACAAATTTACAGATGATCGTAAATGGGATCTTGAGGAAGTAAAATTAAGCAGGCCTTAACCTATGGGAGCAGCAATTGATGCAATTAGAGAAAGGGAAAATTCTCATATTATAAACACGAGTGAAAATCCTACACGTCCAGACTCACATCTCCAGCAGCAAATACTGACCATGCAGAAGCTCACGGGGCAAGGGCTCAAGAAGAAGTAAAAACATCAAATGTTGTGTCAAGCAAATGTTTCAGTAAAAGCAAAATGTTACTGGTTGAGGGTGAGGTTACTATTGCAAGCACATTAAGAAGTAAACAGGACATGACCACATAAAATCAGGAAGAAGTTGAGGAAGTTACGGATTGCACAATGAATGATCAAATTACGAACTGGGAATCCACTCATAGAACCAATGAGGGACCATGCCCAAATGCCACAAGTATGCCTACTGAAGAAGTCCCCCTACCACTGAGTAAGCGGGAAAGGAAGAAGCAGAGCAACAGTAGGAAAAGAGTCAAAATATCCCCTTTACAACAAGAAAACCTCAATGGTTTGATCGCTAAGAAAGAGGGAAGTCAGTCTCCTAATCTAACATCAAAGGCAGAGCAAATGGGCTGTAATTGGCTGTTGCACGATCATAAAAAGTCAATTATTCAAGAAAACAAAAACAGCCTGACAGAAAGAATTTCAAAATAATTTGACCACCATACCGGTAACAAACCGAAATTCAATCAGAGCTGACTACTACACTAGTAACCACAGAAAGTCAAATGGAATGGCCTGCTCAGGAGGTCTATCTAACAACTGCAGATGCAAAGGCACATGAGCATTAGCCAATAATTCCAAACTGTACAGGACTTAATGATCTTAAGATAACAAGATCATTTATAAACCTCACAAAACATTTCAGCGAGGTCCCTAAGCTCCAGGGTATGGAAAAACTAAGTGGCATGCAGAGGTTGGGCAGTGATCCGTCCACACTAATTAAGCAGAATAAAATATTATGGTACCCAGATTAGAAAATAAAGGGCAACCAGGACATGCTAAATCGCACCAACATTTTAAGGCTCTCAATGGACATCCTGGGGCTGGCAGGTATTAGATATTGCGATATAGCGTTCACCGAATTCATAACACTGCGTGGAACGCAGCAAACCAAGCCTACCATTGTTACTTTCCTGTCATGCTGGCATGTCGCACAAGTGTACATGCATAAACCCACTTTTAGAAATTGGGGCATCAAGTTCAGCTGGTTCTTGGAAAGTGTATACCTGCCAACATTAGAAAATCAGGATCATGCTTGGTGGGGCAGACAAAATACAACCTCAATTCTGAAAGGTGCGGTGGGACTAATATCAACTGTACAGTCCTCAGAATTAGTTCACAGAGTGCCTGATCCGGTGAGATCATGTGATGAACAAAAAGGTTATAAAGGCAGACAGATAAACATCCAGGAGCAAGACTGGATCTGGCTCTCAACTGCCCTGTCTCATAAACCCAGTAACAATTGAATGAGAACAGGAACTGGCTAGTCACAAACTATAAAGGCATTAAAGATCTGCTCATGGAACATTGGGGGCTTAATTAATAAAATTGACCACATCGATCTTATAACATATCTGCAGCAATTTCATATCATAGCTTTTCAAGAAACGTGGTCTCAATCAGTGGTATCATTAATAGATTACATGGAATATGTCATCCCGGCTGTTAAGGCAAAACATTTCGGCTGCCCTAAAGGAGGTCTCTCTGTATACATAATCTAGGCTCGGAAGATAAAAACCCCTGTCCTTGCATCATCGGAATCTGACCTCCTGGCAGTCTGTTTAGAAGGGTGAAATGGCACAGGAAAGTCTAGCCTCATTTTTTAAACACCTATTTAAATCCCCATAAAAATGAAAAAAGAATTGGGGTAGAAAAGCTGTGTTAAGTCTGAATGATATTGAAGGACGCTTATCCTGATGCAGATATAATCATAACAAGAGATTTTAACCTGAACTTATTTCATACTCAAGAAGACGAAGTGGACCTGCAGGAACTGGGCACTGCAACAGCCCAATCTCTACTACAGATAAAAAGCTCTGCCAAACGTAGCAAAGTCCCCTAGCATGGACCCGGATAACAGAAAGCTGTGTCTCACGTTTGGATTATAACCGGCTCTCTAGTTACATCTAAGAGTTTCATATCAACCAATGCTCAAAAAGCAATCATGTACTGCAAATGATCACCCTATTGACAAATAGCCAAAGCTATTGCAAGTCAAAAGCTTTGTTGTATGATGGACATGCTGCGAGTCTGGAGAGGATGAGATGGGGCTATAGCCCCAGAAATACTCGATACCTGCGCTATGTTTCTGCAAAATATTGCAGATCTGGGGAACCCTACTAGTAGCTGGTTGGAATTTATTAAATTCATCTTAATGAGATACCCCAGGGAAACCTGCAACAAACCCACCCTTTAAGGGTACCGGCAAGACAACGGCTGCCCCCAGAAGTGAGACACTAGAAGAAGCTCATTAACAGGCTGCTACGACAACTAAGAATCACTCCACAATGCCCACCTTTAAAAATGGAAATAAAAAAAGTAAGGAGTAAAATTTAAAAAAGAGCTTTGGGAGTTTAAGAAATTAAAATATGATGACTTCTGGGCGAAGCTTACTTATGCCAGTAAGAATAAGGACACAGCGAACCTATGGCAAATGATTAATGTGAAAGAGCACAGACAGAGAATATCCAATAATGCAAATATCAGCGAAGAGACCTGGGCAAGGTATTTAACAAATCATTTCTCAGAACTTGAAGATAAACCAACCACATCATACAAAATACGAACAGTCACATAACCATTCAAAATGAAACAGATGCTGATGTATTTCTTCAAAATTTAACTATGCCTAAAGGCAGTATGGATGCTTGGTTGTAATGGAGTGAGATGGACAATGACCCATTAAGCTTCTTTAGTAAAAGATATTCAGAAAAGTATCACAAAATTATGCACTGATTTTGTGCCAGGCCCAAATGAGCTACCCCAAGCACTATTTAAAAAAGACCTGAAGTTTTGGGCTGACAGGCTCAATGTACCCTACAGCCATATTTTTTACAGACAAAAGAAACTCCTGAAATCGAAGGGGCTTGATAATCCAGCCAGTCTATAAGGGCAGGGATACAACAAAAACTAATAATCATCATCTGATTGATGCTCAAGCTAAATATTTCACAAACCTGTTGCCATCTAACCTCTAAACCTGGGCAAATGAACAAAGAATTATCCCGCTGAATAAAAAAAGGATTCCATTTGGAATCAGGGCTGTGTATCAAATCTGTTGGCCATCTCCAAGCTAATGGCAAATTCAGCCCAGGGGCACTTGCCTCTGTATGTATGTTTCATTGATTACAAGGTGGCATTTGATGAATTTTAACAAAATACTTCTGGGGAAAGTTAAGAACCTGGAGCGTTCGCCGAGGCTTTTACGAGCGATAGAGCTACTGTATTCTGAAACCTGGCTGCGTATGAAACTAGAAGATGGCACCCTTCACTCAAGGAAGAGATTAACTAGGGAAGACCTTTTGCAGGGATGTGTCCTGCCCCCCTGCTTTTTAATCTGTTAGTCTCCGATCTTACGGGGGAGCTCGACACAGTTAATTCACACTCACCGAAATTTGAAAATAAATGCCTGTCTAACCTACTTTACACGGATGACTTGGTGCTGTTAAGTCATACATGGGTGGGTCTACAGAGGTTTATGAGTGCCCTTTTTGAATACACAAAGCTAAATAAGCAGGAGGTGAATTGACAAAAGACTAAAATCATCATCTTTGGGAGAAGGTTGAAAAAGCCAGGCTCATGGCACCTGGGAGGAGCGAGCATTGAGAAAGTATCAGAATACAAATATCTCGGAGTCTGGCTAGACGAAAATGGTTCCTTTCAATAGCAAAAGGGATCCATTAAGAAGAAGGCACTTGCCCTCCAGTCCACCCTATAAACCCTGGGAAAGAAACTTTGGGGTTCTAATAAGGATCCAGTCTTACAAAAATGCAGGCAAAGTCTCATCTGTTCTAACTTATGGAAGTGACATGATGCTTGGAAATGACACCAAATTGATAGATGCTTCGACGATAAAAAATGTATAAGCACATTCTCCAGCTTCCAAAGTCGGTGTCTTCTGCACAGGTTCGACTAGAGTTTGGCCTCCTTCGGCAGGCCATAGCTAGGCAAAGTTCATTCATTAAGTTACGTCATAGGATTACATCAGCAGTGCCGGTCATGTTTGACAGTTTAATATGGACCGAATTAAGATCTGGCAGCGGAAAACGTGCTAATGCACATTATGTGGATTCATGTTTAACTGATTTACAAGCCCGGGAGATATGGGCGTAGGCCAAAATGAGTTTTTAGAAATGGCGAATGTAAATGCCAGGGCCCTGAGCAGACAAACTGATAGAGAAGTTCTATCACAGAGATCCTATGCTTGGATGGTACTATCAACACATAACACCACAGGGAAACAAGCTCACCTATTGGCGAATTTTCATAGGTACATGAAAAATAGATTCCTGGCACTCCGTTTTGGTGTTTTACCAACACGGGACCATCTATAGAGGTGGCAAACCTGACCACCTGAGGAGTAATGCAGATTCTGTAGTGAGAAGCGAGAATCTTTTTTACATGTTTTATGTCTGTGCCCTGCATTGTTAGAACCTCACTGGCGTTTGTTGTGCCAACAGTTTAACCTCCTGCTTGTACGGTCTTGCAGGCAAGTCGTCATAGAAGCCCTGGACCCACTAAACAAAGTTTTGAATATCAGGTCGGTTAAATGTATGTCAGCATTTTCACATTTGCTGAAACAACAAGAAAATGGCAAATGAGGCAAATACAATGTATGACTACGATCTTGCTAATAAGAAAAAAGAGTTTTTAATTGTTGCTAAAAATTACTATGTATTTGCTGTTGGTTTTATCTGGCTACTTGAATATTAGGTCATGTTCATTCCCAAACCTAGTTATCCAGGCACACCAGCACTTTGCAGACTATATTGCACCTTGGTTATGTTTTAAAATGAGATAATGATCTTTTTATTTGAATATTTATTCTTCATGTTGTTTTATGAATTGCCAAATAGATATTTTATAGGATTTTATTATGAGACTTTTTTTTCATCTAAGTCAGGCACTAAGGGCCTGATTTCGATGTCGGTCGGAGTTGCCTCCGACCGACACCGTTTCGGTGTGTGAACCGCCCGACCATAGGTCGGCAGTTTCACACACCTCATTACGGTGCGGTCGCAAACTGTCATTTCTCTATGGGAGCTTGTGCGGGGGCGGGAACCGCCCGCAGCACAAGCTCCCATTGAGAAATGGGAGTTTGTGAAAATCCCTGCACCATATGGCAGGCACCTCACGGGCCCTAAGCAGAGGGCCAGCAGGGAAGGGGGCCCTGCTAGGGGTCCCCCTATGTCGCTTTCCGACAGCCTTTCCATGTCAGACAGGCGAACATGGAAAGGCTGTCCAAAACCGGCATTGTAATCGTGACGGCGGGGCCGAGCCTGGCTCTGCCGTAATTGAAGGGATTACTATTCCGCTCCGGTTCTGACGGGCTCACAGAGCCTGTCGGAAGAGGAGCGGAATCCCCTTGCAGTTTTCCCTCCGACCCCCGTAATCAAAATACGGTGGTCAAAGGGAAAGCTCAGGATGTTGGGCGGAGAGCCTCCGACCAGCGGTCGGAGGCTGTCCACCCGACATCCAAATCGGGCCCTAAGTTGTTTGTTTTATACTAATCTGATTGATTGCAAAGGTTTTTTTTTATTAATCATGCAATAAAGTTTTTCTACTTCTACTCTCATATTCAAAAATGGAATAACTTTGATAACTCTCTTGGGATGCTAATGAGCTTTCTTTCATTCCAATGGAATTGAGCATCTTTCAAAACAAATGCCTGACCTCGACAAGGACTGATGCATATACTTAGCAATAAACACTGGGGGGCCCATTAACATAAATTGTCTTGATTATAAGGATTTCCATGATGCTAGGTGTGACTTTGGTCTTTGATACCACTTAGCATTCCATTTTGATGCACCTTATATTTTTGGCAGTAAAAACCCTAACCATTCCCCTCAAATGATTTAGGTTTTTTCATCAGGTAATGAGAACAAAATTGAAAATGGGGTACTTTGTATTTTCTTTAGTTAAAGTGGACTGTGGAGTGCTCCATATTTTTGCCCGTTTCCACCACTATTTAACATTTGCTTTAACAGGCGGCCTAGTTTAAAAGAAAACTTGTTTTCTTCAAAAGACCATTGTCTCCTATTCCTTTACAATTATACAGGTCATGTTAATAAAGAATCATCAGTGTCATTGCTTCCTGGTTATTTTAGTCTCTATTGTAACCAGTAATGGACTTCAGCTTCCTTGTTTAGACCACACTTAATAGTTTCCAATCTAATTAGCCACAAGCTCTCTTTACCAAAGTCTTAATTCACAATTAATCCTATTGACCAGTTTTGGTATATGGATAGTTACACACATTTTGAAGGTTTTACAAAATTCATGTTGATCAGTGAAGGCCTAGGTAAAGGGAATTTCAGACCTTCCTTGCTGATAATACTATAATACTCCTATATTCTCAGTATAGCCTGGCAACATGAAGACCTTATAAGTGATAAACCTTAACAAGAATTAAGGCATTTAACAACAGTGTATTTTAAATCTATGTTTAGGAGTATATGTTTAACATAGATTGGGATTCTGGAAACTATGCAGGCCATACGAGACAATAGTCTTTTAAAGAAAATAAGTTTTCTTTTATTCTGTTACCCATTTATACTTGTGTTCATCTTAAAGTGGTATTGGGGCATACGATTTGGGCATGCCTAGGCCTGTAATTCCCCGACTACCTTATTGGGGATACATTGCGAACAGGATTATGTACCAAAGCCCCTCACTTCCTTTGTATCAACTATTTAACATTCATTTGAGTAAACTATTTGATATATTTATTTGAATATATAAAGTGATTTTATTCAAAGCACTGGTACAAAAGCGAAATTGTACAACATACATCATCAAGAAGATGAAAACTACTCAAACTGATATGGAAAAGCAATGACTTGGAAACTTGCATAGGAGAAAATCATTCCACAATCTTGGGAGATTAACCTCAGATAATGGGACAAAGGAGTAATTTTATGAATGCTGTATGAATACTGTACATTTGGAAGCTGCAACTACGAGCAATTAAAATAATCAAATTTTGTAAGGTCAGAGTAGAATCAATAGTAATTCCTAGATTTTGGGCAAAAGAAGATGGAGCTATTGGAAGGGTGGAAATGAAAATGAGGGAGGGAATGAGGAATCAGAAGTAGGATAGAATAACATTTCCAATTATGATGGAGAAAATTCAAAGCCATCCATTTCTCAATGGCAGAGAGACAACCCAACAAACGAGCATGGAGACAGTAAAGTCTGGAAAAGAAAAGTAGATATAGACATTAGCTGCATTGAAAAGAGCGAGAAGCCCCTTTGAGTGAACTCTGTAAAGAAAATAATACAAGAAAGCAGGACAGTATATAGAGTAAAACGCAAAAGACCAAAGAATGAGACATACCAAAGACAGAACCATGGGACATACCATGGCTGAGAGTAACTGAACATAGAACCTTTCCAAGAAACTGAAAAAGAAGACTAGAACAGACTCACAAATACCCAGGAATGTAAAAAACAGTTGACATCCTCCATTTCCTGGAATTGTTATTTAATTTGCATGCTGATGACACACATTTAGCTCATAGCGAGTGGTGCCCAAGATATTCTCCAGTGAAGAGCCAGATAAATGGTTGAAAATGCATTGAAGGTCAATGAGTAAAGACAGAGCTTTTATAGCCAGCCCCGCATCGAGCCGTTCACTCTCCTATAATAAGAAAGACGGGATGTGGAAGTACTTTAGTACCACAGTCCAAGTATGAATGTCCTGCTAGTGTCTGTTGTTAAGGTGGCTTTCTTTAAAGTTTCTCCTTGCCACGTACCACAAATTAATAGTTGAAGCTTCAGTCAACACAAAACAGTATTTTGATAACACTCTCTTAACCTTAGTCCCTAATTATGAGAAAAATAGTGTCTGCAGTGGTGCAGAACACAAGTGTTTCCCTCGTGTGGGCTGAAATAACAGAGGGACATTGCCCACCCTCTACTGAAGGGGCTAAACTGTCTTGCATTGTGTAATCAGACTGAATTTAAGGTCAACTATCTGACACTCAAATGCTTGTGTAGCTTGATCCAGTATATCTATCTGAAAAGTTGATCTACTGAACCCTTGCCTATCGCCTCGTTGCTCTCCACCCAGGAGGCTTGGACTTTTGTCTCAAAAACTACTTTATAAAAGCAGTGGGGATCAGAAACTTTCTAAACAACATCTAAAACTTTAGAATGAACCTAAAACAGATATTACCTCTTGCCCAATTTTGTACCAAATCTGTAAATCCCTCAAAACGTTTCTATTCCACCAGCTGAAATCTAGCAAAATCTCTCAATTCCACTAGTTGAATACTTTCTAAGAAATGCAGCTGTTTATTTCATTGGCAGATTTGAGGTACCTTGAGATGATTAGGTTTTCTTTATGCACAGGATAAATTCAATAAAGTGTCTGACTCCCTTTACTTGAGCATCTGAAATGTTCATTTTTCTACTCATCAGTATTTTGGCTCATGGTTTAAACAAGAAATGTAGAAGAGAGAGTCACTGGTTGGCAGCAAAGGTCGTGTTTGTTTACTGACACCTTCTTTTCATAATCTTGGCATGTCAAAAACTGATCTCTTTACCTATAAACTTGCTTTCATCGCAAAGTTAAAGACTTCTTACTTAAAGTATTGCCAGCATTTGCTTTTGATGCGACCAAGTGACCAAATACATTATTGGGCAATGCTGCTTTTGAAGTCCATCACAGATATTGACAGATAAAGACACATTTTGATATTGGACCAACTGACAGAGGGGAGATGACCTATCACTTCGAGCTGGACTTTCCCTTAGCAGTATGGCTTAGACTGATATACATATGGGTGTTTCCTGCCTGTAGTAGCTCAGATAGCTGAAGAAACTCATACTGTAAGCCAAAAAAACTCTGAAATGAGGCCCAAAGCACATACTCACAGTTCACACTCTGTTAACCTTTTGATTAATATGTTTTGCATTTCTCAGGTAGAAAAGCTGTGTTTTAAAAATGTATCAATGTGCAACAATTTCTTCACAGGGACTGTAGGTGAAGACCAACTCTGTGGAAATGTATGCAGAAAATGCCCAATGGGAACAAGTGTAAGAGAAGTAATATTAATCTGGTAAACTTATATATCACAAAAGGTGGAGTGGCCATTCACCTGTTTCTATAAGGGGTTTATGCTCCTCTATGTCAGTTCTTCAGGTGTTTGTGACCGGTGTGCATGAACATCCCTGCCCTCTCACCAACCCCAGCCAAACAAACCTTTTTTGCGCTCTTCAGAAGTGATGTTCTGGGTATTCTTGTAGAGATTCCGGATATTCTGCAGCTCTTCCTCCATCTGTCTCCGCAGCGTGGCCATCTGTGCATGCCGATCATGGTACTTCTCTAGATCCATCTGTAGACGGGCCAGCTCCTGCTGCATTCCGTACAGCATTACACCAAGGTCCTCACGCTGTGTCTTACTCTTTTTCGTTTGCACTGTCTGCAGGCAGAGTCCAGAGGAGATTATCAGAACAGAGCAAATCCCCCAAACAAATTATCAACACAGGAAAGAGCCCAGAATAGGTCAACTGAGCAGGACACAGCTGACAAAACATCATCATCTCACACTAGGGATAGAGCTTGGAAAAGGCCATCAGACAAGGACAGTCGTGTAGCTGCTAGCATGAGTAGTAGTATTAGCAGCAAGCAGCACCCACTGAGAAGCCTGCAGCTCTAGAGTGACAAAAGAGCACAGGCTCTGCACCGCTGAAGTGACACTAGACCAGATCCATAGCTGTGTCCGCAACTGGAGAATACTGGATCACATGTGTGCGTCCAACAGGAGTGAAGCGACCGGAGACCCTCACAAGCAGAAGTGTATCGATACTGGAGCATGGCGGCCCATCCGCGCAAGGGTGGAAAGGAAGGGTTCGCAGATGGACTCCAGAGCATTGAGGATGTATGTTTGTGTGTTCAAGTGTGTAAGGGAAGGAGCCCAGGTTGGAGAATTCTAACTTCATAATCACTGTACCTTCTCAGCTTTTGCCTTAGGAATTTTTTCCCTAGCTGAAATCGACAAATTCTTCAACCTCATCCTAGGATAAGAACTGATCTACAAACCAGCTTTAGGTCTGTGTAAACTCAGGCACACGTTGAAAGCGGGTTCCTAATACGGATGTGGGAGGAAACTGGAGTTTCTGCTGAAATCGGTGCTGTGAGGCTTGTGATAATACCACAAGTTATATTACGTCATGCATAATAATCGGGAACAATGTATGTGGTATTTGTATAAGCGAATGTAGACGAAAGGCAGCGAAACGCTGTACTGGGTCAAAATTGAAGGGATTTGTCAGGACGAATAGACGTGGATTTACAGGTTAACATGCAGAAAACAGAGCGATAACACTGATGTCTGCAGTTATTCCCTTTTCCATAAGAGATCTATAGGGGTTGCTTATAATGCTTTGATAATTCTGCATCCCGCTTTTACCAATAACAGAGATCCAGAGCTTGAATTATGTGTTTCATGTTATTGCGTCACTATTCGGTGTTTTTTAATATATGTGTAGCTATAGAACTGAAACAGACTGATAGTTCACACGAATGGCTTGGACAATGCTAGAGTGAAATGGGCTTGCATGCACTCCCAAGCCAGCACTGCGGAAACACTGAATCACCGGCATGGCGCCTGATATGACACAGCGATGCTACATGAACTGAACTGTGATGCCAGTGCTGCAAAGAAACGGAATTACATGCATGGCTGTGCGCACTGCTGTGACAAAGCTGCAATGACAGGTTCACATGCACAGAGGTGTCTGTGCTACCGTGATACTGGGTGACATGGATTACTGCGCCGGCCCTGCAGCGATACTGATTGGATCACATGCACAGTGGTATCTACAATGCAGATACACTGATTTACATGCATCTCTGAGCCTGTCCTGCAATGATACTGATTCTATGTCAGGACCGGAGGCTTCAGATTATGCTATACTTTCTTCACTTCATTTTTCAGCAGCCATTTTGTAACCATTCAAAAAACCACATTTCCCAGAACACCAGGGAAATTGGGAAAAACCAAGAACAGACAACAAGTCCATAATCATACTCAGCCAATCAGGAGCCAGGATGCAGCATATAGCCCTTCCTTAGTGTCCAGGTCTCCCTCTTTCTTCGCTGCTCGCAGCCACAGATAAGTGCTTTCCTGTTTTTCTCGCATTGGAAAAACAAAGAACAGACAACAAGTCCATAATCGTCCTCAGCCAATCAGGAGCCAGGATGCAGCATATAGCCCTTCCTTAGTGTCTAGGTCTCCCTCTTTCTTTGCTGCTCGCAGCCACAGATAAGTGCTTTCCTGTTTTTCTCGCATTGGAATGTAATTGCAGACCTATTGCAGTGTAGGTGTTTGGTGTTTTGTGTTAGTCGCTGGATCGCTTTGCGTTCCTACGCAACTGTTAATGCATAATGTTATCCCTGCTTGGTGGCAGAGTGCGGTGGTGACCTCCGACTGCTAGGTGGCGCTGCTGGAGCGCAAAATCTCTAAGGCCGCGACGCGCAAAATTTGGTTTCCCTGACAGGATCCAAAATTCGCCTGTTGCCTGCCAGAGCCTCTGCCAGCCCCTGGAGAGTGACTCCCTCTGTGAGGGTCTGAACAGGCTAAGAAGACTGCTTTGTGTTGGACACCCCAGGGGTTCACTGGGGTAGGTGTTGTGAGTGCCCTTATAGACGCCCACTGGGTCAGTAGTCAGCAGGTTGGCCAGGGAAACCTGCGGGGGACACGCTCCCAGGGGGATATTGCGCCTACCAAAAAGCTGAAAGGCGGCAGGGTGGTGTTCCCTGGGGCTCAGACCCCCTTGACTGTAGGGCTGCGCCCTGGCTGAAAACATTCGCTGGTCCCCAGCGTCCACTGGGCAGCACTTGGAGGCTGCAGAGAGGTCCTGCGCCGTCCTGCTTCTTGCGTAGTAGAAGTATTCTGTGTGAAAGCCCTGTCAGGGTTCAAGTTAGCCTTAGTGGGCCGCCACCATGGAAGAGCAGGCAGACATGCAGTGGGATGAAGACTCCGTAGCCCAGCTCCCTTGGGATGACGAGTTTTATGACGCGGTGGATGCGTCCATACATAGGGCAGTAGAGGAGGTTAAGGCACCCATGGAAGAGCGTCTAGCTCAGCAGATTGCGCTGGAATGCGCTAAGTGGGGTAAGTGGGGCCCCCCTCAGGGTACAAACCCAAAATAAGCACAGCCAGAGCAGGGGGACGCGTCGGACATGCTGGACCCAGAACTAATTCTACACCTGCGGTCCTCGGAGTGGACACCCTGCGATAAGGTGGCCAACTATGTGGCCAGTAGGATTCACACCCCCATGGGCAAGGAGGCCCGTAGCAGACTCCGGACAGAGTGCCCTCGTCGTTCCCTCGATAGCAAGGTGGCCCAGACCCCGGAATTGGACCCTAGGATGGCCACGTTCTTGGCCAGATTTATCAAGGATCCCAAAAAAGGGATTGATAGATCCTGGCGAGCGTGTCAGGATAAACTCTTGGACGCTCTAGGGCCGATAACAATGATCCTGGATATGGCGGAGGACGCCAAAGCCTCGGGAGCCCTTATATCCCCAGAGGCCCTGTACGGTTGGGCGCAGCGTGCGGTGGTGTTTCTGGGTAACGCCAACTGCGCGCTCTATACTGAGCGAAGGCGCACTTTCTTGATCATGTGGACCCGAAGTTGGGAGACTTGGCGGATTCCGAGGCGGGAGCAGTGGCCCAGGGTGGTCTATTTGGCGAGCCTTTTATAAAGGAGCTCGGAAAGTTCCTGAATACCTTCACGTCCCTGGACAAGGCCCAGTGATCAATCAAGCGGGTCTTCTCCTCCCGGGTTTTCCGTGGGGCCGGTCAAGGTAGGGGCCGCTCGACCGGCCAGTCCTCCCAAAACTCCAGAGGGCAAGGCTCCAGGTACGGGCAATTCCAGGACCAGACCTGCTACAACAATTTCTACCCTTCCCGTGGCAGACGCTCCAGAGGGCAAGGATTTCGTGGAGGCGACAATGCCTCAAACTCAGGTGAATGTATCTACGTCTTCCCTCTTGCAAGTGGGCGGACGTTTGGCCAATTATGTGCATGTTTGGGAGACGGTCACGAGCGATGCTTGGGTACTGCAAACTGTGCAGGGCTTTCGCATAGAGTTCTGCGGCTCCCCGCGCCAGTGGGCAAGCCCCAGGCCTATCCAGTTCTCGCAGGAAGATGTAGAGCTTATCGACGCAGAGGTGGCCTCCCTCCTCGAAAAAAGGGCTATCTGCCCCACGACACTGCATCTGCAAGGCTTTTTAAGCAACATGTTTTTGGTAGACAAGGCGGATGGGGGACAGTGCCCGGTGCTAAACCTGCGCGAGTTCAACGAGTGGTTGGTTTACCACCACTTCAAAATGGAGGAGATTCACCTCTTGAGGGACGTGTTGCGAAGAAACGATTGGATGGTCCGTTTGGACCTAAAAGATGCCTACTTGGCCATACCAATTTTCCCTCCACACAGGAGATTCCTCCAGTTTCTCTGGCGACAGCAAGCCTACCACTTCACCACTCTACCTTTCGGGCTTTCCTCCGCTCCGTGGTGTTTCACAAAGGTACTCAGACCGGTTGTGGAAATGCTTCTGTTGGCACAAGACCCGCAGCAACTACGGCTGCAGTTGCAACAGGCGGTCGACCTGTTAGACGGTCTGGGTTTTATCATCAACGTCAAGAAATCCCTACTGGTTCTGGCTCAAAAGGCCTCTTTTTTGGGATTTGTCATAGACTCTATCGCGGCTACTCTCAGCCTGACTTTGAGGAAATTGTCCAAAATCCAACACGAGCTTCGCAGGACGCTCGCCAAACAGAGAGTACCCCTCCGGCAGATTGCCCAGCTAGTGGGGCTATTGTCGGCCTCCATCCATGCCATTTTTCCGGGACCTCTACATTATCGGGCCCTGCAGAGGCTGAAGGCGATTCATTTGCGGAAAGGTCTTCCGTATTCTCACCCGGTAGCCCTGTCCGAAGAGGCTCGGGAGGAGATTCACTGGTGGCTCACGCACATGGCAGCGTGGAACGGCCGAGCGATATTTGGTTCCACTCTAGACCTGGTTATAGAGTCAGACACCAGCAGGTCAGGTTGGGGCACCTGGTGTGGGGATTTCTCCAAAGGAGGTTCTTGGTCACCGCAGAAACAGGCGCTGCATATCAACTGTTTGGAGCTACTGACGGGCTCTTTCGTGGTCCGATGCTGGACCAGGGACAATATTCAAACTTGCGTCCTTCTCAAGATGGACAACACCTTGGCGGTCAGGTATATAAATCACCTAGGCGGCACTCGAACGAAGGTTCTTTCGGACCTGGCAACAGATTTCTGGCAGTTCTGCCTCGACCACCAGATTTCGGTGACAGCAGAGTACCTACCGGGACAGGAGAATCAGGTGGCGGACTGGCACTCTCGTCATTTTCGGGACTCCAGTCTTTGGAAGTTGCATCCGGATGTTTTTGCAATGCTGCAAGACCTTTGGGGACCTTTTTCCGTGGATCTCTTTGCCTCCAGACTGGATCATCAGATCACCTGGTTCTTCAGTTGGAGGCAGGATCCTCTAGCGGTGGCCACGGATGCTTTCCTGCAAGATTGGGCGCAGGAACGAGCCTATGCGTTCCCGCCATTTGCGATGATCACGAGGGCTTCGGCTTAGATCAGGCGACAGCGCACGGAGGTGGTTCTCATCACTCCGATTTGGAGATCGCAAGTCTGGTTTCCGGTTCTACTGGTAATTTCTTGGCATTCTCCAATCCGTCTCCCCCACTTTCCAGAGTTGCTTCTCGACCCAAATCGAACGCCTCATTAGATGGTTCTGAAAGGGTCCCTGTACCTGATGGCGTGGAGGATTACAGGGGTAGATGGTCGATCCCAGGCCTTTCGTCGTTCGCTGGCGACCTCTTGTCAAGAGATACCGGTCAGCCTGGAGACGATGGTGCCGTTGGTGTGTGCGACGGGGTAGTGATCCCGTGGGCGCAGATGTAGTGCTGATCTTAAATTTTCTGGCGGACTTGGCCCAGCAAGGACTGGCCTATTGCTCTATCAATACTTTTTGGTCCGCTATTTCAGCGGGGTACGTTCCGGTGGAAGGAGTCCAGGTGGGGGAACATCCATTTGTATGTCGTCTCTTGAGAGGGATCAGATTGTCTCTACCTCCAGAGCCGCGATATTCGGCACTGTGGGACGTTAACAAGGTCCTTAACCTGTTTTTATCATGGCAACCGAATGATTTTTTGTCTCGTAAGGAATTGTCGGCTAAACTGGCAATGCTTCTCTGTCTCATCTCATGTAGACGAGTTTCAGATGTTAGGGCCCTGGATAATACGGGCAGAATTTTTTCCCCGACGGGGGTTTCTTTCACGATCTGCCGAAGAACCAAGAGTCATACCAGGGTAATAGAGTATACTGCATTCCCGGTTTTCCAAAATTGTGTGTTCTGCAATGCTTGAAAGCTTATGAGGAGATGACCTCAGAACTGAGGCCTCTGGGGGAAATGCAACTCTTGATTGCTCTCAGGAAACCTCATAAGGCGGTTTTGTCACCCACGATTGCTCGTTGGGTGCGATGGGTCATGCAGGAGGCAGGGATCGACTTGCAAAGTTTTGGCGCTCATTCAGTTAGAGGAGCAATGGCATCCAAGGCCTTCTCAGT
This sequence comes from Calotriton arnoldi, assembly GCA_963921515.1. Taxonomy (NCBI): domain Eukaryota; kingdom Metazoa; phylum Chordata; class Amphibia; order Caudata; family Salamandridae; genus Calotriton; species Calotriton arnoldi. Next base: position 1,048,273 of record CAWUFW010006494.1, on the reverse strand, counting down.
ATGAGCACGTTTGGAGGACATAATGAATGTGGCCGACTGGTCGTCGGACTCGACCTTCAAGAGGTTCTACTTCAAGCCTATGATTGACATGGCTCATTTGGTGGTAAATAAGCTTTAAACTAGCATAATCCGAAGCCTTTGGTCCTGACATAGAATGAAAAATTTCCTAGCTATCGTAAAGGAAAGTTTCAATTCTATTAAGGACTCTGAGGTGAGGATTATCCCACCTGCGGATATGCTCCGGCAGGGGCGGTGCGTCCATTAGGGCGCTTGGGCGTTGCCCCACTGAGCGTTGCCGTCACTCTCAAACTCTGACGGGACTCTCTCACTCCCTGTATCCCAGCCAGCAGAGCCGGAGGCAGTCGGCTTAGAAGGGGGCGGGGCAGCACTACAGGACAGAGTAACATCAGTGATCGGCGGAGCGCACAGCAAGAGTGCGCATGTTCTGTTTAGGGCTTAAACATTTTGCGACCAGCCCTGAACATGCGCACACTAGGCTGCTCATTAGAGGAGCGAGGATTGTTCCATGCTGCTCTTCTAATGAGCAGCCTAGTGCGCATGTTCGGGCTGGTCACAAAAAATGTTAAGCGCTAAACAGAACATGCGCACTACTGCTCAAGCCAGTCCTGGCGCTGCTGCTGGAGCAGCGTCTGGATTGGCTGAGAGCAAGCGGTACTTGCCAAGGCGCCAACGCGGGAATCGGACACCGGCCCAGGAGGACTCGCAGAGGCGGCGCGGATCCGGTAAGTTTAGTTTGCTTAATAAGGGTCAGGACTGATAAGGGTGCTTTACTTAAATCTCCCCCGCGCCGTGCGTGACCCCCAACACCCCCCCCGCGAGTATTGGAGCGCGAGCCGCGACTGGGTCCGAGCACATGCCGTTTCATGTGTTTATCACTGTTTTCGATTCCAACAATTTGCTCTCTCAAGATTTAAGCTGACTTAAAGTGGGCGCACCTTGACTTCCAGCTGAGGTGCTGCACCCGCGCAAGGAACGACTGCACCAAGGACAGGGAGATTATCTGCTCTGCTGACAAATCGGGGCCAGACTGCCGAGACGTTTGTGTTTTTGAGACCTGGAGGTGAGAGGAAGGTGGACTGCTTGTATGCTGAGAACCTGCCATGCCAGCTGATGAACCGAGGCCCAACTGCTGGTGTGCTGACATGAGGATTACTGCTGACAAATCCAGAAACCTGTGCCACCGCCCTGCCAGACCCATGACAACTGTTACTGAAAGCCAAGCTCTCTTTATCATCCTTCTCTAAGAGGAGAAATGTCAAGTGTTCATTGTGAATACCGGTAGGAGTGTGAGAAGAGTGCTCAAGAAATCCCTGACTAGGCCCACTTTTGCTGTGGCTTTTCCGAGGTGCGTTCCTCCCTCTTAGGGCCGGCATGCTGTTGTGCGCCTACTGTGACATAAAGACCCCATTGTAACACAGACCCCGTAGATGACTGCAAAAGTTACATCTCATTCCAAGGCCTGCACTCACAGTTTTCTCTCTTGAGGGTGCGCCGCGCTGCAGTGTCATTCCTGCTGTAGAAGGCCAACCCTGGAAGTGTCAGACAGACCCAGACACTTCCCACCAAGCCACAACCTTGCTGTGCTCTGCCTTCCTGATTGCTGCTCCACACACGAACTCTGACGATGTGTGTTGAGATGCCCATTAACTCCTTGAACATGTAAAGTTGTGTCTAACAAAGAGAGTAAAACTTACACCAGCCAGCCACACTGAACATTTCAGATTTCGCCAGGCACCGCAGCCTGTATGCAATTAGGATCAGGGATTTTAGTCTCCTTCAAAGTGGTGGGATTGAGGGCTCTGGAGGCTGTAGTCCTCCACTGGAAGGTGAACTCCTCACTCTGTACATACATGTGGCCCCGCGCAACCCTCCCCCCCGAGTATTGCGAGCGCGACTGGGAAAGGTGCCTGGAGGAGAACGGGAGAGAAAGGGATGGCGGTTGGATTGTTATGGAATGAGTGAGAAAGACACAGCAGGTGTGGAGAGCGGTTGTTGACGTGTTGCTGTGGTCGGGCTGCGTACGCAGGTAGTGCAGGGTGGCCATGAGGGAGGCAAGCAGTCAACGTGTTGGCTCTCTGAGGAGGATGAAGTCAGATGTTGGGAACGGTAAACCGTTGACATCTGTAGGTTTGTTGGGGTGCTGGAGATGACTTATTGCACGAAGACACCCGTCAGATGAGGGTGACTCGAGAGAAATGGAGAGGCACAAGACTTGTACTGTCAGATATGGAATAGATGTGGCGCAGGACAGTCGTGCACGGCCGTGAGGTAGAGACACACGGGAGCAGGGTTCCCCTGGGAGCCAATGCAAGGGGTGCAGTCTAGACACGTAGGTGTTGCAGGATGCACACGCCAGGGATCCAAGATACACATGCACACAGCGCATAACAGACAAGCAGTGGGGATAGGATAGACATGCATGTGGTGCGGAGTAGACCATGCATGAGGTGAGGATTATCATGGATGAGAGGCATTCAGGAGGCACAGGATAGACATGCAGGAGCTACAGCATGACCATGCACTGATTGGAGTTTAGACCAGCTTGGCTGGAAGGATAGACATAAACAAGGTATAAGACTGACAACCAGGAGGTGCAGGACAGACTCACAGGGAGGGGAAAACATACACGAGAAGAGAGCAGGATGTACATGCAGTGACTGCATGAAAGATATGTGGACATGCAGGGTAAACATGCGGGGAGTGTAAGTTACACGTATGTGGGTTCAGGATAGGCATGGGAACTGTGCAGGATACATATACAGGAAGTGCAGAATAGACATGGGGATGGTGCAGGTCAGGCCCCAGGGTGATGCAGGATATACACGCAGGGAGTGCAGGATAGGCATGAAGACTGCAGGGAGATCCACGCGGTGCGTACGTGAATGACGCATGGCACCCCCAGCAGACTGTTCTCTTGCCTCAGGCTGTTTACCTCTTGCGCTCTGTCATTGGGATGCCCTACAGAATATAGATTTTCTGGTGTACGCAACCCGTACAAAGCACAGCAGCGGCGGATTAATACAGACAGCAAGCAGGCAGTCAGTGCCGGAGCAAGATTGCGCGCGGAGTTTAAACCTCTGCTCTGCCGCCTTGAGGCTAAACCATCGCCACAAGCTTCTTGCCTTGAGGTACAGTCCCTCACTGGAGCAAAATAGTTTAAACCACTTCAGTGATGACTGCCACATAACTCTTAACTTGAGATTAAACGACTGCCGCATAACTCTTACCTCGATCTGACTATTGGAACAACTTTCTTGCTTTGAGATTAAACCACTGATTGTGCTTTTGTGCTGAGGGACGTCGCGTGTTGTTCCGTGCTTCAAAAATCAATAAAATTCAGTTAATAAAAAAAGAAAGGACTTTGTGAGTAAAACAGTCAGGGCGTAAGTATGGGGCCCTCTGTAATTCTGATTTGTCCCGTAATTCTGAATTACCATGTGAATTGGATTACACGATCTGCTGTAACTCTGAAGTACCAGGCAAAAACATTTGGGTATCATTTTATTGTTCGTTCCTTAAAAATTATAGCAATACTGTTAAAATAAGGAAAAAATATATAATGAGAATTTCTTTTGCCCTAGTGCGTTGTGTTTACAAAGAGAAGCATTTACAGTTTTACAAACATGTAAAATGAAATATTTAGAAATGTGCTTGAGTTTTTCTGTTTTAATTGCAAGTTTTCTAGCCTCTGTTGTCTATCTGGATACACCCCTTTGTGACTGGAGGGAATGGGTTTGGAAAAGACACATCAGTCAGACTTCTGGTTCTGTACATTACTCTCTGTTGTGTTGGCGTTGCACATTGTAGTGTGCTGGTTCTACTCATTGGTCTCGGCTGGATCCACACGTTGTATTCTGCTGGCTCTGTATATTGCTCATTTTTGGCTCTGTACATTCTCTACATTGGGACTTTGCAGATGTCTCCCATTTGGCTTTGGGCAGAACTCACTGTTGGCTCCGCACATTGCTGATCATTGGTTCTGTACGTTACTCTGTATTGGCTCTGCGCATTGCACATCGTTGACTCCTTAAAATTGAGCTTTCGCCTTGGTGCATTGCTTTGTTGGCGCTGTACATTGCATAGTGTCTGCAGTGTACATTGCTCAAAGCTTGTGCTTTGCTTTCTGTTAACGCTGTACAAAGTTCTGTGTTGGTTCTGTATCTTTCTGTGTTGGCTCTGCGCATTGCTCATTGTTGACTCTGTACATTGCTGCCCATTAGTTGCTCTTTACATGTCTCTTTTTGGCGCGAGGAATGCATTTCAGCGATTTAGTTCCTCTCTTATTTTACATGTTTACTTAATCTTGCATTCCCCACGAGTTAGCTATTTTATAATGTTGTTTATCTGTATTTTTTTCTGTGCATACTTTGAGGCTTGAGCCATGCCAGGTGTTTATGAGGGGCTTTGAGCATGCCATGCAGGCGCTAAGGCTAAAGCCAAACAAAGTGCCTGTCAGTGGGTTGGCCTCTCTGCAGAGCACACAGAACAATGTTTGTGTATTCCATTTGCAACTGAAATTCTGTGGAAATGTGTATGAAGGGGGTACACTGATGTCAAAATATTTGCAAGGCAAAAGTAAGAGAAATTAAGGTGCTTATATTTGAGGGAGTGCAGTGCATGTTGGGGCGGTGAAGTGACAGAGATGTGAGGAAGGGCATTCGGGGAAGAGTGAAAAGAGGATGCTGAAGAGGAAAGAGAGGGGGTTGAAGATGTGCAGATGGACAAGATATGCAGAGAAAAAGAGGATACATATCTAACATAAAGCACACATAATTGAAGGCCAAAACTCCTTCCACAGGCCTCAATGCTATTTAATTCACAGACTCACTATTTCAGAAGTTCAGAATTTAAACATTTTCAATGTTAATTATTTATAAGAAATAATTGTTGTTACTCATTTATCTTAAACAGCTAACACCCAGTGACAAAGCCAATCATACTGACAGGCTTTAGGCGTATGTCAGTTGCTGTGCCATTTATCTGGATAAAATTACATCTCAGAGAGAAACCAAAATACCGGTCTGATGGCACACTATGGGAATCACAGAAATGTATTTGGCATGTTTCCTTTATAGGGAGCACCCACTTTTTTCATCTCACTTAAAGACCTGTCTGCACATATTTCTATATGACTGGTTACAGCCAGCAGCTGCGGGTGCTTCCGAAGTCTGGTTAGAGCATATTTTTCCAAAGTTAATGCTGCATGCAGTGCAAGACACTGGGCAAGCTAAGCATACATTTTAAAGGGCTAAAGTTGTCATGCAGAACAATTTACATATTACAGTAACTGTTGAACAAATTAATGCAAGAAGATACGGGGCAGTTTTTAATGTGTTTAATATTTCAAGACTATACGTTCCCACTGCTTAATAAGCCTTGCTTTATCGCTGCATTCATTTGCTTTAAAATGCACCATTTGCCAATCTTTTTAAATTTCTTTCTCAGGAGAGGGACTCTCCCTAGACCCCAGATTTGTCCATTGAACTTGTTCACATCGCTAACTAGTGTTTTCTATTGGAAAGGGTAGAGCCAAAGCAGTCTTGCTTAGTACCCTAGCCCTCTTCAGAAGTCAGACTTGCTTGGCAACCCAGAAATTTTCTGAAATAATGTATGAGTTTTCTTTTATGAATGCCTAGAACTGAATTTTTAGTCCATATATCACAGAAATAGTGCTGAAAATCGCACCAAAAAGATGCCAATTTAAAAAAAATCTTCACGGGGGAGAACCCCCCGAACCCCCTTATTGCCGTCGGGCTCGCTCGCTGCGCTTGCTCGCATACGTTGATTCGTTCTGCTTACGCCCCACCAGTTTAAAATTCCACCAGCCACCACTGTGCTCCGGATAACCCGCCCTTAGAGAGTAAGTAAGGTGTTCCTGAAATAAATACATGAGTATGTTGTGAAATGGTTATTAGAGTCATATGCCAAGGTTTCCTCTAGACTGTTAGTAGTTGCACTTCTGAGCATGCTCCTTTCTGGGTTAAGTATTGAAAATCTCAATTTTGCATTCTATAATTGTCGTTCTGCAGTACTGATCCAACTTCTTTGATTCCAGGAGGGGATTTGAGCAAACAGGACTCGTAAGCAGAGACAAGTGGCGAGACTCGCGCGATGAAAGAGGGAGACCTGGACACTAAGGAAGGGCTATATGCTGCATCCTGGCTCCTGATTGGCTGAGGACGATTATGGACTTGTTGTCTGTTCTTGGTTTTTCCCAATTTCCCTGGTGTTCTGAGAAATGTGTTTTTTTCAATGGTTACAATATGGGTGCTGAAAAATAAAGTGAAGAAAGTATAGCATAATCCTCGCTTCCGAGTCCTTAATAGAATTAAAACTTTCCGTTACAATAGCTAGGAAATTTTTCATTCACATGCACAGCGGTATATCCAAGGCAGATAAGCTGATTTACATGCATCACTGGGCCAGTCCTGCAGTGATACTGATTCACATGCACAGCAGTATCTCCAATGCAGATAAGTTGATTTACATGCATCGCTGGGCCAGTGCTGCTGTGGCAGTGGATCGCATGCATAGCGGTATCTCTAATGTAGAAAAGCTGACTTACATGCACCGCTGGGCCAGTGCTGCTGTGGCAGCGGATCACATGCACAGCGGTATCTTCAATGCAGAAAAGATGATTTACATGCACCGCTGGCCCAGTGCTGCTGTGACAGTGGATCGCATGCATAACGGTATCTCCAATGCAGATAAGTTGATTTACATGCATCGCTGGGCCAGTGCTGCTGTGGCAGTTGATCGCATGTATAGCGGTATCTCTAATGTAGAAAAGCTGATTTACATGCACCGCTGGGCCAGTGCTGCTGTGGCAGCGGATCACATGCACAGCGGTATCTTCAATGCAGAAAAGATGATTTACATGCATCGCTGGGCCAGTGCTGCTGTGGCAGCGGATCACATGCTCAGTGGTATCTCTAATGTAGAAAAGCTGATTTACATGCACCGCTGGGACAGTGCTGATGTGGCAGCGAATCGCATGCTCAGCAGTGTCTCCAATGCAGATAAGCTGATTTACATGCATCGCTGGGCCAGTGCTGCTGTGGCAGTGGATCGCATGCACAGCGGTATCTCTAATGTAGAAAAGCCTATTTACATGCATCGCTGGGCCAGTGCTGCAGTGGATCGCATGCACAGCGGTATCTCTAATGTAGAAAAGCCGATTTACATGCATCGCTGGGCCAGTGCTGCTGTGGCAGCGGATCACATGCTCAGCGGTATCTCTAATGCAGATAAGCTGATTTACATGCACCACTGGGCCAGTGCTGCTGTGGCAGCGGATCGCATGCTCAGCAGTGTCTCCAATGCAGATAAGCTGATTTACATGCACCGCTGGGCCAGTGCTGCTGTGGCAGCGGATCGCATGCACAGCGGTATCTCTAATGCAGATAAGCTGATTTACATGCACCACTGGGCCAGTGCTGCCGTGGCAGCGGATCGCATGCACAGCGGTATCGCCAATGCAGATAAGCTGATTTACATGCATCCCTGGGCCAGTGCTGCCGTGGCAGTGGATCGCATGCACAGCGGTATCTCCAATGTAGAAAAGCTGATTTACATGCACCACTGGGCCCGTGCTGCTGTGGCAGCGGATCGCATGCTCAGCGGTATCTCCAATGTAGATGAGCTGATTTACATGCATCCCTGGGCTAGTGCTGCCGTGGCAGCGGATCGCATGCACAGCGGTATCTCCAATGTAGATGAGCTGATTTACATGCATCTCTGGGCCAGTGCTGCCGTGGCAGTGGATTGCATGCACAGCGGCATCTAAAATGTAGTTGAGCTGATTTACATGCATCCCTGGGCCAGTGCTGCTGTGGCAGTGGATCGCATGCACAGCGGTATCTCCAATGCAGATAAGCTGATTTACATGCATCCCTGGGCTAGTGCTGCTGTGGCAGTGGATCGCATGCACAGCGGTATCTCCAATGCAGATAAGCTGATTTATATGCATCACTGGGCCAGTGCTACCGTGGCAGTGGATCGCATGCTCAGCTGTGTCTCTAATGCAGATATGCTGATTTACATGCATCTCTGGGCCAGTGCTGCTGTGGCAGCGGATCACATGCTCAGCGGTGTCTCCAATGCAGATAAGCTGATTTACATGCACAGCTGGGCCAGTGCTCCTGTGGCAGCGGATCACATGCTCAGCGGTATCTCTAATGCAGTTAAGCTGATTTACATGCACCGCTGGGCCAGTGCTGCCGTGGCAGCGGATCGCATGCACAGCGGTATCTCCAATGCAGATAAGCTGATTTACATGCATCCCTGGGCCAGTGCTGCCGTGGCTGTGGATCGCATGCACAGCTGTATCTCCAATGTAGAAAAGCTGATTTACATGCACCGCTGGGCCAGTGCTGCTGTGGCAGCGGATCACATGCATGCCTGTGTCTGTGTTGATGCTGCACTGGATCATATGCATTGCTGTGCCAATGCTGCAGTGAAAGTGGTTTAGATGCTTGGCTACGTCTGCTGCAGTGACACTTGCAAGAATGTATGTCGGTGATGATATCTATATAGCATACACCTAGTTGGAGAATAAAACATCACAGTACAACACTGGTTCACAGACATTGCAGTCAATACTGCAGTGATGCCGAACCAAATGCATGGCTGTGTCTATAATAGCGTGACCATGGAACACATGAATTGTTATGCCAATGCTGCTTGGACACTGGATCACTTGCTTTGCTACGCCTGTGCTGCAGTGACGTTGGACCAGCTACATCCCTTGTTACAATGACACTGCTTCACTCCTATGGCTAAGTCTATTTGAGGCTGCAAACCATCATGCACACCAATGACGTGGTACAAACACAACTAATACGTACCAATTCGCGCAGCTCCAGGTTCACAGCCTCCATTCGCTTGATAAGGTAGCTCTTCAGGGCAGACTGAAATCTCGTCATCAGGGGCTATAACACAAATAAAGAAGAATTATTTGTCACATGCATCATCACAACCTTTCAGCCTTTGGACTGAGACATAGAGGCCTCCGGCTAAGAAGACCTCTTGCTGTAAAGGAATTGCACCATTGCTGGATCTTCCAGCAATGACTGGGTTTGGACTGGCTGAGGTCATTCTCAAAAGTGCATTCTTGAACACGTTTATTTAGTATTCTTCAAAGTGTGTCTCTTGGTGGGATGCATGGTGTTTAGAGGTCAAGGGAAGACTCCATACTGTAGCAGAGCTTTCCGACGCTCTCTCCTTGTTAGCTATTTGGCAGTCAGGGTGTCTAAATGTCTCTTGAGAGAACTTCACTTTAAACATAATTGTTCATCTAATAAACATTTATTTCTATATTGTGTTAGCATGTCGATCATAATGTAGTCAAGCAGCAAAAACAACAGCATATGCAGGTCTCCCCAGGGAATGCTCACAGATAGTGCACACCCTGCAACATTTTTTACATTTTGTTGTGCTAGTGTCTCAGAGTTTCAGCAATTCAAATTAGGACTGTTTCCAAGTTACTGTTCAGCTCTGCATTTATTATGGAAACAATATATACTAATGATACAAAGCTGGAATATCACAATTCGCTAAGTCTTCACCCATTGAGTCAATATTTGCTGGAAGTAATTTCCACAGTGATTAACAGGCAACAAACTTCAAGTAGTGCCATACATTTTCAGGCTCTGATTAGGCGTTTTTGGTATCTAGCCGCTCTAAAGTAGCTTTAGCTTTGCGATTAGGGCCTTTTTAGTGTGAAAGGTCCCAGTTTAACTTTTCTTGCAGAGTGCAACAGGAACTCCACAAGAGCTCTTCAGTAACGGTCTCATTTGTATGCTCTTGTATCCTGACAAGTGTCCCAGTCCCTGCTGATGAGAAATATCCCTATAAAATTATGTTGCCACAGCCATGTTTTACAGCAGGGATGAAGTCTTTTGGGTAATGTGCTGTGTTCAGTTTGGGCCAAACATCACCCTATAAGTTTAGGCCAGAAAGAGCACAGATAGCTGGCACCGGATACATTTGGAGACCCTTTAGACAGGTCAGGGGCGGTGCGTCCATTAGGGCGCTTGGGCGTTGCCCCACTGAGCGTTGCCGTCACTCTCAAACTCTGACGGGACTCTCTCACTCCCTGTATCCCAGCCAGCAGAGCCGGAGGCAGTCGGCTTAGAAGGGGGCGGGGCAGCACTACAGGACAGAGTAACATCAGTGATCGGCGGAGCGCACAGCAAGAGTGCGCATGTTCTGTTTAGGGCTTAAACATTTTGCGACCAGCCCTGAACATGCGCACACTAGGCTGCTCATTAGAGGAGCGAGGATTGTTCCATGCTGCTCTTCTAATGAGCAGCCTAGTGCGCATGTTCGGGCTGGTCACAAAAAATGTTAAGCGCTAAACAGAACATGCGCACTACTGCTCAAGCCAGTCCTGGCGCTGCTGCTGGAGCAGCGTCTGGATTGGCTGAGAGCAAGCGGTACTTGCCAAGGCGCCAACGCGGGAATCGGACACCGGCCCAGGAGGACTCGCAGAGGCGGCGCGGATCCGGTAAGTTTAGTTTGCTTAATAAGGGTCAGGACTGATAAGGGTGCTTTACTTAAATCTCCCCCGCGCCGCGCGTGACCCCCAACACCCCCCCCCGCGAGTATTGGAGCGCGAGCCGCGACTGGGTCCGAGCACATGCCGTTTCATGTGTTTATCACCGTTTTCGATTCCAACAATTTGCTCTCTCAAGATTTAAGCTGACTTAAAGTGGGCGCACCTTGACTTCCAGCTGAGGTGCTGCACCCGCGCAAGGAACGACTACACCAAGGACAGGGAGATTATCTGCTCTGCTGACAAATCGGGGACAGACTGCCGAGACGTTTGTGTTTTTGAGACCTGGAGGTGAGAGGAAGGTGGACTGCTTGTATGCTGAGAACCTGCCATGCCAGCTGATGAACCGAGGCCCAACTGCTGGTGTGCTGACATGAGGATTACTGCTGACAAATCCAGAAACCTGTGCCACCGCCCTGCCAGACCCATGACAACTGTTACTGAAAGCCAAGCTCTCTTTATCATCCTTCTCTAAGAGGAGAAATGTCAAGTGTTCATTGTGAATACCGGTAGGAGTGTGAGAAGAGTGCTCAAGAAATCCCTGACTAGGCCCACTTTTGCTGTGGCTTTTCCGAGGTGCGTTCCTCCCTCTTAGGGCCGGCATGCTGTTGTGCGCCTACTGTGACATAAAGACCCCCATTGTAACACAGACCCCGTAGATGACTGCAAAAGTTACATCTCATTCCAAGGCCTGCACTCACAGTTTTCTTTCTTGAGGGTGCGCCGCGCTGCAGTGTCATTCCTGCTGTAGAAGGCCAACCCTGGAAGTGTCAGACAGACCCAGACACTTCCCACCAAGCCACAACCTTGCTGTGCTCTGCCTTCCTGATTGCTGCTCCACACACGAACTCTGACGATGTGTGTTGAGATGCCCATTAACTCCTTGAACATGTAAAGTTGTGTCTAACAAAGAGAGTAAAACTTACACCAGCCAGCCACACTGAACATTTCAGATTTCGCCAGGCACCGCAGCCTGTATGCAATTAGGATCAGGGATTTTAGTCTCCTTCAAAGTGGTGGGATTGAGGGCTCTGGAGGCTGTAGTCCTCCACTGGAAGGTGAACTCCTCACTCTGTACATACATGTGGCCCCCGCGCAACCCTCCCCCCCGAGTATTGCGAGCGCGACTGGGAAAGGTGCCTGGAGGAGAACGGGAGAGAAAGGGATGGCGGTTGGATTGTTATGGAATGAGTGAGAAAGACACAGCAGGTGTGGAGAGCGGTTGTTGACGTGTTGCTGTGGTCGGGCTGCGTACGCAGGTAGTGCAGGGTGGCCATGAGGGAGGCAAGCAGTCAACGTGTTGGCTCTCTGAGGAGGATGAAGTCAGATGTTGGGAACGGTAAACCGTTGACATCTGTAGGTTTGTTGGGGTGCTGGAGATGACTTATTGCACGAAGACACCCGTCAGATGAGGGTGACTCGAGAGAAATGGAGAGGCACAAGACTTGTACTGTCAGATATGGAATAGATGTGGCGCAGGACAGTCGTGCACGGCCGTGAGGTAGAGACACACGGGAGCAGGGTTCCCCTGGGAGCCAATGCAAGGGGTGCAGTCTAGACACGTAGGTGTTGCAGGATGCACACGCCAGGGATCCAAGATACACATGCACACAGCGCATAACAGACAAGCAGTGGGGATAGGATAGACATGCATGTGGTGCGGAGTAGACCATGCATGAGGTGAGGATTATCATGGATGAGAGGCATTCAGGAGGCACAGGATAGACATGCAGGAGCTACAGCATGACCATGCACTGATTGGAGTTTAGACCAGCTTGGCTGGAAGGATAGACATAAACAAGGTATAAGACTGACAACCAGGAGGTGCAGGACAGACTCACAGGGAGGGGAAAACATACACGAGAAGAGAGCAGGATGTACATGCAGTGACTGCATGAAAGATATGTGGACATGCAGGGTAAACATGCGGGGAGTGTAAGTTACACGTATGTGGGTTCAGGATAGGCATGGGAACTGTGCAGGATACATATACAGGAAGTGCAGAATAGACATGGGGATGGTGCAGGTCAGGCCCCAGGGTGATGCAGGATATACACGCAGGGAGTGCAGGATAGGCATGAAGACTGCAGGGAGATCCACGAGGTGCGTACGTGAATGACGCATGGCACCCCCAGCAGACTGTTCTCTTGCCTCAGGCTGTTTACCTCTTGCGCTCTGTCATTGGGATGCCCTACAGAATATAGATTTTCTGGTGTACGCAACCCGTACAAAGCACAGCAGCGGCGGATTAATACAGACAGCAAGCAGGCAGTCAGTGCCAGAGCAAGATTGCGCGCGGAGTTTAAACCTCTGCTCTGCCGCCTTGAGGCTAAACCATCGCCACAAGCTTCTTGCCTTGAGGTACAGTCCCTCACTGGAGCAAAATAGTTTAAACCACTTCAGTGATGACTGCCACATAACTCTTAACTTGAGATTAAACGACTGCCGCATAACTCTTACCTCGATCTGACTATTGGAACAACTTTCTTGCTTTGAGATTAAACCACTGATTGTGCTGTTGTGCTGAGGGACGTCGCGTGTTGTTCCGTGCTTCAAAAATCAATAAAATTCAGTTAATAAAAAAGAAAGGACTTTGTGAGTAAAACAGTCAGGGCGTAATTATGGGGCCCTCTGTAATTCTGATTTGTCCCGTAATTCTGAATTACCATGTGAATTGGATTACACGATCTGCTGTAACTCTGAAGTACCAGGCAAAAACATTTGGGTATCATTTTATTGTTCGTTCCTTAAAAATTATAGCAATACTGTTAAAAAAAGGAAAAAATATATAATGAGAATTTCTTTTGCCCTAGTGCGTTGTGTTTACAAAGAGAAGCATTTACAGTTTTACAAACATGTAAAATGAAATATTTAGAAATGTGCTGGAGTTTTTCTGTTTTAATTGCAAGTTTTCTAGCCTCTGTTGTCTATCTGGATACACCCCTTTGTGACTGGAGGGAATGGGTTTGGAAAAGACACATCAGTCAGACTTCTGGTTCTGTACATTACTCTCTGTTGTGTTGGCGTTGCACATTGTAGTGTGCTGGTTCTACTCATTGGTCTCGGCTGGATCCACACGTTGTATTCTGCTGGCTCTGTATATTGCTCATTTTTGGCTCTGTACATTCTCTACATTGGGACTTTGCAGATGTCTCCCATTTGGCTTTGGGCAGAACTCACTGTTGGCTCCGCACATTGCTGATCATTGGTTCTGTACGTTACTCTGTATTGGCTCTGCGCATTGCACATCGTTGACTCCTTAAAATTGAGCTTTCGCCTTGGTGCATTGCTTTGTTGGCGCTGTACATTGCATAGTGTCTGCTGTGTACATTGCTCAAAGCTTGTGCTTTGCTTTCTGTTAACGCTGTACAAAGTTCTGTGTTGGTTCTGTATCTTTCTGTGTTGGCTCTGCGCATTGCTCATTGTTGACTCTGTACATTGCTGCCCATTAGTTGCTCTTTACATGTCTCTTTTTTGGCGCGAGGAATGCATTTCAGCGATTTAGTTCCTCTCTTATTTTACATGTTTACTTAATCTTGCATTCCCCACGAGTTAGCTATTTTATAATGTTGTTTATCTGTATTTTTTTCTGTGCATACTTTGAGGCTTGAGCCATGCCAGGTGTTTATGAGGGGCTTTGAGCATGCCATGCAGGCGCTAAGGCTAAAGCCAAACAAAGTGCCTGTCAGTGGGTTGGCCTCTCTGCAGAGCACACAGAACAATGTTTGTGTATTCCATTTGCAACTGAAATTCTGTGGAAATGTGTATGAAGGGGGTACACTGATGTCAAAATATTTGCAAGGCAAAAGTAAGAGAAATTAAGGTGCTTATATTTGAGGGAGTGCAGTGCATGTTGGGGCGGTGAAGTGACAGAGATGTGAGGAAGGGCATTCGGGGAAGAGTGAAAAGAGGATGCTGAAGAGGAAAGAGAGGGGGTTGAAGATGTGCAGATGGACAAGATATGCAGAGAAAAAGAGGATACATATCTAACATAAAGCACACATAATTGAAGGCCAAAACTCCTTCCACAGGCCTCAATGCTATTTAATTCACAGACTCACTATTTCAGAAGTTCAGAATTTAAACATTTTCAATGTTAATTATTTATAAGAAATAATTGTTGTTACTCATTTATCTTAAACAGCTAACACCCAGTGACAAAGCCAATCATACTGACAGGCTTTAGGCGTATGTCAGTTGCTGTGCCATTTATCTGGATAAAATTACATCTCAGAGAGAAACCAAAATACCGGTCTGATGGCACACTATGGGAATCACAGAAATGTATTTGGCATGTTTCCTTTATAGGGAGCACCCACTTTTTCATCTCACTTAAAGACCTGTCTGCACATATTTCTATATGACTGGTTACAGCCAGCAGCTGCGGGTGCTTCCCGAAGTCTGGTTAGAGCATATTTTTCCAAAGTTAATGCTGCATGCAGTGCAAGACACTGGGCAAGCTAAGCATACATTTTAAAGGGCTAAAGTTGTCATGCAGAACAATTTACATATTACAGTAACTGTTGAACAAATTAATGCAAGAAGATATGGGGCAGTTTTTAATGTGTTTAATATTTCAAGACTATACGTTCCCACTGCTTAATAAGCCTTGCTTTATCGCTGCATTCATTTGCTTTAAAATGCACCATTTGCCAATCTTTTTAAATTTCTTTCTCAGGAGAGGGACTCTCCCTAGACCCCAGATTTGTCCATTGAACTTGTTCACATCGCTAACTAGTGTTTTCTATTGGAAAGGGTAGAGCCAAAGCAGTCTTGCTTAGTACCCTAGCCCTCTTCAGAAGTCAGACTTGCTTGGCAACCCAGAAATTTTCTGAAATAATGTATGAGTTTTCTTTTATGAATGCCTAGAACTGAATTTTTAGTCCATATATCACAGAAATAGTGCTGAAAATCGCACCAAAAAGATGCCAATTTAAAAAAAATTCTTCACGGGGGAGAACCCCCGAACCCCCTTATTGCCGTCGGGCTCGCTCGCTGCGCTTGCTCGCATACGTTGATTCGTTCTGCTTACGCCCCACCAGTTTAAAATTCCACCAGCCACCACTGAGACAGGTGCAACCAAAGCACTGATGCTGGAACACAGCCCCCCATTTCAAGCCTTAGACAAGAGACAGAAGAAGGAGTTTGTTAGCGAATAACTGTAGCGAGAAGTGTTCTGGGTAATCCTTCACATTGTGTTGACAAATTCTGAAACTCTGGTTTGCTAATGCCAAAGAAGAGGCAACTTCCCACTGAGGGCTACTAAATTGTTGGTAAGTATAGCAATATAAACAAGGTAAAATGTGCCTGTGGGCAAGCTGGTTGAAATAGAGAGGTTCATTTCCTGACACAAGAACACAATAGTGAAGGTTTTTCGTTTTCAGACATGTTATTTATTTATGGATGCAAAGCAACAATTCAAGACACAAACTTTGTATGAATTCCAGTCTTAGATGGTTTGTTGTTGTCTTTTGGTTTCTGTTTACCAGAGGCTATAAAAGAGCAATCATTCATGGTTTCTGTTTTCTGTAATCCGAAATAAGATGCAAAGATATGCGTTGTGTGCTGGTTATCAGAATACAAGGTTATTTTACTCACAATGTGAGCAAGAGAGATGGACGTACTAAGAATCCCTGTCTAGCCCCTGCGCGATCTCAGATTGTGCAGAGACCAACCCCTAGAAAAAAAAAACACAAGATGGACTGATATCAAGGATATGGCACAAAGGCCCTGAATAAGGCTATTTTTGTGTTGCAATGTTTACTTCAAGTAGAAATTAAATCTGTATTGCTAAACATTTCGCAGTCTTACAGATGACAGAGAATGCAATATCAGACTTGACGTTTTGATGATTTAGCTTCTAAATTATCAAACTAATTTAGCAAAAAATAACAGACAATAGACTAGAAAATGATGACTCTGTAAACCCCAGGGTTTTGCTTTGTAGGGAAGTTAAAGATGCTACAACTATGACTAAGTTCAGGATGTAGAAATAGATAAAGACAAAAATGGGTCCATAAAATTGTCAAATCAGACACCACCAGAGTGACCCAGCACTTTGCAACCACTCTTGATTCCTGCATTCAGGACACTATAAACAACTCTATGGAAGAAGCAGCTGTGCTTAATACTTAAACCAGGCCATGGCTGTCTCCCTCTTACAAAGACTAGCCTCGTAAGGATGGCCCTGCAAGTTTCCACTCAATACTGAACCGACATTTGAGGGCAATATTTTAGGAAGCACTGCAAACTCTCAACTACCAACTTAAAACCTAATAAACCCTTACCATCAAGGATTCTGCCCAGCACGCATTAACAAGTCAGCGGTGCTGGAAGTAAGGAAATGTCGTCCATAATATAGAACAAATGATGGAGTTGGTATTCCTAGATCTGCGCATCACAATTAGTGCAGAAACACACCATAAGATATACCTTCAACAAAAGAGTGTGAGATTCAAAATGTTTTTATGAAATGGTGAGATAATGATCACATTGTTGTACACTTGAAATACTTTGCTAGTGCTGCATCAGGGAACCATCATTTAAAGCACTAAGAGAAATTCTGGAGTGCCAGAATGAAGCATCAGCTTGGCCTGCTTCTGTGGACTTCCATAGAAATGGTGAATTACCCACTACTGGTAGAATGCTTGTAAAGCACGATGGAGATAACAGCAAAAGAAACAGCTAGATGTACTCCTTTCTTGGAAGCTCATATGCAACAGATACAAGTCAAGGACGCCTACTCCATGGTTAGCCCTGTTCACTGTGGGTGTCTCTCGGGTCTATCCTATCCTGCTTACCGACTTAATGTGTATACGCGTCTGCTAGTCCGCGCATCATTACGGCACATCAAGGTGAATTTTTAAATGTGTGAGGATAACACTCAGATTTGAGGCCAGTGGGTAGATGCACTTCATGACTGCTTGGAGGCATGAAAGTAAATTAGATCCATTGTGGGAGACTGCTGGAGCTGAACTGGTCACTTGCTGCTGGCCCCTGGCCCTAACCGCACTCTGCACTTTACCGGGAGTCCCTGGAGGGGCTTCAAAAACATCACGCCGGTCCCGCAGCGCGGGAGACTGCTGGAGCTGAACTGGTCACTTGCTGCTGGCCCCTGGCTCTAACCGCACTCTGCACTTTACCGGGAGTCCCTGGAGGGGCTTCAAAAACATCACGTCGGTTCCGCAGCGCGGGACGCATGCGGGGCGTGCCCGGGCGAAGACCGGGCGAAGACGGGCCCGTCTTAGCCCGTCATAGACCGGTAGAGGCCGGGCTACGGCATTTGATTTTTGCACTGAAGGTACTGTGACTTTGATTTAAGACATTTTATATATGTAGAGATAGAGCACGCTGAGATATCTAGCTCTTCTACCCATATTTATGATTTTTCATCTCGTCTGTGGTTGCTACTTAAAGGGACTGCCCCAATAACTTTTTGGAACTGGTTGCTTTGTATTTTTGCTTATTTGTGCTTCCTTTTAAGACGGTTTTGGGGAAGTTTGTTTATAGTAACCCCTTACAAGACCTAACATGGGGAAAAGAAAAGTAATGAGTACCCAACCAAAAGGTAATGTCAAACCAGGGGTGCACCCACGTCAGACATTGCCTAGCTATTTAACGGGTGCTATGGGTGCATGTGAGGGGGTCGGTGAGGACGGGATGTTTACCCCCCTGTCTCCTTGCTTCTCTTACCCCATGCCCACACACAGAGACTTGTATGGACCAGGACAGCAAGGGTTAATCACGCCGGCTGCCTCTCGCCTCCAGGGACGTCACGGACAGCTGGGACTTGTCCACCAATCAGACCACCGAGGGGCGGAGTCACAGTCCCTAAAGGCGGAAGTCCCCGGAAAGGAAGCGTCGTCGTCAGGGAGAGAGCAAGAGGAAGAGGAGAGAGACGCCGCGCCGACGGAGACGGATCGTGAGGAGTATCGAGAGAAGAAGGAGATCGTAGGAAGCCCCGACCCTCCGGGCCCGGACGAAGTCGACGGAGTCGAATCCTGGACAGAGGAGTGGTGGACGCCCCCGGAGGATGCTGAAGAGCCGCCGCAGCTCTGGAGAGTTGCGGCTGACACGGTACGTGGCCTGGGAAGGGGAGTGGGGAAGGAATATAGGGGAGGACCGCAGTGAAGGCTGGACCGACTAAGGGATTCACGGAGTAGTTCTCACTGAGTGTGTGTGTGTGTTTACCCCTCCACTGCCACTTCCTGCACGACGCCCGATCCCTCACGGTTGCCTCTGCTTCCAACACCCCCCCCCTTCACGGATATTCGAACGCTCGTTTGGCGTGGGCAGAGTGTATCAGGTGCCCCGCGGGGTCCTCCCCAGGGGTCTGTCGGGAGACCGTGTGCCTATACATTACCTAAACCGTGCACCGCTATACTACCCTAGTCCATTCCTCTTTCCTTATCGCCTTATCGCACCCGCCGGTGGACTGTGTACCTGGTGAAGGGTTCTGTCTTGCCCTCCTATTACCAAGGCAAGGTGTAGTAACCGCCCCTCTCTTGTGTTGTTTGTTCCCTTTATGAGCCTCCCGGGTTATCCACCCCTGAAGAGAAGGAACGCACGCCCAAGAGGACAGAGGAGCAGAGGTCCCGCTATCACCTGGAGAGAAGATCACTGTCGCGCCCTACGCCCAGCCCCGCCTATCTAGTGTTTTATGTATACCAACCAATAAAGCACAACAACATTGAGCCCATACTCCGGCCTCCTCGCCTTTTCTTCCGCCCGTCCCTCTCACACCTGGTGTCAGAAGTGGGATCCGGGAAGATGGAGGCCGCGATGAAGAAGATGGTGGAAGGGCAGGAAAAACTGGGCCAGGTCTTGGAACGGTTCCTGACCGCCGCGGAAGAGGACAGAGGGCAATTACACAAGACCCTAACTGAACATACCCAGACACACGAAGCCACGTTTGGCAGGTTGGCGGACACCCTGGGGCAACAGAGAGGGTTTTCCACACTCCCGTCAGTAGTACTGCAGAAGTACGTCAACGGCGAGGACCCCGACTTTTTCTTTTCCAATTTTGAGCGCATGGCCAGGGTTGCCGGTTGGACAGCAGACAAATGGGGGCAGTATCTAGGTCCCCTGTTGACAGGCGACATGCAAGCGGCCTACCAGGCAGCAAACCCCCTCGGCCTCACCCCGTATGCTGACGTGAAAAGAGACATACTAGAAAGGCTAGGTTTAGACGAAGATACCTACCGAATCCGGCTACGTCAGGTCAAGGAGGGGCTTCAGGAGACACCACGAGCTCTCTCATACCACGTCCGAGACCTGGCAGACCGGTGGCTGAAACCCCTAACATCGTCTAAAGAGGACATTATGGAAAAAGTCTATTTGGAACAATTCCTTTCTTCCTTGCATCCCCCTGCACAAAAGTGGGTTCGGCAACACTCCCAACTAACCTTTGAGAGAGCCGTCGAAATCGCGGGCGCCTTTCATAGGGCACAGGAGATACAGCGGGGCAAAGAGGATCAACACTGGAGACCACCAGGGGGAGGCCATCCTCGGGCGAGTAGACCACCTC
Source organism: Calotriton arnoldi (assembly GCA_963921515.1). Lineage (NCBI taxonomy): Eukaryota > Metazoa > Chordata > Amphibia > Caudata > Salamandridae > Calotriton > Calotriton arnoldi. The sequence continues at coordinate 1,028,171 of CAWUFW010006494.1, read as the reverse complement.
TTCCCTCTCGTCGACCAGAGGCCCTGGCTGTGGTGCCAACACCTCTGTTCCCTTCTCCTCGGTCGGCCCCAACACATACTGGCCCGCAATGTTTTTCCTGTGGCGCCTACGGCCACATTGCTCGAGTGTGCCCACAAAGGGAGGAACCGATGGAGGTGGGCCTCACCCGCTCGTACTACTGTAACCCTATGGGAAGAAATCCCCCATATCATAGGACAGTAAGAGTAAATGGGGAGAACCGACGGGCCCTGATGGACACGGGTTGTTTGCAGAGTGTGATACGGCCTTCGGCTATACCTGGAGGGGTCACCCGAACCACGGGAGAGGTCAACATACAATGTGTTCACGGAGACAATAAAAGGTATCCCACTACCAACGTGCAGGTCCAGCACGGACCCTCTGAACAACCCGTGTCCCTGCGGGTAGGGCTGGTGCCACGCCTGCCAGAGACTTTGGTCCTAGGGTCCGATTATCCGCACATGTCTACAGTGATACCAGAACAAGGCGTCGATCAGGACGATTGGTGTCAGTCTGCCCCCTTTGCCAAAGAACCCTCCTTGGCATGCCCCTCCGTGAAAGACCCCAAAAGCCAGAACCAGAAGAGGAGAGAAAAAAGACACTGGACGCATATAGCCCTAACCCAGACTAACGAAGATCCCCTATGGCAATATGATAGGGGCTTCTTTGCGGCCCAAAGAGAAGATCCAACCCTAAGAGAGGCATGGAACCAGGCCACCGACACCGAGAACCCAGACAAAGTAGGTCCTCAGTTTGTCATAAAGGAGGGGATGGTATACAGAAAAGGGGGGAAGAACCAACCACTCCAACTGCTGGTACCCCAGTCCTATAGAGAGAAAGTGATGTTCCTCGCACACAGTCATTTGTTGGGGGGGCACTTTGGTGAAGAAAAGACAGAGCAAGACATCCTAGGGAAATTCTTCTGGCCAGGCATTTATCAGCAGATCCGTCAGTACTGTAGACAGTGCCCCATTTGTCAGAAGAACAGTCGGTATCGACCCCCGAAGGTGCCCTTGTGTCCCTTGCCCATTATTGAGGAGCCCTTCTCTCGTGTGGGGATGGATATAATTGGTCCCTTGCTCCCCTCCCGAAGCGGGTGTAGGTACGTGTTGGTGATGGTAGACTACGCCACCCGGTTCCCTGAAGCGGTGGCCCTGAGACAACCTAACGCCCAACAAATAGCTAAAGCCATGGTGAATATATTTTCCAGGGTTGGATTTCCCCGGGAAGTGATATCCGATCAAGGAACACCCTTTGTGTCCCGCCTTTTGAAGCAGGTATGTGCCCAGTTGAAAATAAAACAGATCCGTACGGCGGCCTACCACCCCCAGACGGACGGGCTGGTAGAGCGATATAACGCCACCCTGAAGACCACCCTGAAAAAAATGTTAGACCTTGAAACCCGCCAATGGGAGGAAATGCTACCCCTAGCCCTGTTCGCTATAAGGTGTAAACCCCAGAGGAGTACTGGATATTCACCTTTCGAACTCCTATACGGACGACAACCCCGTACCCTGCTTGACATGGCCAAGGAAGAATGGGAAGAAAGGCCAGAAGGGACCAAACCCCTCCCCGAATATGTTATGAACCTGAAAACCCATCTCCAGGAAATACATAGCATATGTAGAATACACTTGGAGAATGCACAAGAGGGCCAGAGACGACAGTACGATAAAACCACTAAACCACGTGCGTTGAAGGTAGATGACTACGTCCTCCTCATGATGCCCACTTCTGACCACAAACTCTTGGGTCAGTGGCAGGGCCCCTTCCGGGTCGTGGAAGTAGTCACCCCCATCACTTATCGTCTTGAGATGGACCCCCTGAAGAGAGGCAACACCCAGATATTCCATATAAATTTGCTGAAAAGATGGTACAGGGAACCCCCCCCCGTTCCTGTCTCTCTGGCCCAAGACCTCCCTGTAGCATACCATCAGAGCAGGGATCCTGAGCTGTCTGTGGAACAGCAGAAGTCCCTAGACACCTGCCTGTGGCCCTTCAGGGCCGTCTTTTCCTCCACCCCAGGTCGAACCACCCTCACAGAACATTCAATCACCACTCTGCCGGGGAAGCGGGTAAAGCTGCGGCCGTATCGCCTTCCTGAATCCCGCAGACAGGCGGTGGAGCACGAGATACAACAAATGCTCCACATGGGTGTCATAGAACCGTCCAAGAGCGAATGGAATTCGCCCATAGTCCTAGTCCCGAAGCCGGACGGTTCTATTAGATTTTGTATCGACTTCCACGAGGTCAATAAGATCTCCCAGTTCGACACCTATCCTCTACCTCAAGTGGACGAACTGGTGGAAAGGCTAGGAAAAGCACAGTACATCAGTACGTTAGACCTATGTAAAGGGTACTGGCAGGTCCCCTTAACAAAAACCGACAAGGATAAAACGGCATTCTCCACCCCGGGGGGGTTGTATCAGTTCACGGTATTGCCCTTTGGGTTGCACGGGGCCCCGGCAACTTTCCAAAGGCTAATGAACGACCTACTCAGACCTTGTGCCGCATATGTCGCGGCATACATCGACGACATAGTCATTCACAGCCCCACCTGGGAGGAACATCTATGCCACCTGGCTATGGTCGTTCGGACCTTAGGGGAAGCCGGTCTCACCATTAATCCCACCAAAAGCCGGCTGGCTGCTCGGTCTGTGAAGTACTTGGGGTACCTTCTTGGGGAGAGGCTAATCAAACCACAGAAGGAAAAGGTAGCCGCCATAGCCGACATCCCATTTCCCCACACCAAAAGAGAGCTGAGGGCCTTCCTAGGTATTCTCGGTTATTATAGACGCTTTATACCTGAATTTTCGCAGACAGCTGCCCCCTTAACCGACCTGCTACAGAAACACAAGAACGCAGAAAAGGAGTTACGACAACCTTCCCTCTGTCTCCAACGAGCCTTCCACGCCTTGAAACAAGCCCTTACCTCCGACCCTGTGCTCCTGAGTCCTGAGTATGACAAACCATTTATCCTCCAAACAGACGCATCAGAGCAGGGACTGGGCGCGGTATTATCTCAAACCGACCCCCAGGGACAAGAACGTCCCATACTGTACATAAGTAGGAAATTGTTCCCCCGCGAAACACGATACTCCGTCATAGAAAAGGAGGCCCTAGCCATCAAATTTGCGATTGAGACTCTCCGGTACTATCTCGAAGGTAGGGAGTTCACTCTGTATACCGACCACGCCCCTTTAGAGTGGCTTTCGCGCAACAAAGGGCACAACGACAGGGTCATGAGGTGGTTTCTGGCACTTCAGCCCTTCCATTTTACTACATTACATCGGAAGGGCAGAGAGCAGACCAATGCGGACTATCTATCACGCCACCCCCTTGACCCGTTTCTTGCCGGCAAGAAAGTAAGAGGGGTGGGATGTGAGGGGGTCGGTGAGGACGGGATGTTTACCCCCCTGTCTCCTTGCTTCTCTTACCCCATGCCCACACACAGAGAATTGTATGGACCAGGACAGCAAGGGTTAATCACGCCGGCTGCCTCTCGCCTCCAGGAACGTCACGGACAGCTGGGACTTGTCCACCAATCAGACCACCGAGGGGCGGAGTCACGGTCCCTAAAGGCGGAAGTCCCCGGAAAGGAAGCGTCGTCGTCAGGGAGAGAGCAAGAGGAAGAGGAGAGAGACGCCGCGCCGACGGAGACGGATCGTGAGGAGTATCGAGAGAAGAAGGAGATCGTAGGAAGCCCCGACCCTCCGGACCCGGACGAAGACGACGGAGTCGAATCCTGGACAGAGGAGTGGTGGACGCCCCTGGAGGATGCTGAAGAGCCGCCGCAGCTCTGGAGAGTTGCGGCTGACACGGTACGTGGCCTGGGAAGGGGAGTGGGGAAGGAATATAGGGGAGGACCGCAGTGAAGGCTGGACCGCCTAAGGGATTCACGGAGTAGTTCTCACTGAGTGTGTGTGTGTTTACCCCTCCACTGCCACTTCCTGCACGATGCCCGATCCCTCACGGTTGCCTCTGCTTCCAACACCCCCCCCCCTTCACTGATATTCGAACGCTCGTTTGGCGTGGGCAGAGTGTATCAGGTGCCCCGCGGGGTCCTCCCCAGGGGTCTGTCGGGAGACCGTGTGCCTATACATTACCTAAACCGTGCACCGCTATACTACCCTAGTCCATTCCTCTTTCCTTATCGCACCCGCCGGTGGACTGTGTACCTGGTGAAGGGTTCTGTCTTGCCCTCCTATTACCAAGGCAAGGTGTAGTAACCGCCCCTCTCTTGTGTTGTTTGTTCCCTTTATGAGCCTCCCGGGTTATCCACCCCTGAAGAGAAGGAACGCACGCCCAAGAGGACAGAGGAGCAGAGGTCCCGCTATCACCTGGAGAGAAGATCACTGTCGCGCCCTACGCCCAGCCCCGCCTATCTAGTGTTTTATGTATACCAACCAATAAAGCACAACAACATTGAGCCCATACTCCGGCCTCCTCGCCTTTTCTTCCGCCCGTCCCTCTCACAGTGCAATCGAGCAACAAATTGTAACAGTCGAAGAGGCGTTAAAACCAGGGAATATTGGTTCAGAGGAGGATATCTATCCGGATATTTCTACACAAAAGGGGCACACTTTATATGACGAAGTCGTTAGGACTGCGCCAAGTACAAATGGTTGCGGTGTAAACACTAGGGATAATATTTCAGATAGTGAACATGAAGATGCTATACAACCGCCCATTAAGCGTGCGAGAAACCCGGACATTTCCCCCCGTCTCATGGGAGAAGCTGTTACAAAAATGAGTGAAGCCCCTCTTCCAACGCGAAACAAGGGCACGAAAAGGGGTAAGTCCAAGCTGACACATAAATCAAATAAACCTATAGCTAGTGCCAGCATTAATTCTCGCATTCACAATGAGGTAGACAAACTAAATAAGAGGGTGGAAGCGTTAGATATTTTTATAAGGGATAGCCTAGGCGGTTTATTATGTAGAATCGCCACCATGGAAGAATCCCTATTTAAATGTCTAGAAAAGGTACAGACCCTGGATAGGATCCCCACGCAAGAGATATTAACTGCCCAAGTGAGTAATCAGACCAAAAAAGTTAATAGTTCGAGCAATTATACTGATCATCATGCCCCCGTCCTGAATGAGAGAACCCAGCAAGTATTACCCAAGTCAGTTCAAAATAGCTCTCTGGCTAATCGAGAGACCGACCCCCCCTAATATTCCCCTGATTCCAAGCTTGAATAAATATCCCCTTTTACTAGCGGATATAATACTGTGAGGAGCACGAATGGTAATGTAGCAGAGAGGTCTACAACATGGCTGGATTTACCACCAGAGGCCACACCGTACGTAAAAGTATTAGTGAACGTCCCGAAATTACAAGAAGGGACGGAGGAATGCTGGGAGGTTCTCAGGAATAAGTCAATACACTGGCTTGGTTTAAGGACGGGCTTAACAGAGAGATTATTCGAAGAATTTAAGATGGTCAGGAGAGTGAGTTGGGTAGGTAGAGGGCGGAAGAAATTGCCAGGAGACTGTGTGGTGCTGACCTTCAAAACCCCCCAACTAGTCCATTTGACTCTGAGCAGAGCAGGTAATGACACCATTTCAGGGCATGGCGTCAACTTAGCCCCTTTAGGCTTTTTCTATCAGCCTATTATTTACCCGGCTCAGCCTAACAGGGAAGCACAAAAACTGACCAATACACATTATTTTAATCTCCCAACAAATAATCGGTTTGATCCACTTGCCAACCTCGAATCAGTGGACTGACTACAAACTGCGGCCACTGTCCAACCAATTGTAGGGAATATTATGGGGGTCCCTACCAGCGAGTGCTTGACAAATATACAACAAAGTAATATAAACAATCTAGTACATCATGATGATATGACAAACCTGGTGGGGTCTGTGGGTAATATAGCATCAGACAACATTGATGTAGCTACTGTACAGTCGACTTTACAAGTTAAAAATACATTAGGGACGCTAAATGGAGAACAAGGGGAGTCTAGTGGGAGAAAAAGTGGAAAAGATAAGTGCTCAATCTTGTCTTGGAATGTGGCGGGTCTGAAAAGTAAGGTGGCTAACAAAGTGTGGACCGATTTTGTAGACAAATTCGAGATCCTTATTTTGCAGGAAACATGGGTGATAGATCCTATCCACATTAGGGGATATAACACCTTCTATTCCCCTGCAGTGGCTTCCTCATATGGTAGAGCGAAAGGGGGCCCCTCTGTACGTATATTTCAAATTATTTGAATATAGAGAAAGTCGAATTAAGTGTTACAGACCAGAATTATCAAATCATCAGTTTGCATTTTAATCATGTATTACGTGTTATTTTATTGAAATTTTATAATAATGTTCCCCCAGGGATGTTTGAAGTTACACTGAAACGTCTTGGTAGTGATCTACAGAATTTACAGACCCATACAACTAAGGATGTTTTTGTCATATGGGGAGGGGATTTTAATTCCCCACTATGCCATCACATGGATAAAGGTGTATGTGGTATACAGTATGAAAAAGGTTGTGGACTTGCTCATTTCCCGCATACGTTTTTAGGGGATTGTTTAAATGATATTTTGTTTACATATGATTTAGGCTTTGCAAATACCCTATGTTCGTCCATGGTCCCTTTTCGCCCTACTTTTAATGGACGAGGACTGTTTTCCACTATAGACTTCATATTGACATCAAATAGATACGCCTCACGCATTAGGGATTTTATAACACATGATATCGCATTAAGCGATCATTTTCCCATCAGTATTGACGTGCTGGTGCATAGCCAGGGTATCAATACGAGAGGTGATACTACTCTCTTTGTGGAGAACATAACACTGAATAGACAGAATGGCTATGCTCTTAAATGGGCGAAGGTGGATCCAGAAGAAATCACTAGTGCTGTCCTGTCAAAATGCAAAGACAAGCTTTTATTCTGTCTGGATCATCGCCACAGGAAATTTTGGAGAGCTTTTCTGGTATTTCTAGCTTTATTAAAGAAATACTGTTTATAAAAACAAAAAAGAAGGTGGAACACAAAAAAGGTTGGTTTGATTCCAATTGTACGAAGGCCTACACCAGGCTTAAACATTCCCTTCATGTTACAGTGAAAAATAAAGAAAACATCAGAAAAGCTAGAAGAGATTATAAGAGGGCACTGAAAATAAGAAGGTCGGCACTGAAAGAAGAAGCATGGCATAATTTACGGGACGCCGCAGAGAACCATGATTCTTCTGCTTTCTGGAAGGCGGTTAATGCGCCTTTCTTGGGGGAGTGCGATAAAGCATTTGTAGAAATAGCAATCACTGAGTCAGAGTGGATAGCACACTTCTCCAAATTGTATACCAACACCATGACAGATGAGAAGGAATTTGGGGGAAACGTAGGGAACCCTGAGTCTTTATCCCCTCTTTCAGATCTGCCCCTGCAATTTACTGTTAGCGAGGTCAATAAGGCAATAAACTTAAGTTTTGGGTGGGAAGGACCCCGGGCCAGATGGAATCTCGGTGGATCTTTTTAAATTCAACTTAGCACTATGGGGGCCAGTTTTAACTCAGGTTTTTAATGCATGTGGTTCACAAGGTCCCATATCAACTTGGTATGACTCTATAATTGTTCCTATATTTAAAAAAGGGGACAGGGCCAGTCCAGCCTGTTACCGCCCAATTTCATTGTTGGATTCCACAATTAAGATTGTTGGGCGAATTATGTTAGATAGGTTGCAGGCCTGGGCGGAAGAGCGTGCATTGATAAGCGACTTACAGTATGGCTTCCGTAAAGGCCTCGGAACAATCGAACAGGGTCTCAACTTACACATTTTTCTGGACAAATACACTAAAGGAAAAAGGGAAAAGTTATTTTTAACCTTTGTCGATTTGACCGCAGCATTTGACTGCGTCATCCATGAGAGATTATGGCAAATTTTAGAGGGGCTAGGGGCAGATGTTTTAATAGTTTCCTTTTTAAAGCAGCTTTACTCGGGGGCGCAGGCAAGGGTACGGTACGGGACGGGTGGAGAATGTACTGAGCATTTTAGAGTGATGAAAGGTGTCAGGCAAGGTTGTATCCTTGCCCCTTTCCTTTTCACACTATATATAAATGGCCTTGAAACAACTATGATCCAGGAATGCAAGGATTTGCCAACAGCAGCAAATCGCCCCGTTCCCGCACTCTTATACGCGGACAACTCGGTCTTAATGGCCGGTACGCCGCTAGGTCTCCAAAGGGCGGTTAATTCATTTGCTAATTTTATGTCAAATTTGAGCCTCACTATGAAGTGCTCTAAAACCTTTGTGATGAATTGTGGGGCTGGAAGCAACAAAAAAAAACAATACTCTTTTCATACAATCGAAGGCTATAGAGTACACAAAAACTTTTTCCTATTTAGGAATTTTATTTGACCAAACGGGATCCTGGGTCCAGGCTGTAAAAGCAAGAAAGCTTCTTTTTATTAAAGCATTGATGGCATTATCCAACTTCAGTAGGAAATTAGGAAGACGTCCCCCGGTTGAACTACTGCAGATTTACAGAGCAAAATGCATAGCCATTGCTACTTATGGCGCTGGAATATGGGGATATGCTAATGTATGCTCATTGCAGGTCGTAGAAAATAAGTTTTTTAGGTTCTTACTGGCAGTGCCAGATAGCACTTCAACACATGTTTGTCACATGGAATTGGGTATGCCCTATTTAGAGGATATCATTAAGATCCAGCCAATCCTACTGTGGCATAGAGTATGGACTGCCGATGAGACTGATTTTAATCGCCAGATTCTGAAGGACGCCCTGGGGATCGATGGGGCCAAACATATAAGATGGCTAAGTTATATCAAAATGTTTTTAGTTAAATTCGGCCACCCAGAATATTTTAATAATCCTGACACTATGCATAAAATCCCCAGGAAAGAACTGAAAAGTAGTTGTTTGCGTTGTTTGGGTGAATGTAGAACCACCATGGAATTGAGTAAAACAACGGTTCAAACCCATTACACAATTTTGGCGACTCCAACTATGCAACCGTACATCTTTTTAGTTACTGGAGATTATGATAGATTCCTGCTTGTGCGTTTTAGACTGAATATTTTATATAGATCCCTAAGTATCCCCGACTGGAACAATTGGTCAAAACTTTTATGTAACTGCCCTTGTGATAATGTTTCTGCACAATCTACTATACATGTGATGTTTTTCTGCAAATTTTATACTAGCCCGAGAAAGAAATGGATTATTCCTGTATTGAGAAAAATTGGGTTGAGACAATGTAGACCTGCTCTCTTGGCGTTACAAATTTTAGATGATGAATTTACGATCGCTTCTGTGACAGCCTTTTTAAAAAATATTTTTATCTATCGTAAAACCATTGTTTAATGTGAATTTGAGACTATTGTACTTCCATTTTTAATATATTGTATTTGCTGGACTGTGTATTATACTTTTATGGTCAACTTTTATGTTCACCGAATAAAGTTTAATTGATTGATTGAGATCCATTGTGGAACAAAATGTATGGTACGACACACCTCCCCTGACTATAAATGGCAAGACTTAATTCAGAAGGATAACTAGAATGCCAGAGATTGGCTTTTCTGGAGTTCAGTTAGACTATATTCAAACTTTCTTTCAAATGTTTAGGTGTTCAACGTAATCAAGAAGGAAAGGTTACATACATGAAATTCTAATTTTACATAAACGGTTTCTTCATTAAATTCTAAATACTAGAATATCTCCACCTTTCTGCACCATCTCTGAACACTTTCTGCAAAGAGAAATAATTATTTCCAAAACCACACCACAGACCCTGAGAGGACTTGACTCATTTTTTCAAATACTCCACACAGAAATCACTTACATCTATTCAGATCTAATCTCTCGGAACCGTCTATTATTTAATCATGTTGTTACTTTCTTTCTCAAGGAAGCGAAAGACAAGTACTTTATTTTTTGCTAAGATTACTGCCAGGCTGGTTATCATCCGTTCTTGAGATGATAATGAACTGCTTAGCTTTGGTGAATGGTGGTCTGATGTGCTCTCATGTTTTCAGCAGGAGAAAAGGTTAGCGTATAGTTTAGTATTTCAGCGCTATCCAGCAGGGTCTGTTTCCTCGCCCACTGTATATGCTCCTTTTGTTTTTACACCTAGGATTAGTCATTTGCTTATACCCAGTCATAAAGATGCAATGACATTTACCTCTAGTATTTGTGTTATTTTTTTATATTTTTTTCTCTCCACAAAAACTCCTGCTTTAAAACTAAACTAAACTAAACAGACAGGCTGGCATCCTTAGGCAGAGAAACAAGTCTCTGAGACTTTAAGGCATTCGGGCTTTTCCAGATTCCCCCAGTGCTGTCGAGTGAGAGACAGCCTCTGTTCATGTACAGAGCTAACTAGGAGTGCAACTCAGTCTCTATTTTTTCATCTCCTCTCAAGGTCACCAAGGGAATGGAGGAAGGACTAATGTTTATGAATTGTACAAAGATATCAATGATGGACAACATTTCACTCATTCAGATGGAAACTTCACCAGACTAGAACAGCACGCCCATCCCACTATTAAGGCAGGCGACATGGATGTGGCAAAAGAGGGAGAAAAAAAACTATTAAGCAAACAAATTCTACTGAAAGGCCTGACCACAAACTGACTGCTCTGGAACTACTCTAGACATTCGAGTGGGGAAAAGGTAATAACTTACATAGATATAGGCGTCCCTCTAAAGTGCCTAGTGGGAACATTTTTTAGAACAGCAGAAGTAGATGATTTAACTCTAAGTGAAAGACCTTTATGCCTTGCCAGAAGGAAGACTGGTTCCCTTCTGATAACATGGGGCTGCAGGATGACTCAGTCAGCTGAACACTCCCCACTGACAAATGCAATCATCGGAAGTCACCAGTCTGAATCCCAGCTATAAAGAGTTGGCCTTCCTTCCTTCTCAATAGATTGAGGACCATAAACTGGGTAATGGTAATATCTGTCACTTACAGTAGTTAGAAACCGAAGAAGTGCAGTATGAATCGCTGTATAAAATCAAGCCATTATTAAAGCGATGCATCACTCTACATATGCATGCATATATCTAGGTATGTACACCTGTATGTGGGATTTATACTGCAGTTGTGACCAGAACCACAGCGGAAGGTGAGCTTGCAAGATAGGCAGGGGGGTGGGAGGGGGGGTGCAGGTCATGGTCGGTTTATCTAAGATGCAGCTGGCTGTGAAGATGGTGAGGGCGACAAGGGACGGCAGTGGAGTTCCATCATGGTGAGCCGGATGTGCATTAGCATGTAAGATGTCCCTCGGGGGCATAGTGGGGCGTTCGGGAGTCAATGGAACAGGAAGTTGCCTCAATCCCGATGCAAAAGTAAAAGGGCTTAAAGTACTATCCTGTTGGCAATGGATTGGTTGGAAGACCTAAAGAATTGTAAGTCAGGTCTGGCTAGTGCCATCTCTTATTCGAGTGCTCTGGGATCACTATTCGTTTTCAGACACAGACAGAAATGTTAGCATTTACATGCATCGCAAAATCATTCTGCAAGTCTGTTGGCCTCAAACAGAGGGTTCGTACAGTTCGGAGTTTGTGTCTGTACAGCAGGTATGCAGGAGCCATGCAATCAGGCGCAGCGCCGGCAGATTGTGAAGGCGGAGGCAAGTTTTGCACATGGATAGGAAATCCGGTTAGCAGAGCCAGTGGATAGATGATGGAACACTGGGAGTTGCCCTACCCGGTTATCAGCATCATCCTTGTTATCCCTCAACGGGAATTTATTTTTGATGGAAAAACAAAAAGAAATTGGGGAAAAGCACCACCAGACCTGTTGATCAAAACTGAAATTTTTCTGAGAAAAAACATGCTCAAGCGTCTATTTTTACATTGTCATACACTGGGGGATGTGATACATATATCCTAGGAGAGGTGTGACTGCTAGATCTCTTGACTTTGCCTTAAGTGGGTCCTACATCTCCTTACTTCATGTTCTGACAGTACCTGGAGCTTTTTAGGTCTCGCCCTGAAAGCCAGCGCTTCAGCGCTGGCTCTGGGCGAGAAATTTTGTAGTGTGGGCTTCAGAAATGCGACCACAACTTTTGGCTGGCCTAGAGCATGCGAGAACGCGCGCAGTAACGCGCATTCCTCGCATGCTCCAGGCGCCATATGTTCCCTCCCCTACCACAGAGCGCTTCTCGGGGCGCGCGGCCGTGTCGCTTTTACGGCCGCGCGTTACTTGCTCTCCTGCTCCTCCCCCCACCACAGAGCGCGTCTATCATCTGCCCCGTACTTTGCCACTTTTCCTTATGTTTTCACTTTCTGCCTGTGCGTCTATCATCTGCCCCGTACTTTGCCACTTTTCCTTATGTTTTCACTTTCTGCCTGTGCGTTTATCATCTGCCCCGTACTTTGCCACTTTTCCTTATGTTTTCACTTTCTGCCTGTGCATTTATCATCTGCCCCGTACTTTGCCACTTTTCCTTATGTTTTCACTTTCTGCCTCTGCGTCTATCATCTGCCCCGTACTTTGCCACTTTTCCTTATGTTTTCACTTTCTGCCTGTGCGTTTATCATCTGCCCCGTACTTTGCCACTTTTCCTTATGCTTTCACTTTCTGCCTGTGCGTCTATCATCTGCCCCGTACTTTGCCACTTTTCCTTATGTTTTCACTTTCTGCCTGTGCGTTTATCATCTGCCCCGTACTTTGCCACTTTTCCTTATGTTTTCACTTTCTGCCTGTGCGTCTATCATCTGCCCCGTACTTTGCCACTTTTCCTTATGTTTTCACTTTCTGCCTGTGCGTCTATCATCTGCCCCGTACTCTGCCAGTTTTCCTTATGTTTTCACTTTCTGCCTATCGTCTGCCCCGTACTTTGTCCTAACTGTTATTCTAATATAAGTGCTCTATTGCTGATTTGGCATTGAATTTGTGGGAAACGTATTTTTAGGCTCATCACAGCAGCACTACACTCTTCTGCTGCCCCCCTGCTCGGTCTTCTTCCCAGAGGCGTGGCGTTGCCAATGTATTATAGGCTTTGTACGCTTTTGTTGCCACAACAGTGCGTATTCTGTTCCCTTTGTTACGCACTTTCCTTGGCAATTAGCCTCACACTCTTTAATCACGGTCCCTGTCTCTCTACCTCGCACTTTCTCGTGCCACTTATCCTCATGTTTTTAAACTCGCCCTACCTGTCCCTTTGTACAGCGCTTTTTGCTGCCACCTAGCCTTATATTCTGGACAGCCCTTGCCCTTCACTCTGCATTCACTTTATCCTGCCACCTATCATCATGTTAGTGCCTCCCCATGGCTTTCTTATTATCACGCACTTTGTACTGCCATCTATCCTCATGCTCTTAGCTCTACGTGCCTGTCCCTTTTTCGCACCGTACGCCTCCCATTCTGTCCTACCGCCTATGCTCGTGTTCTTTATTAGCTGTACTTTTCCCTCTGCCACGCACTACACGCACTTTAACTTGCCACTTAGCCTCATACTCTTTATTCACCGTCCCTGTCTCTCTAGCTCGCACTTTCTCGTGCCACTTACCCTCATGTTTTTTAGCTCGCCCTACCGCTCTCTTTGTCCTGCAGTTTTTGCTGCTACCTAGCCTTATATTCTGCACAGCCCATGCCCTTCACTCCGTCTTCACTTTATCCTGCCACCTAGCATCATGTTATTGCCTCCCCATGGCTTTCTTATTATGACGCACTTTGTACTGCCATCTATCCTCATGCTTTTGGCTCTACGTGCCTGTTTCTTTTTCACACCGTTCGCTTCACATTCTGTCCTACCGCCTATGCTTGTTTTCTTTATTAGCCGTACTTTTCCCTCTGCCACGCACTCTATCCTGATACCTTTCCTTATGTTCTCACTAATATCTTTCCTTTTGTGTCTGCGTGCACATAGGGCAAAACATATAGACGCGCTCTGCCTCTAGTTCCCATATAACAAACTCATGCCCTGCAGCGCTGTTTACTGTCTGCGAGAAACATTCCTTTTCTAATCTATCACACCATCTATTGTGTGTTCGAAATTGGCCGCTAAAACACGCTTGCTTTGGTTTCGATACCTCAAGCTGCGCCTTTACCCCTCCCTTAAAGCTTCAATGACAATTACAAACAGCCAGACTAAAAGGCGCCTTTAGCGCATCTACCAGTTACATTTGCAGTTTGCCAATATCACAACACTTTTGCGACGTTGAACATCAGTGCCACAAATATCAACAAATAATATTACAATGCATTCTATTATAGTCACAAAACTACAATTACAATTTTGTCAGTTGCCATTACCCTACACAGCAGGACGAGCCTTCTGCTAATACGCTAATGTATTTGTTACTTTGCCTTTAAATACTGGCTATTTCTTCACAGCTTTGCACAAGGTAAACACCTGCTTTTAAGCACTTTTAACACTAATTTCCAGGAACATTTAGAACACATACTACTCAAATTATAGTTCGCCTGAGGCTTCTAGCCTCGCTTCACCCTCCCCTCCTCCAGCCTAGCCGTCCCTGTCTCTTTACCCTACAATTTGCCCTGCCACTTATCCTTATGTTTTTGACTCAATCTGCCTGTTCCTCTGCCACACACTGTCCTGCCACCTAACCTCATGTTGTTCCCTCACTGTGCCTGTTCCTCTGCCCTACACTCTATCTTGCCACCTATCCTTATGTTATTACCTTAACGTGCCTTTTACTTTGCCCTTCGCGCTGTCCTCCTAGCTATACGTACATTTTAACTTCACCTTCATTTACAGTGTAGAATACACTCTGTCCTGCCACTATTACTCATGTTTTTAGCTCGCTATACCTATCTCTCTAACCCGGAATAAGTCCTTCCACCTAATTTTAGGTTCTTCAATCGCCGTGATTTTCATCTGCCCCGCACTCTATCATAACAGTTATTCTTACTTTTTCAATTTGCGTCCCTGTCACTGTGTCCTGCACTCTCTCCTACCACTTTTACTCCTGCTTTTCACTCCCCGTGGCTGTTACTCTGCTTTGTCGTCTATCCTCACAGTTAGACTTATTTTCTACACTCGCTATGCTTGTCCCTCTGCCTTGCACTCTGTCCTGCCACCTTCTTAAATAGGCTGGGGACCTACAAAACGGCTCTGCACATGCCGCACTTGTGCGCAACTTACAACTGAGTCACCGTGAAATCATACTCAGCCTTATGCCTCATGCTTAGGGGACGCTAACACTTCATCAGCTCACTTAAAACATTACCAACATAGCTCCCGCAAAGGCGCCCTTTTTGTAAATTTGGTGTATCGCAAAAACAACGATGGGTGTACTGGTGGCCTTCAGTCCTTTCCTTCAATGTCTACAACGCGAGTGAAGAGAGGCGGTTAATAAAGTGCTCTTGAGTAACTAAAAATGTAAACAAAACGCATCGCAAACACAACTCGCCTATAAATATAATCTAGGGTTGCTATCTTGCTTGCGCCTTACTCTATGCTGTTAGGACATCATGTTTCTACTACGGGCTTGTTATCGGGTGATTCTGTTCTATTACTTTATCTAACATGCTAGTCCAGCTGGTTCAATAAAGTATCAATCAGCACCACTACAGCACCACCACAGCATCACTAAGCAGCAGTATAGCATCAGTAAGCACTACTACAGCATCACTCAGCACCACCACTGCACCACCCCAAAATCACTCAGCACCAGCACAGCACCACCACAACACTACTACAACATCACAACAGCATCACTCAGCAACAATACAAACAGTTACATAATAAACCATAACTTGCTAAAGTCACCGTAATAACCCGGAACTAAAGGATTCTAGTAGCTATAAAGTCAGATCTCTTCGCACCACCAGTGCCGGCACCCATAACCATACCCGTCGCATGGAGCTGTCAGTCAATATGGCTGCATCGTCTTCATTAAAGTACACCTGCTTCATGTCTCCAATTAAATCATCAGCACATAGCAAGCCAAATGCCCCGTGGCATAATAAGCGCATTTCAGAGGGCACTAGTTTCATAGGAAGCAGCAGTGTACCTACTATGGAGCTTCGCTATATAATACTGTATCGGCAGTTTCCAGCTGTTGAACGTCTTTTAACAAATAAATGCATCGTAAAACTTTAATACATCTTAGTTTCCTTCAACAAAACCAAAATTACAGTTAAATATTGTGGTATACATGGTGTTCTCCAGGCATAAAACAATGTGGCAACCCTAAATCTTGGGCAAACGGCAAAAAAACTAAAAGTCCCATAATGCAAAGGGACTCTGGCGAAAATGCATAAAATAAAAGGGTCAGACCCGCTACCACAGCTGTGCAAAAAAAGTACAACACGATTAGATAGTTTGCATACATGGCTTATTGAACAGTTCAACCGTATCTTATAAATAAACAATCCTTAGCGGCGCAGCACCCAAGATACTATGCTGCATTGCTAAACACTTATAAGGTCCCAAAGGCGAGACCTATTGGCTATGCCAATGCTTGTGGTACATGGATGTTGTGGAACTTTTACTAATCATGCCACCATTTAAAATGAAGTTTCTATAAATATAGACCTTACAGACTCTAATAAGGAAAATAAACTGTTTTCTTTTAAAGCATTGTGGGTGGTCATTACATGTGAAGAATATATGACGTTTATTTTGGCAAGTACCATGTTTTACAAATTCACATTCTCTTGTGTTTTTTCATGTTTTTCAACCTTTAAACTTCAGCCAAAGCATTATTAATTGATCTTGATGCACAGTATAAAAAAACAAGCTAAAATTGGAGTTCACATAGAAGGGATTCTTACAATTATGGTCCGTTTAGTGCGAGTGTTTCAATTTAAATTAATCCTAGTTCTCAATCAAGCACAAAACTGGTTTAGTTGTTAGCTAGATTTTGATTGTGCTAATGTACTGTCATGGGCCTCCGCAATAGATTACTGTGTGTCTGCAGCAACGAGGAGAATATTATGTTTAAGCACTGATGTTTGACAATTTGTTGTACATAGGCATGGATGAAATTTAAATTACGCCAGAAAGGTTCTCGCAATTTCAAGAATTTCACATTGCGCTTATTACAGGATGTTCCCAAAATTGTCCACTTTTGTTAATTGCACGCCGTTCACCATACAGAATGCGAGCAGTTGCTGTCGCCTAATTTTGCCGACATTTTGCATAATTATTAGAAAGCAAACTATGCGCATTTTGCACACCCCTAGTAGTATGTATAACAGCTGAGCAGATTTCTGACTTCCTGTACCGCGACTATATAAGGTGCTGTGTATGTGTGTCTATGGATGAATTTATGTTTTGAACTGTTCTCTGATTTATTTATTTTTGTGTTAAGTAGACAGATATTTGTTTAAAAAAAAAAATATCTCTATTGTGTTGTTAAGTAAAACTAATCCTGTAGTATACCTAGCCTTGGGTTCAAAAGTCGCTAGCAGTTAGCTCATTGTTCAATAGGTAACATGGGCTTAGCCCATTTTCTATGTTATTATGCAAATTATTATTGTATGGCATTTTACTTCTGGCTGCAGTTAAGAAGATTCATTTTAACTGTTTGAAGTGCATTAGAAAACCAGCATTGGCAACGCCAATAGGTCTGGCATTGGCCACCATCCTTCTGGCAATTCTATTTTTTTGTCATGGTTTTTGCCAAACTTTGTTTGGCAATACACCGGGCCCCGATCATTGTAAAAACAAAAATAATTTGCTGCAAGCAAAAAAGTTTATTTGGTAAAAAAAAGAAAAAAAAACACAGAATCATAATTCTCCCTGACAATGAAGGGAACTACTTTGTGTGGGGATGTGTTCCCTGCAAAAGGGAAGCATGACGTAACTTGTGAAGTCAGCCAGTGTCTGAAGTGGGCTGATACATTGTCCCTTAATGCATGCTGGAGTGGGTGAAAGAAAGAAGGCAAGAAAAATGCAAGGAAGAAGGAAGGAAAGAAGGAAGGAAGGAAGGAAGAAAGGAAAGAGAATGGAAAGCGAGAAAGAAGGGAAGGAAATAAAGGAAAGATGGAAAAGAAAGTAAAAGGAGAAGTTGTTACAAAACAGTTTCAAATGGACACAATTTGGTATGCTGTGAAATAATAGCAGTGAGAAAAGCAAAACACTCCCAAAGGAATTTACAACAGCATTGGCTGGAGATGGGATATGATAAAGATGAAATGTGCATCAGAAGCATTCTGCGATCACTTCAGGCTCTAAGCACAAAGGTGACACTGGTGTAAATCTAAAGTAAAAACAAAAACGCTGGCATTGAAGAGGACTAGCTTGTGTGCAGATGTGTTCCTTGTGAGAGAGCAAAATGCAGTCACTCAAAGTGAAGTTAACCAGTGGTTTAAGTAGGCTGCCCCACTGCCCATGCTGTAGTGATGTGAAGCAAAATGTGAATGACACAACAACAGACTAATGGCTGAAGTGAGGTGTCTGAAAGGCCCTTTATGTAAGTATATTATACATATTTTAGTAAAATCAAAAGGTCTTGGCTAACGCCAGACCTAAAAATGACTTTTTTGAAAGTTAATTATTAATCATGAAATATGTGAAAGTGCTCAATACCTCTGTGTTCTGTTCCCTTCAGTAGCCAGAGCTATCTTCTATAAATACGTTGTCAAGAAATGTGTTAAGTCGAGGAACACACTAGAACAGTAGTCCAAATCCAACTTGTTTATGGAGTTCTTCTGCAGCACCACTAACAGTTCCTTGCTAGGCTCCACTTGCAGGGATAACTGCCAGTCTGCAACCTACATACATCCAAGGAGTTGTCAAAATTCCTTGCATGTAACATGAAGAAAGGACTGCCCACTACAGTGTATAATCCCTCTAGTGTATTAACCCACAACAAATCATCCATTTATATTCAGCTGCTGACTTCTTTACGAAAACCGGTCTCATAATTGGGTATTAGATCTATTTTGACTCATACTTGCTCTCCTAATCTTGTCCTCGCATCATATTATTAAAAATAAATGGATCCAAAATACATTCCATGGTGGAAATTCGACTTGACTGTTTGAAATGCTACTGCATCCCATTGCGGAATATAGTTTTTAGTCACATGCCAGTCAAGCATACTTCACTATCTCCCGTCTGACACCGTTTTTAGGTCTCGGCCTGCACCAGCGCTTGCGCTGGTCTGGCCGAGAGTTTTAGTAAGCGGGTTTTGGAAGTGCAAACCCACTGGCTTTCGGCTGGCGACCAGCTTGCGTTCACGAAGGCGTGCACGCGCGCAGCTGCCATCTGGGTTTCCTATCTCTTCCTCATTTCCTCGTCATGGCTCATTAACTCTCTGGACTCTGATGTTTCAATCGCAGCAGCAGCTCACATTACCAACTGATGGCCCTGGACTACAGTCACATGAAAAACAACAGCGCTTAGCATTGAAATGCAAGCTTTTTTTTGTCTAGTTAGAAATATTGCTTCGGTGGGTTGATTTCACCTTATATCGCTATTTGTTTTATATTGGGAGTCACAGCCTAATTACCAGTATTTTTGTCTCACTCTGTGTTTTTTTTTTTTATATTTATTTGCGCAAAGCACAAAGCTATATTTAAGGTTACTTTTTCCGCGTCACTTCTTCACTCTTTTTAAACTCCACACTACCCACTCTTATTGTCTCTCTCCTTCTCTCTCTCTCCCCTCTCTAATTCTCTCTCTACTTAATTAACTCTCCCCTCTCTATCTTTTTTAGCCTTTCATTCTCTCACCCCTTTATCTGTTTCTCTTTCAAACTCCTTCATTCACTCTCTCTCCCTTCTTTCTCTCTCTCTATCCCGCTCCACTCTTTATTCTATGTACACCCTTTCTCTCTCTTTCTCTCTCACCACCCTCTCTAATTGGGCATTATATCTTCACTCTATCTCTCACTCAGCAACACCACAGCATCACTCAGCATCACCACAGCATCACTCAGCATTACCACAGCATCACTCAGCGCAACCACAGTATCAATCAGAGCCAGCACAGCATCAATCAGAGCCAGCACAGCATCAATCAGAGCCAGCACAGCATCACTCAGCACCAACACAACATCTCTCAACGCCATCACAGCATCACTCAGTGCAACCACAGCATCACTCAGTGCAACCACAGCATCACTCAGTGCAACCACAGCATCACTCAGTGCAACCACAGCATCACTCAGTGCAACCACAGCATCACTCAGTGCAACCACAGCATCACTCAGTGCAACCACAGCATCACTCAGTGCAACCACAGCATCACTCAGTGCAACCACAGCATCACTCAGTGCAACCACAGCATTACTCAGCACAACAACAGCATCACTTAGCGCCACAACAGCATCACTCAGCGCCACCACAGCATTACTCAGCGCCACCACAGCATTACTCAGCGCCACCACAGCATCACTCAGCACCACCATAGCTTCACTCAGCGACACCACATCATCACTCCGGGCCAACACTGCATCACTCAGCACCACCACAGGATGACTCAGCACCACCACAGGATGACTCAGCACCACCACAGGATGACTCAGCACCACCACAGCATCGCTCAGCACCGCAACAGCATCTCTCAGCACCGCCACAGCATCGCTCAGCGTCGCCACAGCATCGCTCAGCGCCGCCACAGCATCGCTCAGCACCGCCACAGCATCGCTCAGCACCGCCACTGCATCGCTCAGCACCGCCACTGCATCGCTCAGCACTGCCACTGCATCACTCAGGGCCACCACAGCATCACTCAGCGCCACGACAGCATCACTCAGCGCCACCACAGCATCACTCAGCCCCACCACAGCATCACTCAGCGCCACCACAGCATCACTCAGCGCCACCACAGCATCACCACCACAGCATCACTCTGCGCCACCACAGCATCACTCTGCGCCACCACAGCATCATTCAGCGCCACCACAGCATCACTCTGCGCCACCACAGCATCACTCAGCGCCACCACAGCATCACCACCACAGCATCACTCTGCGCCACCACAGCATCACTCTGCGCCACCACAGCATCACTCTGCGCCACCACAGCATCGCTCAGGGCCACCACAGCATCGCTCAGGGTCACCACAGCATCGCTCAGGGCCACCACAGCATCGCTCAGCACCACCACAGCATCATTCAGCGCCACCACAGCATCACTCAGCGCCACCACAGCATCACTCAGCGCCACCACAGCATCACTCAGCGCCACCACAGCATCACTCAGGGCCACCACAGCATCACTCAGGGCCACCACAGCATCACTCAGGGCCACCACAGCATCACTCAGCACCACCACAGCATCACTCAGCACCACCACAGCATCACTCAGTACCACAGCAGTATCACTCAGCAAGACCTGAGTATCATTCAGCATCACCTCAGCATCGTCTCCGCAACAGTCACCACCACCACCACCACTACCACCTCAGCATCACTCAGCACCACCTCAGCCTGCTCTCGGAATCTGGCATCTGTTGATTCTCCCCTAGCGTCTGGCCGCTGCTAGTGTTATAATACAGGTACTAGTTCCCAACCTTCACCCTCCGATTGTTTATGCCCCCTCAAAAAAAGCTTTAAACACAACCATTGCAATAGGCAGAAACAAGTTGCCAGCATTGCAAGAACAAAAGAAAACTGAGGAAATTTTTTATTGTAAATACTTTTTTTAATATGGTCGTTCAGTTTTACATAATGCCTTCTTGGTCATATATAAAGTAACAAAAATGCTTCTGACACTTTTTTATTATAACTTTTCAGCATGCTGCACAGCAGCCACACTTCTCTACAGCACAGCTTGAAGACATTGGCAAAGTCAATAGCTCTGGCTAAACACTTATAAGGCCCCAAAGGCGAGACCTATTGGCTATGCCAATGCTTGTTTCTATTGGCGCCAATACTGCGTACAATGTTTTTGAGCAGAAAATAGGCAAGAGCTCGCCGCCACCCTCAACTCCGTCATATGAGCGTGACAAGTCTTCTCATTTTGTAACCAGTTTCCTTAACTAGCCAAATGGTTCACGCCTTCTTTCCATCTCATTGTTGAAATATCCATAACAGAGAGGACTGTAGAGAAAATCGTTTTGGGAAAAAACATTGCCTCCAGAATGTTCTTATTTGGGTATCACCAAGGTAATAATCAAACAGCAACAGTCTTTGATTTATTAAATCATTTTGAGGGGAGAGTTCGACAGGGAATTAAAGTGTTTTTTTTACAGCGGTATACAATTAGCTATCTCGCAACCTTGTTTTAACACTGAGCAATGGTTGCAGTCTTTCGGGAAAGTTAACAGTTTGTAGGTTTAAACATATGGCTTTGTGGCCATCTAGTGGTACATTTTGAGATTGCGACTGGATTATTGGAAATTTGGTGTTGATTACCGCCAATATGATTAAAGGAGTCCACAGGAAGGAATGCTCTGAGACCCCATATAAAGGCAGAAATATCACAGTGTTTAAGAACGTCACTGAATATTCCATGAAGGAAAATTGTAAGCCACATATATAGTATGAATCCTCACTCCTTATTTGCATCTCATATTTGCTTAACACGGCTCATTTTCTTCAGGTCAGAATAAACGAATGCTATCTTTTCTGTGCACCTCAAGGCTGCGCATCTTATACTGTTTGCCTCTACTGCCACTCTATATTTTAGCTAATGCACCGCATTTGTTGTTTGTTGTTTTTTAATTTAAATAACAATGTTAACAAAGGCTGCACACCTTAACGCCAGAGCATTCAGACTGAGCGCCAAGATGTAGTCTTCAGTTTAATGAATAATGTTCAGGTCTAGCGTGAGCTGCACGGGTTTCCGTGTCTCCCTGTTGCGATGTGCACTAAATTGAGAATGCCACGTTTAACTCACAAGGATTTTTGGAAGAAAAGTCTTTATACATATATAAAACATCTCATCTAGATAACAAACAGTATGGAGATTATGACGGGACGGGGTATCATTTCATCTGTGAAAGTTCGTTAGAGCTCATAATGCACACCTATGAAATTCTGTGCAAAAGCAGTTTTAAATGGCTCTCAAGATCGACCTGTAATGTATTCCTGAAAAAGGGCTAAAGTGCACATTTAAAAAAATGCAAGCGCTTCCAAAATAAAAGGAGGAAAGAGGAGTTGGCCTAACGGCTAGGGCGGTCGACCTCGAATCTGGGGAACCGGGTTCGAGTCTCGGCAATGACGCTGAACATCCTGTGATTCTGGGCAAATCACTTAATCTCCCCGTGCCTAACAAAAATGAATGTGTCCTCATGTAATGCACTGGTGCTATGTAAAGCGCTCTGATACCCGATTCGGGTCAAGTTCGCGCTATATAAAACTCTGTAAAAAACAAAAAAAAAGCATCGAAGGTGTGACTTTGAAGGATAGTGCGGTAACAGACAAGGAGCAGTCCAAAGGTAACAGCTGTAGCCCACTGTGGTGAGAGCTTCCACAAATGAGATGAGGGTTTTACACTTCGTATCACAAATGAAATCTACACCTGAACCTGCCAGTGTGCATGGCCCCATACCATGATATGGAGAAGACATGCCGAAGAAAGAGGGGTCATGAGGAAGCCAGTGCTGTGGACTGAAATGTATTCGTAGATGCATGAACGTTGGGCAACAATGCCACTGAAGCAAGGCCTACAAATCAGATGGCCTGTGACAAAACGCTCCTCTCTCCCTTCTGATAACGGCGGCGTTAGCAACATGGAATGGGCAGTATGCACTAGGTGCCACAGCCTGCCTCTTTTTACTACAATGCTACCAAAATATCCAGATCATAACACCAACCCGGGTAACACCTGAACCTGACAATTAGGGGGATGATGTGGGTGACAACAGGAAAGCTGGTACGTTAGAAGCCAGCTTAAGTATCCAACCTAAGCCAATGATGATGGCTATCACAAAACGAGGTGCTTCACTGCATCAAATTCTTGCTAGATTGGATCTGTGGTGATGCAAAATCAGTTTGAAGGCCTTTCCCCCCCCCCCACCAGGAGGGATCATTATTACAATAGGAAACAAAACATCTCTTAAGGGAATCGCGACAACCCATATGATTCAGAAACCTCTTATCTATTTATTGGAGGGTTTTTATATAGCACAGACAATTATCCCGCAAAGGGTGTCAAAGTGCTTTACAGATACAACAGAGAATGTGAGGAAGAAGTGTGGTTGGTGGAACTGGGTAAACAATAGCCAACAAAATGGACAACAGAGGAACAAAGCAAAAGTTCATTTCTTTAAAGTTCTTGGACAAATATTGGAATATGAGGAAGAATATGATCAAGAAATATCTTTTTCCAGTGAACATGAAGTGACTTAAGAGGAGACAATTTGGGCATTAATGGCCAAGTTCCAGAGAGGTAATACAGATTTATGTATGCTTGCATATGCCCAATCATATAAAGGATAGTCTTGCATGATAGCCCTGGACAGAGAAAGATATGTAGACTGAAGCCGCCATCTCACAGCTTTCTTTTGCCACAATTATGGAATTTCTAGGATGAAACAGAAGGCAGCAAAGAAAGGGCATTTTGTATTGCTCGGAGAACTATAAACATAATCCAGTGTACTTTAGATATCTTTGATGGCCCCTCTACAGACAATCCAAACCCGATGTTGGCAAGCCCTCCCCAGAAACTTTTCATTAAAGGATTTTAATTATGATTCCTAAAACAAAGATTAGTTTTGATGTCACTCTTACTGCCCAATCATGCTCATAAACACCAACTTCTTTTAAACTATTCTTTTCAAAGTATTGACAACTAGCCTAGAGAATGTCATTTATTTGATAGTCCTATCAGATCAGACTATATCTATACATGGGCAGCAACTTCTGGCAAATACACACTTTTTTGGTGGAAAAGAAAATATACACCATAACAACCTTCCTATCAATGTTAATTATGTTATTGAATGCAGAAAAAACTCTTGATCTGGAGGGCTGTGGCCTCAACTAAGAAGTATTAGACAAAGTGGGAATGCCACCCCAAGTCACTAGAAACACCTAAAGTCAGTACCTTCACCCTACATGAAAACTGATAATTAATTACCAAAGTGTAGGACAAATAAGGATTGAAGGGAAACTTGACAGCCCCCCATTGATATTACCCTCTATATAGAACCTTTTGCTCACATGATTTGCAATAACCCTCAAATATATGTTTGTGTAACCAGTTCTGAATAGGAAATGTAGTTACATGCTGACAATATAGCTTGAACACCCTCAGCTAGCACTGCAACGCCAACCACAGAATTGATCAGTATCCAGACTTTCTCAGAGTGATTGGGCTATAAACAAAAATGTCCAAAACAGAATAACTGTCCATTCCACCATGAAGGTATACGCCTTGAAATGAGAGGCGTACATTTGCCATTTCCAAAGCAAAATTTGGGGGTTTTGAGTTTCAGGCGATTGCACTTTTTGGAATGCCTTGAATTATTAGCCATTTTTGACCGGGATTCAACAGCAGCACAGAGTATGGCAAAACCTTCCTCTGAAACAGATAGGCCGAATTAAAGCTACCAAGATATATGTACACTTGTAAAAAAAAAAAATTGCACTACTATGCCATGCTATCTAAATCCAACATTGTTTTTAAAGAAAGTTAACAAATTAATTCACATATGAAGTTAAAGAGGGCTACTATAAGTTGAAAGCAGCTCTTCAGAGAGCTTGATATGTAAGTTGGACTCTGTCCAACTTTCAGAAATACTATGACATCACTGTTTTAGAGCATCTTTTTTCACTTTAGCCAATGGCAAGATTTTTATTTAAGTTCCAAAACCTAAAATTCTTCAAGAAACTCTGTTTAGAAAAAAATACACTTTAAATTAATCGCAGTCATGTGCGGTCTATGGAGCGGGTTTTGGTATACAGTAAAGACTAAATACAATATTACTAGTCTTGGATATGTCTTTATATTACATTCTGACCCTTTCAGAACTGGAGAACAGAGTTAATATATCTCAAAAGGATTATTTATTTAAATATTTTCAACTGAGGAATTTGATAGAAGCAATAAAGAAATTAGATGGCATACCTCAAATGACATCTTAAAAACTTGTTTGGGTCATAGAGATTGTGAAACTCGCAGATCTGCTACTGTTCATTAAGCAAACTGGCGAAAGAAGCACATACACTCTGATAATCAACAGGCTCACGAGTGCATTATGATGATGTTGGTGAGACAATCACAATGATTCATGTGGGCATGGTGGCAGTCCAGGAATGGATGGGCAAACACTGGCCCATGCTTAACTATGATATGACTAATAGTTTGTGGCAGTGCAGACTTATGGATCCACTCTTCATGGTCTAAAGCCCTATAAGAATCCTGCACAGCTGTGCACTTTGTGCAGAACCTTAACTTCAAATTTAGTGCAGACCTCAGAAATCTTGGTAGGCACTGTGCCTTGCTTCTGTCAGAAGAAATGGCTGCAGAAATGTTTGCCTCCATGTTTGGGGAAAGACCTGCTATTGCTGCTCTTGCTAGCTCCAGACTTGATTTTGGAAACTGTACCTAGGTCTTCTAACTAAATAAGTAAATACGTGGCTCACCTCCAAAGCCATTCAAAATAGGGCATCCTGCCTTTTGTTGGGTACTACAAACCTTGACCTAGGCACTTGTATGCTTTGTACTATTCAGGTGCTTCCAATTTTGACCCTGTTAACTTTCAAATTCTATGGCAGGACTGGAGGCGAGGATTATGCCTTCACTTTCTTTGTTTATTTAACAGCAGCCATTTCATTATGCTTTAACGACAACTAAAATTCCCATGAACCACCGGGAATTTAGTGAAAATTAACAATAGCCAACATTGAAGGCACAGTCCATCGGTATCTAATCACGAGACAGTACTCCTATGAAGACCATCCTCCTGCGACTTCACAGCCTCTTTCTTCGCTGCTCGCAGCCAAAGCTAAGTCCCTTTTTCTCATACTGCTTGTGCTTAGGCCTTACTTGCTGAGATTATCTTGTTGGCTTTGTACTTCGCTGTTGTTTAATGTGCAATTGACTTGTGTGTACGTGTGAGGTATTCGCCGCGGGAATGCATTGCGCTTCTCCGCGGCGGTGATTCAATCTGGTGTGGTTTATTCGGCGGTGTGGTCTTCCACCCTATAGGGGGCTCTGTGACACAGCGCACCTCTATGATCACGGCTTGTGACTTCAAATCTCCTCAGTAACGGGTTCCGAGTCGTGCACCATCTTCCCCTGTGTTGCCACCTCCAAGCCTTGCCCTCCTAGAGAGAGGCGCCCCGAGATTCGGGGTCTGTACAGGCTGTGGCCTGCTTTCCAAATCATCAGACGGCCAATAAGGGTCTGTAGCGTACATGCCTGTTAATCGCCCCCCGGGGTCCATATTGAGATTTAGGCTGTGAGAGCCTGGTTTCAAGGGACACGCTCCCAGGAAGGGATCCCCATTAAGATTTTTGCACCAGGGGGTGTGTGTCCCTGGACTGTGACTCTCCCGATTGTGTGGCTTTGAGCACCCCTCTCTAAAGCTGACACCCAGCCTTAAAATAAAGACTGCAGCGCTTCTGCCCTGCTTGTACCCATCATAAAGTCCTAAGATAGCGCTCCCTCAGGGGTTTATAGGCCCCCTGCAGCAACTACTGCTCTTTGCTTGCCATATTCTCCCCCTAGCTTGCCATGGAGCTGTCAGAAGAGATGTTGGGTGAAGGAGACCCCTTGAGTGCCCTTCCTTGGGATGACAAACTTTATCAGGCAGTAGACACCTCTAATATCGGGCTGTGGAGGAACCATGGCACCCATGGAGCAGCGCTTGTCCCAACATATAGCACGCGCATGTGCAAAGCTGGCTGCCACCCACGCGCCTCCAGCCCCAGCCACCCCTTCACCTCAGTCAGGATCCAGACCCGATTCCAGCTAAGCACCCTCATGAGGCAAGGGTGGATTATGACGCATTCAAGCATCTTAGGGAGGCCTTCTTGGCATAACACCCACATCCTACATCCAATTTGGGTGCGACTGCCCTAGGTACCTCCCCTCAGGCCTCTCCTGACCCCGGTAATGATGATGCTGTGGGCCCCTCGAAACCCTGGCACCCCTCCCCCAACCCCGGTTCCAGACCATGATACCCAGCTTTTGACTGAAGACTCTAATGATTTGCTGAATCCTGAGGAGATATTGCATCCTCGCTCCTCTGAGTGGGCTTCCTCCATGAAAGTCGCCAATTACGTGGCAGCAAAAATCAGGGACCCTATGTGCAAACAGGCGCGTAATTGCCTGGGGGCCGAGTGTCGTCGCCCCTCTTTAGACGGAAAGGTGGCTCTTACCCCGGAGATCGACCCCAGGATGGCCACCTTCTTGGCCAAGTTTATGAAGGATCCTAAGAAGGGGATTGATAGATCTTGGTGAGCGATGCGGTGAGCGCAAGTTAAGTGGTTTTATTGATTTTTTTATTTAATTTTACCTATCCTGTCTTCTGTCGACAACCCCCCACCCCACCCCGCCCCACCACCCCTTCGATCTTACCTGTGCCAGCCGCGCCTGCCAACGCTCATGATGTTTACAGAACTCCATCTAAGGCAAAACTGTCCAACACTATGATATACACAATACCAATTTGTTAGGTGGCATCATCCGTCTTTTATGGAAAATATGTGGATCATCTAGCTAAAACAAACACTTGTGATGCATGTGATACTCGATCAGCGGCTATGACAAATAAACCTTTAATATGTGCATGACGCTCCCTCAGAGGCTACAACACACATATTCTCAAAAGATATATGAAACTCCAAAGGAGGCTACAACAATTCAACCATGAATACAACATGAGATTCTATCAGAAGCTACAACACCCAGCTCCCATGATGCACATGAGACTCCATTACAGGCTACAACACCTGAAGCCTCAAGGGGGACATAAGACTTCATCGACTGCTATAGCTTTATTCTACCTGATGTACATGGACCTCCTTTTGAAGCCACATGGCCTAACCCTCATGACATGCTGCTCTATTTGAGATGAGACTACAAAAATTAGCACTACTATGTTACCACAAAATGCTCAGATAAAAATGTTGAAACTTGGTCACTTTCACTGCAAATGCTTGAAAGAATCATTTGCATCACATCCTAATCATACAAGAATACATCAGTGAACAAGTGAAAAAAAGTTAAAAATACGATGAGCAACCACTTAATGGTATGGATGGTAAGGCCTGGAAAAATAAGGTAACTGCACTCAATCTCTTGTATGGTCTCCCTTTGCTGTGACAGATCAGGGATAAACGAGGTAGGCAGTCATTCATGTTTTTGCAGCCGTGGGGCCATACTATTGATGATTCAAGGTAAGGATGATGCAGAGGAACTGGCGTGGGTGAGTTCAATCGTACCAGGTCCAGAGTTTGTGAATAAGGCACTGGAATGATGCACAGATTAAAAGAGGGCAGAGGTAAACTGGGTTGTAATAAAAAGAGGCGTTTTTAAAAAGCAGCTATGGTTGTAACCGAGACCGTCATTTGTATGCTGCACCTTTCACAAGAACCATTCTGCTAGTAAATTTCCAATTTCCCTGTTGACCTGTTCTCATGTTTGAGGCAGATCAGACTGCAGGAGAGATACACATATCTGAATATCAAAAAAATTGTGTATTCTTACATGATCAGGGTCCAGGACCACTAGCTGTGTCTCTTCCTCTTCATCAGAGCTGGCCCCTTCTGCTTGACCTTCTTCATGTGGCAGATTGCCACCGCCCGCTTCATCACACTCCTCATCACTATCCAAACCACCTAGTTGAGAACTGAACTGCTGAAGAGCAGAGTCGGGGTATGGAGACGATGTAGCCACACCTGTGTCACCTGAAATCAGAGAAGCTAATGATAAGGAGTTTGAAGGAAACATGAAATTAAGCCAAATGCTAAAGTAGATAGGCCAAAGAGCTACATAAGATCCGAAAAAAGTGATTTAATTAGGATAGACATTATAAAAGTGAACAAGGGTGAATTGACAATCAAATGGGCACGGGCAACAATGAGCTGCAGAGGGTTGAATAAATATTTAAAATGAGACAGCTGCCCGGGCTCAAGGAAGTAGCAATGGAGAGGGGGCAGAGGCCAGGGAGCTACACCAGGCTTAAAGAAATGTAAAACGGGCACAGACAGCAAGCACCTGCAAGAGACTGAAGGAATCATTGGAGGGGAATAATGCAAAGGCACTGCAAGCAATGAAGGGCCTTCCCAATTAGAGCAAACCCCAAGGAGCTGAAGAAGGCCGAAGGAACCATTCAATATGTAAAAACACTTAGGAGCTGCACAGGGCTGGAAGAACCATCCGCTGGAGTATGGACACCAAGAGGGGAAGGAAAAATGGTGAGTGGGCATGCATCAAGGTAGAGCTTATTGCTAAAGGAACTATCAGAAGGAGTTGCAAAGGGATGAATAAGCCATACCATGTGGGCACACATCAAGGACAAATGCACTGAGTACACACACACGAGAAGGTTGAAGGGACAATCAAGAACGAACACCCAGGAGATCCAAACAGCTGAAGGAACCATTGCATGGGACTGAAAAATAGCAATAGCATGCATATAAATGAATAAGACATCCGATTTGATCAAATAATAAGTAGCTTCATGAGGCTGAATGAACCATCCGATTGTGTTAGGCATTAAGGAGCCGCACAAGGCTGAAAGAACAACCTAGTGGAGACAGACAACTATGAGCTGCACAGGGCTGACACAACCATTCAATGGGGACAGACAGCAAGGATCTGCACAGAGTTTAAAGAACCATTGAAAGGGGGGCAGGAAACAGGAAGCCAAAAATAAACAATGGACTGTCCAATGGGAAAAGAGTAACAGAGGTGGTATTAAACATTCAATGGGGATGGGCACCATGGAGCTGCCATTGCCTTAAGATACAATCTGAAGTATGCAGGTAGTAGAGAGCTGTCCATGGCTGAAAGAAGCATCTAATGGGGATATACACCAAAGAGTCTTACATACATGAAAGCAAGCAACACAGGAGCCTCGTTTTTGCCACATATCTGGCTCTGGCTCATCTCTTGTCCTTTGTGGGCTGGTAAACTAAAATAGAGTTAAGTCAAGCAGCCCAGCCACTGCCCCCGTCTCTCCATAGTGCAGGTTTGTTTAGAATCTATTACTTTCAATGAATGTCATTCAATATATCCATGTCATCTACGGCATTAAATTGAAACATACATGTTGACGAAATAAAATTTTCTTTATTGTAAAGAGTCTTTATCATATTTTTACATGACCTTTGTTCAGGATTTACATATCAAATGTTTTAATTGATCTGCACATGCTTTCGCTATTCGGGCCAAGCCAGACTTCTGGCTCTATCGATTTATGGGCATTCCCAACTCTAGGTATGAAGAAATTATGCAACAGGGATAGAGACCAAAAACCTGCATGAGGCTGAAAAAAACTTCCAAAGAAAACAGACACGAAAGAGCTGCACAGTGTCAAGAAACAATTCAATTGGAACTGGAAACAAGAAATTGCACAGAGATGAACAGACAAGCCAATATGGACAGGAGATATGGGAGGTGTGAAGGATGTAAGGGATCATCCAGGAAGCGCAAGCATCAAGAAGATGCAGAGGAACGCTCCAAAGGAGACACACACTAAAGACATGCACAAGGAGGAAGAACATATCCCTCTGACAGCTAACTGGGAGTGTGCCCATGCCATGAAATGAGACCATCCCTTTTACCTGACTCAGCATGGTTCTGTGCCCGTGTGGACAAAGCTGAGCGCTGCTGACTGCTGGCTCCCGAAGAGGTGCGCGAAGCACTCCGGCTGCTGGTGATTATTGGCTGGTCTTGAGTTTTGAGAGGTGGTGTGCCACCATCTGCTTTATCAGAGGAGATCTCAGTCGAACTCACCCGCTTTATATAGGAAACAAAAATATTTACATTCATTACATGACGATGCCAGTTAACACTATCTGCGAACAGTAAATATTATGCATCTAGTGCTTTTATTCAAGTTGCTTTTCATGAGATATTTTTGAATGCTATAATAATTACCCAGTTGAAATGAAGCCCCATTTATAGACCACGAAAATGAAATGTAGGTTTAGCCACACAGAAATTCAAATCAACGAAATGCTAGTCTAAACATACCTCAAGAAAGATTGTGTTATCTTCTTGGACTAGGTAGCTAGCTATCTGGCAGTGTAAAATCTATTAAACAAGTTAAGTTGTTGTGGAGAGTCACTCTCTATCCCACAACCCGGTTACAGTGGTTTGTAAACCTTTACACATATGACTGCGTTTCAGCACAGCGTACATTATGAAAGCAATTCACTGTGTGGCTTCCTACTGGCCTACTGTAAGTGCTGTTAATGATGTCCATCTATAAGAAAGTTCAGTTGGGTCATAAAATAGTGATCTGTACATGTGTGCTGGTGATGGTTAAAGAGGCCGGTGGTGAAGACTTAGCCTTTGATCTCTCTAAGGCTGTCAATATGAGTACCAAGTATAAAAGTAGATCTTTCACTAACTTTGCTTAGTGTTTAGACACTCCAGACCTATTTTGTTTTCAACTGTAGTAGCACATAGAATTATGCTATTCACTTAAAGGAATTATGATACTTCCCCAATTCTGTCGATTTAAAAATAAAACCTGGTATGAAAATGTCATTCTTTAAAAAAAATGAAAATCTTTGAATCACAAGCTGCATTTTCCTCACCAATGTGTCTTAAGCTTGTATTTTTCCAAAAGAGGACAGGTGCTAGTTTTTAAAATCTCGAAGTCCACCATGGTTTTCGTTTCTGGTGAAGTATGTTATTCCTGCATATTTCTTACACAATTTGCTAATGTTGCACAACAGGATGCTAAAGTTAACTAATTCTGCAAACTGGCGAGTCATAAACTGATTTGTGAGGACTTGCAAATATTGTGAAACTTTTCCATAATCTACTAGCTCTTCAATATTGACTGAAATGACCAAATCCTGTACAGCTGTCATGGACAGTTTGATGATTCGATGCTATGAATTTTATAAAATCAGCAGCTATTTGTCCCATATTGTGCTGATTCAGCAAGATTCTGTTATTACAGTTCTGCAAAATTATGCTTGCTATTGTGCAGACAGATGACTAGAGGCATACACCATCTGATGACCTATAATATGTAATAGAGGCCAATACTTGTCTGGTTATAGCACATTCATACACGAATTCTGAACATATTTGTATTTTGCCTGCCATATATTAAGAAGCAATTTATTTGCTAAAACACTGTTTCCAAATTATACATTCTTAAGAAACTATTAGGTGATATCTTATTCCATTCACCCCAACTCAACAGGAAAATAAAACTTGCGTGAAACTCACTTGAATAGGGGATTCACATTATTCCTGGCAAAGTCATTATAGTGAAACAGGTGGCTAAAAACTCATTACCAAAACTAAACTACTACTTAAACAATCTCTTGCAATTCATTTTTTTTTAAAAAGAGGTAACATACATAGGAGGATACTAGAGTTTTTTTTTTTTAAAAGGTAGGGATTAGGATAGGGTTAGAGTTAGGGGCTGATTTATTATTAGAGTATAATTCACCCCTCCAGCATTCTTCATTTCAACATAAATCCAAATTTTACCCATCAGTGCAGACGGGAACAACCATCAGCTTGCTAATAAGCTGAAGTGCCAGTGCCATTATTCTTATAGGGAGCAGGCAGACTGTTGGCCTCAAAGCCTGCAGGCGTGGGCTTCCCTCTACTCCTGATTTCAGGTTAAAAGGAGAGAAAACAAAATGCATAGAGAACTCCTGTTAACAACCACATACATCTTTCACCTTGGATTTCTGAGGAGGTACACAGTGAAGTTCAGAATGAATCAAACTTGCTCTTTCAGAGCTAAGTGACGTCACACTGAGGTAAAAGTGGGAATAGGTTGGCTCAGGGAGAGCTAAAGTTCAATGTAGATGTTTTCCTTTACAGTGCTAAGGTAGGGCCCACTCATTACAGGGCCTTCCTGATTCCGGGACCAAGCAATCAAAAACATCCTTTTTCCCTAGCACTGGAGGCCTTGTTGAAATGACAGTCCTGGAAGCTATTCCGATTGCTGTTCAAACCATGTCTACCTGAGACTGAGTCCCAATCAGATTGTATTACTCCTGAGGATCACAGCAGGCAGACACTGCAGTGGACATTCCTGGGCCATTTTACAAACATGGAGCATCTGCGCTGAGGCAAACCTTTAAGTGGGTCAGTCCAGGGCAGGCAGTGTCAATGCACCCTATTACAGTGAATGCACTGTTCCCAGCACAGCTGTGAACAAACACCTGCCCTGTAAGCAGAGCATTACTGAAAGATGGACCAGCTGTTTGTAGCCGCTAGTCCGTCTTTCTCTCTGCATTTCAAAGAGGGACAGAGATTCCAATGCAGGCCGGTACAGTGAGTGACTATATATGCCTGCAGGGGGATGTCTGGGAGGGGCATGGGACCCACTTTGCCCCTTTCCAAGGGGTGCCCTTGGGATCATACAGACTGTGCATCTGGAGGCACACAGATTATGTGTCTCTATCTGTCACACAATCTGTGTGCCTTCAGATAGCTTCTTTGAGACAAAGTGTTTGTTCATTTGCATGGAGTCCGACCTTCATGCAAATGAAGGAACGTCCCACCATGATCATGCTGGCACAACATGTGGCCCGTTGAGTATCATATTTAGAAGGGGACGTGGAAACCTCTGCAGGCCCTTTCTATACCACCTAAGTGCCATGGTGTGCATAAGTTGTGCCAGGGGCACTTACTGTAAAATGGGCCGTGGCTGCTGATAGCCTGTTTGTCCTCAGCCCTATGTCTGACTGCATACATAAGCAGTGAGCGATTATTGATTGAAGCACTCTGCCTATTATGCAGGAGTCATAGGCCACAAAACCTCAACTGCTGATTTCAAGTAAACAATATTCTAGGGAAGCTGGATCAACAGAAACCTGGGTGAAAGGCTTGCATCGATCTGGATGTGCAAAATGCTCCCTACCAAGAGCTTCCTGCCCAAGTTTGTGTTAAAGAGAAAAGTCCTGCATGTCTTTCTAAAGAAAAACAATCAAAGCAAAGATATCAGCAACATGTTAAGCATCGCCTTCAAGGATCAGCTTCACTGGCCTGACACCTCATGCTGACAGCCACTGGTGTGAATACCAGATCCTAAATCTGGTTATTCACTGCTTTGACATGGCAACAATGGGAAACAAAAGTTTTCATAAAGGAATTCCAGGCTGCTCTGACAGGAGAGGGGAGGAGTGACAGCAGCAGGAGAGCAGGTATTATTTACATTTGGGTCAGAGATAGGAGGCGATGTTATGTATGGCTCCCCCATTACTCCTTACCGGTATGCTATGCTTCTGAATGCTCAAATCCAATGCTTGGAGCAAGGAGACACTGCCAGGCGCTTTGTAGCGCTACGCAGCACAGGCAATCTTACAGAAGTATAAAGGGAGAGCAGAGGATTTGCCTTTTAATCTGTGTGATGTGCTTATGGGCAAAGATGAAGTAACCTTCACCCATAGGCAGAGAAGCTAGGTAGCATTTTCTACTGTGACAATCTAGTTCAGGAGACACAAGGGGTGTTACTCCCGGTCGCACCATTCAAACCAGAATGGTGCTTTACTTTTTACTGCTTCAAGATTAACCTCACCTGAGGCGCTGTGCCCCTTTTCAACTTAGTGGAGACACCTCGGTTTCTGGACTACGTAGACTACTAGGGGCCTTACTACTTACCCCCTCCCTCGAGGTGCGCTCTGTCGAGGCTGGTCTTGTTGGGGTACGCCCCTCAGGCACATTTTCTGGCTCCCAGGTGCCTGGTGGTTGCAAAGTATCCTTCTCCTCGTCTTCTTCCTGCTACTCAACCAAGATAAATATACAAGTTAAACTATATGTGCACTCCGCATGTTGTTATTCAAAATCCAGGTTTGGTTTTCTTGATGGATGATACACGCCAGTGGGGCACTATATAATTAACAGAACTACAATTACTGACTGTGTGGAGAAATATCCACCGAACGTCCAAGACATTAAATCACTCACAACCATGCAAACCAAGAAAATGCTGATGGCATGTTGGAACTCATCATCATCATTTGGTTTTTGCAGAGGAAGATTTGTCATTGCAGCATAACAACTACAGAAATATTAGATACATTAAAATACAAACAGATAAACATTATACAGCTTCCTCTAGTAGTAAGAATCACAACATGGATCAGTATAAAAGCTAGAATGCACATGCCTGAATTGATATGTTGAGCTAAGAAATAAAATGAGTCTCAGACATATGTAATGAACAGTGACAATCGCACTCATATCTTGGGTCTCTGACCACTTGTGCTTGCAGTGGTAGATCTCCCAAGTACATTTGCAAAAACATCATCTTCTTTGGCAGGATCCTAAAAGAAGGATAGTTTTCCACATCCCACATTAATTTCACTTAAAAATATTTACCAACCATGCAGATGCTAAAACCCGTTTACATAGCATCCTCTTTACGTAATGTTGATACGCAGATTCTATCAGGTTCACATCATTGTTTTACAATATTATCAGGGGCTATCCACAAATGTTCCACTTTTGATCTTGAAAATGCCTTTGTAATATGGTTTAGCTCTAGAGTGTGGCACATTCTTTGAGACGATTAGTAGTTGGGCACAGCAGTATCCTTGGATGCATACAGCTCACTTAATCACTACGAATTCAGTGTTCCTGCATTTGTATTTAGTGGGAGTAGTCATACTGTCTCGATAATCGGACCAGTAAAATCGAGTGCAGATCCACAGGCATAAACGGATTCCAGCACCTAGAGCGGAAGGTTACCCCCCACCTGGCATCTGCCTCCCCTGGCCCAGGCACCCTCACATTCCCCACCGGGCATCCTCGTATCAGCAGCAATACTCCCACTTCTCTTTACTACCTGCTTAAAGCAGAAAGGGCTGCTTTAAGTAACACAGAATCAGGACCCACATGCAGCATTTTACCCAGTAAAACGAGGTTCCATTTTTATTCTCCAATACAGGTGGCATAATAACCTGTGTAACTGAACAATGCACAAGAGGAGTTACTGGATGGACTCACTTATTCCAGCACCCCGCACCACCCATGTTAAATTATAGCCCTGTGCCTTAAGATCAAATCAGACAGCTGTGCTCTAAACTCTTCTTTGGATCAAATTCTGATCGAGAGTAGAAGGGGGACAAGTGCAACACACTTCGATCCCCTCACTGGTGTAAATGGGATTGACAGTGTTGCCTTGCAGGCACCAGAAGCTGTCTTAAGAATGTCTTTTCTTCGATAACTAGTGGCCTAACAGCTGAACCCCACAGCTTGGAAGTAAAGGTATTGCTGGAGTTACTTTTTCATATTCTGCTTTTTTAGAGGCATCCACATTTGCTTTACCAAAGTTTTTACGGAATCTCATAGTAGAAGAAGGCTGTGTTATAGTCAAGTTGAGTTTTATTATCTGAGACCCCATAAAACCCCCTTTTTTAATCGCACGCTTTTTTTTGGGGGGGGGACTCCCCCCCACCCCCCTTTTTTAATTTTTCCTTTAACACACATGCCTTTACTACGTATCTTGTAGTAAAGGTATGCGTGGTAAAGGCATTTCATAGGCAACCACGCATGCGTTGTAATGCATGCGTGGTTATGGTAATGCGTGGAACCGGCCGCGTTGTAGTGTCTGTTTCCCAGATTTTCTGACAGGCGGATGAGTGCCAAAGTAAAAAAAAACTTCTTCAACCCATTAGACGATATGACCATAGCCAAAGACACACGTTTTAATGGCAGATGTTTCTGAAAAATCGTGCAACATTTATTGCTAATCTTTTTATGGACTATTAATCAAGGAAAGACTGCAATAGTGTATGTAAAGCATTCTTATGTGTATGCCAGTCACACAGTCATCTACAAAGCGAAGAACAGGGTTACCACAAAAAGACATCAGCACCCTCCTTTCAAGAGATTAGGGTCTAAATCATTAATCAACCAACAAAAACAACATCAGTACGCAGGCATGTCTCACTCCCTGCAAGACAGAAAATATATTTGACAGATCTCCTGTAGCCTCACATCACACCCTGGTGCTGTCACTTTTTGTGCCACTGCATCAAAAATTCCACTAAAGCAGGCTTAAGGCCTTCACGAAGCAAAGAACTCCTCAGGAGTTGTGGTATAGATTCAAATTGATGTTTACAGTCCTCTCTTCAAATTCACATATTTGGTGTTAATTGGATTTCTTGTACATTATTCAACTATTTGAACCCTCTCCTAGATCACATGTGTAGGCAATTTAGTAGTTTTCTAAACAATTTAAACAAAGAGTTTAAAACAGAAATTGACAATAACTTCCTGCGGCATTAATAAAAATGGAAACAATCAGGCTGGGCATAAATGGTGCTATGCCCCACATTCTAACTTCATCCACATGGCATGGTCCTGTCCGTGCCCTGTGCCCTTCTGGGAAGCATCCACATGGGAGATTTCTGCGATCCTGGGTCATAACATTGAATTGGGTCCACAAGAGGCATTGTTGGGACTATTGGAGGGAATCTGTGAATCCCGTGCTGAGAGGAGATTCATTGGGTTGGTGTCCCTGGTGGTCAAAAGAGATATTGCACGCTGCTGGAGGCGCCCAGAAGCTCCCTCTCTGGAGATGTGGCGGAGGGGTGTCGACTGGTGTGTGCGCCAAGAACGGCCCATCTACGAGGCCCGTGGTTGCCGTCAAAAACACGAAAAGATATGGGGAAGGTGGTGCACCCATTATGGACTGCTTTTGTAAAGATACATTATGGCTAGGGGACTGCTGGCACCCCTGGATCGAATCTAGTGAAATGTTATTTCATGATAGTATTTATATGTGGATGCAGTGGGGTATTACGAAAATTAATACAATTTGGTTATTTTAATTTTTTTTTTAATGGAAACAATATATGCTATAATCCATGTCTCATGGAATACACTGGCTCTAAGAAAAGTATTGAAGATTTGGCAGAAATACAATGCCCAAGGAATCAAGTCAAACTTGTAAAACACAAAAGTCACACTTCCTCATCTCAAATGTTTGGTCCTATGGACAGCTCAGCATTTTCATTTGAGTGGAAGGGGAGAACATATACTGATCATTACATCCTGAGAGATGATCTTAAAGTGCTAAATCCAGACGACTTCTAAAATGTTAATTTTATAAATGTTAAAACTGGGTACCAGGTCTAGTGAAACCAGCCTCCAAAATAACTCGGAATCCTTGTGCCCTAAGGTACCCTTTAAGTTGAACTAGGCTTTTTCTACCTTTCTGCTTCTAACTAGTTCCCTATACTATTTTTTCACTTCAGCCTCCCTCTTCTGCAGATGTCCCTGATCAACCCCAGAGTCAGCTTGTTGAATGACTTCTTAGATCTGGGACATTCGCAGTGATACCAGTCGTATCAGGGTCTTTAACTGCTTTTGCAAAAGTTAAAACTAGCCAAGGTAGGGCAAAAAATATTCATAACAGCCTTAAGAAAAGTCACATTCTGATGCGGGGGAGCAATGTCCAACAGGGTTGTTTCTAAAAAGGGGTAAAGCTTCTTTTATACCTGCAGGCATCATTTCTGTAAACTTAATGGGATGGGATCCCAATGCAACAAACGGCATAAGCTCGACATGTCAGCTGAATAACTGGAGTATGTTATTACATTATGAAGGTCAAAATGGCAAAAAAAGATAGCAAGGAGTTCTGGTCACCCTATACGCATAGTTAAAGAAATAAAGTCAGCAACTTTATACCATTCTCCCACACTAACAGTCATATCATCAATTCTGCTGAACTTACCACAGCCCTGAATGTAGCTTAGCCAGACAATCTGAGGTTACCGTCCATTTAAAAGGCAGAGACCAGAAGAACTCATTAAGGTGGTTAAGTTGTCTCTTACTTCGTTCTGATTTGCTACAGCAGGGAGAGTTCTCGGTATTTCCAAAACCAACTGTCATATATCAGGTTTTTCACTATCAAAGAAGTTATCATTTAGATGGGTATTCAAATCTCCCATAAGTATTCAATGCATCCATCTTGGTCCCTGTCAGTAACAATATCTGGTAAAAGGAATGAATCTAGGGCATGAACTAGACTCAACACCTCCTCTGTTCTGTTTTCAGGGGCAGGAAATACATGTTCAAGGTGTTAATGACATAAGCCTATTATCTCACGTAGTCTAGTGCACTGGATATTACTGTAGCTAAAGGAGATTCTGTGTTCAATAACTGAATACGTCATTCAATCCAAATGTGTGAGACACCTTTGGGCCTTCTGATTAGGCCCTTCACAGTCAGAATTATGACTGGTGTTGTATCACCAAAACATCCCACTAGATACTAGTAAATAACCTACGGACCATGTCAATATGCATAATTTATTTAAAGAATGATTCTGTATATGTGTCCCTTATGTTAGTATAGCCATTGGAACTGCTGGGTTGATTTCTATATACCACAAAGTGACCCTGTCCGGATATGTTGACAATAGGCTCACCTCTGTCAGTTTAGCATTTGCCAGAGTAGTTTATTAATTATTTGATTTTTCCAATACAACAGTTACACTCAAACATTGACATTACAGCTGATCAGGGTTATTAGGTTTCCAGTCCATAGATTTTGCAGACTACATAGCTATACACTCACATCGGTATATCCACCTTCAGGAGAGTTCCAGTGTCCGCTCCCCAACCATGCACAGAGAGTACATTCTAACAATGCTCTACCTGTGTCCATCCTCTCAATGTCATAGTCGTAGACACCATAATATCATACTTGCTTTACTTATTCTTGCGCTGAGAGTGCCTTGTTCTGGGATCATGTGCATCCTTCCCATAAATTCCACGTCCATATATTGCTCGCTAAGTTCACCAGTCAATGCCAACATTTCACTGGGGAATTTGACCAGGGTGTTACTGTACAGGTCTCCAAAAGTATACAACATTTCAACATTCTGCTTGCCTGATCTTTAAAGATAGTGTTGAAGAGGCCCCATACATTTTCGGCCTTGAAATTGTTATAAGTGTAGTAGCGTAAATATCAGACATATCATTACAGTACACCAGGTCAGCCACCCAATCTTTGATTTTGGGTACAGACCTCCTCCCCAGGTCATAGCCACCCTACATTTTGCCAATAGACAGGCCATCGCTGTGAATCTTCTGATCACCCTAAGCACCCCTCTGACATATGCCAGTAGGGTCATCAGGGGTGCCGGAGTCAATTCAATGCCCACCATTTTAGTAAGCAGTTTGAAAACTTGACTCCAGTACTTTGTCACGGGAGGGCAAAGCCATGAGAGGTGTATATAGTCAGCTCTATTGTGAGAGCAGCAAGAGCATCTCTGGTCAACTTCTAAACCCATCGAATTATGGCTAGCTGCATTGTGGTAAAGTCTGTGGAGAAATCTGTGTGAGCATAAGCCTGTCCTTCAGGGATATTTCCTCTGTTTGAGAGCAGCAGCAATACCAGATGTTTGTCGGATATCTTTTCTCCCATGTCATTCTCCCATCCATTCCTTGCCTTAAGAATGGAGTGTGTTCTAGTGTCTGAGATTATCTTGTATAATCTTGATGTAATTCCCCACAAGGCCGCATTAATAATTAATTGTTTTACTGCTATTAACGCAGGTGGCTCTGGAAAGGAGGAAGACCTCTCCCAAATGGAGTGCTGGAGCCTAAAATATATATTTTTTAAAGTCCAGTGGCGATGTACCCCACTATTTCCTTAAATTGGTCCAATGTAATTTACATGCGTGTGTTTCTCTGATTATACAGGTCAGGGGTTCATTGCAAGTGCAAACAATATTAGTGATAGCAGACACCCCTGTATAGTGCCTCTAGTGATTTGGAATCTTGTGGATAGGTTACAATTTATTCTAATTTTGGCTACTGGGTGAGTATGGAGAAAAGCAACTCAACCAAGCTTGCTCTCTCCCATGACCATTCTCCTCAGTACAACTAGCATAGAAGGTCATTCAAGGGAGTCAAAGACTTTTTCTGCGGCCAACAATAAGGCTGCAGCTGAGACATCAGGGTCTAATTGATGTGTTGACAGAAAAACGTGGGTAATTTCTCAGTGGTCGAGCGACTCAGGAGGAAGTCCGACTCCTCTGGCAACACTAGTCCTTTCATATAAGGCTACAATCGATTTGCAGTTACTTTTGCAAGGATTCTGGTGTCTGTTTAATAATGAGAATGGTCTATAAGATGCACAATGATTTGATGGCTTTCCTGGCTTTAATTGCACCATAATAATGGCCTCTCATAGTGTCGGCAGGTGCCCTGTCTCTCAGGCCTCTCTGTAAACGTCTAATAGATATGGAGCCAATATGTAAGCATATATTCTGAGGTCAGCCCATCCACACCCGGGGTTTTGCAGTTAAGTAAGTGTTTTATTATGCTGACTATCCCTTCTGTAGAGATGGGCTGGATAAGCATTTTCCCGTTTATGGGATTCCAGCCAGGCCAAAGTGGCTTTGGAAAGATATTCATCAATCCGGTCTTTGGGAAGGTCTATTAGATCCACATAGTATTCAGAGAAAATCTCCAGTATTTCAGGTGTAGTCGTGTAGTGTCTACCATCAGGGCTACTGATTTCTAATATGCCCACCTGGGTTGCAATAGCCTAGCTAATGTGTGTCTGGGATGCTTGCCCTGATTGCCAGAGCGTATTTACCAAAGTATTTAATTTTGTGCATTGCCTCCTCTCTGAATTATAGCAGTGCTTTGTGCATCCTCCGCTATCCCTAGGATTTGATGATATAGTATTGTTATATTCCAGGATTTTAAGCTCTCTCTAATGTTCCCAGCCTAGTACATATGGATCTGAGAATACCAGTCTTCTTAGAGATACAGAGGCCTCTGATCCTGGCTTTAGTGGCTTCATGAAGTATTGCTTTAACTAGTCACTGAACCTTAATTTACTCAAAATACTACTCAAAGCCCCATCTAATCTGCTCCCGGAACACTATGGTGTCCTGAAAGGGAAAACGCGTGGGTGGTGGGAACCAATGTGAGCTAGGAGTGTCAATTGCGGTAGTACCAGGGAGTGGTCAGATAGGGTGCGAAGTAGGATTTCAGGTTCCACTATTCGTGTGCAAATGTCTCTGGTTACTGATAATCTATGTTAGAAGTAGCATCATGCATTGAGGAATAGTATGCATAGCCAACAGTGTCAGAGTGTTAAAGTTGCCACACATCAGCTAGGGTGTGACTGATTAATAAGAAGTGGAGTGCAACAGAAGCTAAAGATAGAGGTCTGTTACTTTTCTTTGATCTGTCCATATGGAGGTCCAGTATTACATTGAAATCGTCTCCTCAAAAGATTGGTCGTCGGTCAAGCTTATTTTAGGTGGCAATTAGGTCACAGAAGAAAGCCAGAGAGTTTATATTGAGACCATAGGAATTAATGAGGGTCATATGTTCATTACTTAAAGTAGCTAGAATTATAAGATCTCTACCCTTGGTGTTAGTGCAAGTGTGTTCATGACTCTGGGGCCGATTACAATCTCGTTCGGAAAGCATTCTGACCGAAACGGTTCCAGAATGCTTTCCGACCGACTCTGATCGGGGGAGTCCGACCGAGCGATCTGAATGCATCCGGATGCTTCCGGATACGGTTCGGTCGGACTCCCATTGACTTCAATAAGAGCCTAGGTTCCGAACGAGAACACAGGCTCCCATTGAAGAAAGGGGTGGCTTGGAAAAATCGTGCACCCTGTGGCAGGCACCCAATGGTGCCTGCCACACTGTGCATGGTTGGGAAGAGGGGACCCATGGGTACCCCCACGGACCCGATTTGGAGGGCCCCGGGTGAAGGGGGGCCGACTACGGGCCCCCAAAGACCAATTCCGTCAGCTGTTTTGTTCCGGGCAAACCGAATCGGAACGGCTGTCCGAATCGTTCATCGTAAACGCTCGTTCGGAAACCGAGTCCATAGAGCTGTACGATTCGGCTCCAAAAGGCTCGACCTGTCGGAACCGATTCGGACAGTCCTTACGGTTTCCGGACATCGTAATCGGTCGTTCGGAACTGGGTACGATTCGGTCGGAAACAAGGCGTCCGAATCGGATTCGGCAAGCTCGAATCCCATTCAGAGCCCTTCCGAACGAAAT
Organism: Calotriton arnoldi; assembly: GCA_963921515.1. Classification (NCBI taxonomy): domain Eukaryota; kingdom Metazoa; phylum Chordata; class Amphibia; order Caudata; family Salamandridae; genus Calotriton; species Calotriton arnoldi. Next base: position 984,150 of record CAWUFW010006494.1, on the reverse strand, counting down.
CGTAATCGGCCCCTAAATTGGATCCCCTTCCTGACTAGGATCACCACACCCATGGAGCAGGAATTACACGATGACAAACAGCAACAGGTTCCCCAAGACCTGGCAACACTCTTTCAGATGTAGAGGCTAAATGAGTTTCCTGAAGGAATGCAACTTCTATTTGGTGCCTACTGTGGTATGCTAAGACATTTCTAGCTTTTTTGGGGCTTTTAAGACCTAACATTTCAGGTGAGTAATTTTATAGCTGTTAAATTATAATTAGACATACCTCCAAATCATGGATGTGTCTACATAAAGGGCGAGACACATCATAATGTATATGATATCCCGGCCCTCACAGACCAGCACTGGTGTGAGTGCAATGTATTTAGTGAATATATTATGCTGTCCATCGACTATCTTGAGTAATGCAGCCAGGTAACAACCAAAAAAAGAACCCACTCTTGCATAGCCCCCCTCCCACTCAGAAAAGCCCAAATGTCAGTGATGTCACCCCCCACAACAGACTTATAATGATACCATTCCATGAGAATATAATATCTTCAACAGAGTACAGAATTATTGTATCACAAAGTATGTCCTTGTTATCTACTGAGCTAAATGCAGATTCTCCACATGAAGTACAGTCCGCTGAGGGAGAGGAAGCAAGTCCGGACTTCAAAAAATGTGAAGCTCATTGCCGCTCAGTGAAGAAAATTAGTTTGCCATTGAATTCCATCTTAAAGTTTGCTGCACAAAGCATTGCATATTCAAGATTCAATTTTTGTTTCTTTACCAGTATGAAGGCCCTGTGCGCTTCTTGTGCCTCTAATGTGAAGTCAGATTATGTAGAAACGTTATAGCCATCATATTTCAACTCTTCCTGATCTCTGGCTAATCATAGTTTCAAATCTCTGTCTTTATAGTTCAAAAATCTTGTTATTATGGCCCTAGGTAGTGTTTCTGGCACTAGTCGTGCTGGCAAGGATAATACGCTCTTTCCACTATGTATAATAAAGAAAAAGCATTCTCCCCAAAAAGTCCTTTAAGCAATTTCTCTTTAAACAATTCTATCTTTCCTGGTTTCTGGAATCCCTAAAATTCAAAGATTGTTGTGCCTCGAGCAGGCCTCAAAATCCTCATTTATGGCTCAAATTATTTTACGTGTTTTTTTAATCTGTTTTCAATGTCAGAGATGCCGCCCTCCAACATGTCCATTCTTTCTGCAATCTTATCAAGTTGGTCCTTCATGTGGTCGAGAGGGGCAGTTAAATGGTCAATTTTGCCATCAATTGTGCACAAACAGTTTTTCATACCAAATAATAGTGCCTTGACTCGCTCTTACTCCACATCACTAGTATATGTCTGTCTCCCCAAGGTCATGTTTGCAGCATTTTTAGGCTGATTTTAGGCTGCTATGCCTATCAAATTACAGATTCTGCTGTCCGGTCTCTATTTTGCCCATAGTGTTTAAAGAGGGTGTGCCGGTGTATGCTGAGCAACACAAGTTCTCCTAACCGGGCCACCTGTATATCGATCCAAAGAGCTCTCTACACAGTGCTTTTATGTTTCTTATGCCCAATCAGGGAAGCAGCTAATCTATTGTCAGGCTCACTGCCTCTGTCTCAGCCAGATGCAACAAGACAATTTGCGGATTCAATTATGACTTTGGACAGTCACATATCTGTACTTACTTGTCCGGTTGTCAATCAGGGGAGAGGATCTGGCCTAATGGCTAGAGCGGTCGACCTCAAAGCTGGAGAACCTGATTTGAGTCTCGGCAGGGACGCTCACCATCCTGTGATTCTGGGCAAATCACTTAATCTCCACGTGCCTAACAAAAAATGACTGTGTCTGTCTGTAACGCAACTGATGCTCATGTAAAGCGCTCCGATACCTTCGAGTCGAGTTTGCGCTATATAACACTAAAAAAAAAACCTACAAAAAAGCCACGTATCCTGCCTCATATGCACAGGGCTGCCCTTTGTAATGTGCAGTTATCTCCAGAGTACAGGGAAGGCCGCAATGCTAGCTGTCTGCTTCAGATGGCCTGCATACCCAGTGCCGTCCAGGCTACATGCGCCCCATTTTTTCTTGGTGTCTATGGCGCACACAGTCCATGTCACACAAGTTAGCATCCAACCACAGGGATCCAGATCCTGCTAACCTCATCCACCAGAGAAAGAAGCTGGCGTGTGCTCCCAGGTCTCAGGCAATCACGGGGCCAGTAGCTCCCCACTGACAAAGAGAGCAGATGATGTGCAGGCACAGCCTACTTGAAAGACAGATGATTCTGCCAGATTTGCTGACCGGGTGCGTGGAGCCGCACTACTACAGAGCCATCTTGGCTGGCGGCACTCTGGTGCCACCACTCCCCCCCACTATTTGCTGTGTAGTTGCTGCTGGAGGTAGGGGAGCAAAGAGCAAGGACCTTACGGTCTTGATAGTTGGGAGTGCCATGAAGAGACCTCAGGGAAGGAAGACACGTCAGCCTTACCACTTCTGTTCCTTAATATTTTAGATACATTGTGAGTTGCAAAACAAGGTATGACTTCTTAAAGAGAACTTGCTTACTTTCAACTTTCCTTGACTCTTGATTCTCTATGTCATGCAGAAAAATCAACTTTTCACCCTGCAGGGCAGCAGTGTTAGTTATATTTTGGCTATCCATTCTTTTCTGTGTATTCGCCCTAGCACTTTCTTGATCAATTTTTAGGCTCCTTATTCCCCTATTAGGTTCAACATTTCTAGTACCTAAAAAAGATTTTGCTTATCTCAAGAGGACCTGGATAGAATTATTTCCTGCGGAAAACAATTACAGGAAATACATGAGTGGAAATATTCATTTTTTAAGATTTAGGCCACACTGATGCTTTACGTTTTACTGCTTGGTACGAATTGTGAAGCGCAAACTGCAGCCCCTTTTCTCCTTAGTTAGCACACCTCATTTCTAGGTCAATATAGAGTACCGGGGACCATAAACACTCACCCCCTCTCGAGAGGTATGATCTGCTGTAGATGGTCTTGCTGTGGTACCTTCTCCAGGGGCACCAGCCAAGTCATCTTCTGCCTCCCAGGCACCTGGTGGGTGCAATGTTTCTTCCTCCTCTTCCTGTAACTCAACCAAAAGAAATAGACAAACATCTTAAGTTGCCCTCGGACTCTACAAGCTGCTTCTGTTACTTGTTGTTGGATGATACAAGACAGGAGTCACCAATGGGGCCTTACATTACCACAACTTAAAGGAAACTACCAATGCTCTGTATAGAAATTTAAAAAAATAACCCATCAAAAATCCAAGATACAGATTTTCTAAACAAAATGCAGAACTTGCAAGCTAAATAAATACTGTTGGAAGCTGGAACTGAAAAAGAGAGTCTAGTATATTCAGGTCGGTCAGTATTTGTACCCATAGAAATGTGACTTGTACCAAATAGAGAATCACATTTCTACAGGTACGAATATTGTAACCAGCTTAAGTGGGATGCTTTGTTTTTATCATACTCATCACTCAAAACTGTAAAGCTTTATGGGACTGAGTGGGTGTGCAAATTTGTTAGGAGTGGAAAAATAGTGACATTTATAATAATCCATCATCTATGTTGGGTCCCTAAACATTAACAAAAGTCATGTTGTGATTGGCTATATTCCCATGCACTATGACATGCCTTCCCTGTGGGCAGGTCACCACTTTGCCCAAACGGAAACCCACACTGCTTTGTATTAGTGTTATAACCATACGTGAGTGTGAAGAAAAGATGAGAAACACCTGTGGCATCCACAATGCCTACTGAAAGCTGAGTGACCAATAAGGGGCAGATGTCCCTCCTGCAGCATGGAAATGTTCACGTTATGCCAATCGAGATACACCATTTACGCCCTGACTTTTATTGGGTGATTAAGGCCACGCAAGTTCCAGGTTAAGATGTTCAAGTGCTGCATAGACTCGAGCAAACCATGCCCCCGCAGCTCAGATGGATGCCCGCAACGACATGTGCTTCATTGATATCAGACTTTACAACACAGGGCATTATCCTGCATGCCTTTACCCCATGAACATTGCAACGTTCTGGTCTTTACAATGCGTTGTAATACCATGCATGGCTTTAGAATGCATGACTTTACCCCAAAATGCTACTGTTAAGTCTGATATTCTTTCGTATCTTCCCCATATCCCCCCTATTTTAGCCACTAATCTCCCTTCACCTCTTCCCTCCCATGAACCCTAAAACACCTTACTTCCCTTTACCTAGACCCTCACCTGAACCCTAAGAACCCCTTTAGCTCCCTTTACTGCTACCTCTACCCACCCATAAACCCTAAAAAACATGTACCCCTTTTTACTTCCACCAACCCCGCACCCTAAAAAATCCTTACCCCTGTACCACAACCCTCCCCTGAACATGAACCCTAAAAACCCTTACCTCCCTTTACCACTACCTGTCCCTGAACTCTAATACCTTACCTTCCTTTTCCTCTACTCTCCATTACCCTCACCCATTCCTTACCTCTTAGCCAACCCTTGACCTTTAAGCTTTTTTAAACAACATAATATTAAAGTAATTTTAAAAAACATTACTTACCTGCATGGCAAAGTACCACAAGGTAAAGTACAAGTAAGGGGCCTGCGTGGTACTTACCTGTGGAGTAACTTCCTGCAGGGTAAAGACAGAGGGGTAAAGACTGCGTACTGGGTTTCAAATCTTGACAGACATTTGTCTCCAAATACATAACCAGACACATAGCTCCCCATCCTGCAGAACATGAAGGTGCTGCTATCTCGCTCAACTCTTCCCTAGTCAACTTCATGACCCTCACTGAAAACCCAACAAACATCAGTACAATTTCTCTCACCTCTCTCCCCTGCAATATAACCCCAAACAAAAAACCTTGAACCCACTTCCCAAATAACAGGTGTGCAAGCTCACAAATGGTAATGCATGCTTTGGTGCCAGCAACAAGCGCGCCCATTTCATCGACCCCACTTCTGGATGAAAGGAGGATACTATGCCCTGTGAACAATGCTGCTCAAGAATAATGAAACCCAGCCAAGCCTGCCCAGGGAGGTGACATTTCTAGACGCTGCTAAACCCAATAAAGACAGACTACCACCATCAGCCATCAGTTCATGCTGTGAGCAAGGATGTCCCTGACATAAACCCCACAATATATTAACACAGAGATTAGACATCCAGAGTATGAGGTCCGATGCTCCCAACCCCACCAGAGTGCACTGTAATCTTCATCAGATCTCATGTTCTGCAGCCTCAGATGTCTTCACAGCCCTTAAGTTGAGCCACTGCTGCTTGACCTGTTGATGCAACTCTTCACAAAGTCCATTGTGTCATCTACTGAGCTAAAAATGTGGGGTTTCCTTAAAATTGAATGCACTGCTTTGATGAGAACAACATGGTACACCTAGCACTTTACTTCTTTTTTTATTGAGATTCTAACATTTACAGTAACATGCAATATACAATTCAAATCACACTTACATTTGGCAGAACATTACATTTATTTCTGTAAAGTACCGGCTGTGAGACATTAGTTTCTATAATAGGAGTGTGTAATGCCATGACTATGTTCCCTCAATGGGCCCCATATTCTGGTGTTTGTGAGGCAAGTATATATCTATTTGGTTCGGTTGTATTTGTCGATGCTTTACATCAATCTGTGAGGTGAGGACTCTATTCGAGAGCCAATGTCTTGTAATCTCACCCACAACAGGGTGTGTCTAGCCATTGAACCCTCCCAAAACTCCATGATAAGCAAGAGACATTTTCGGGGTAAGCAATATTGAAATGTGCATGACGTCAGCAAGTGCACTTGAAATCTTGCCCTAATAGGTCTGTATATGGTGGCAAGACCAGAACATGTGAAAGAAGTCCACCACTTCTACTTGGCTCTGGGGGCAATTTGTAGATTCTCTTTTTCCCATCTTCCACAATCTGTTGGGTTTATAATATGTGTGGTGGAGAGAGTTAAACTGTCTGAGGAAAAGTCTTGCTGAGATAGCTAATTCTAACTGGGCTTTTTAGTCTATCTCCAGTTGTCGTCATCCAGTGGAACCATATCATTTTCTCAACGTGTTCTCAATAGTGCAGACTGGTCTGGTGCATTCACTACAAGACCGCGGTAAGTACAGAAATCCCTTGTTTCCTTGTAGGTCCTACTACAACCTTTGCTTTCATGGGGCTAAATTGCGGGAGAGCTCACGGCTTTGTATATTATCGTTCCAAGATGTGTCATACCTTCAAACACCTAAAAAACTGGGATTTGTGCTGATGGATCTCACCCGTCAAAGGACACGTCATTATCATTGCAAACATCTCCTAATTTGAAAGTACTATTAAGTTCCCAGAGTCTGAATCCCAAAGGCAGATATTTTGGGTAGCCAGGAGCCCTGCCACAGAGGTCGTCACTTATGTTGGTTTGCCAACTCAGTTGGTCCACTGCCAGGTAAAAGAATTTTAGAACGATTCACATTGCATGAGTTAAGGCCAGTGGTATCCGTAATCATAAAGGTATGCCAGTAAGGCATTATCCCCTAGTACCTCCAGTTCTATTCTGTAGGTTGCATCGTCGCTGGGGTCAGAATAACCAGTCATTGATGACTATATTGCCTGCCCCCAGTCCGCCATAGACACCCACTGGGTAAATTTGTCCTTTGGCACACTGGGTTGCCTGTCAGCCCAGAAGAAAGTTCAATTGAGCCCTCAATGTATCAAATAAACTCTTAAAGAGTTTATATAGGGGATTCTGAAGTATGTCAAAAAGTTTGGGGAGGGGAATCACCTTGAATAAAGCAATTCTGTCTATGAGAGTTACGGGTACATTTCTGTAACCACAAACCTCCTTACACATTGTATCTAGAAGTGGGGTTATATCCAGTTCCCACCTGAGTTTGGTACCCATAGTGATTTGTATTCGCAGATATGTGAACCTACTAGTCTGTGTTTGCATTTGGTTCTGCCATTTAGTTGCTGCCTTTCCCCCACATATTGGGACAATAACTGGTTTATCACAATTAACAAGTCTGGAAGCTTCCCCATATTTGGTAATTCTGTCTATCAGTCTATATCCAGTTCATCTTGGGTACAATAGAAATAAAAGTATTTCACTGGCACGTAATGAAACTCTATATTAACTACTCCCTTCCTATTGAAAGCCCTGAACAAGCCTTTCCATCTGTGTCAAAGAAGAAAGCGGCTGTATCGCTAATGCAAAGACAAGGGGCATCTCTGCTCTGTGCTGCTGTTGACTGGGAATGTTCAAGAGCATACTGTGTTCACCCTCTGCTGGGCCCATGGGTTCTTGTACAAATCACAAATATAAGAAATTAATCTAGGACTTTAAATTATTATAGAATTTGATAGACAAACTCCCATTTTCACAGTCACATGCCTTGCTCAAGTCTGTTAGCATTAAAGTACAGAGCTCCGTCCACTCCTGCGCTAAGGCCAGAGCCATTGGTACCCTTCTTATACAGTGTTAGGTGACAAAACTAGTCATGAACCCACATTGTTAGTGAGGAATCAGAGGAGATTACCCGTGCTACTCTCATTTCCAGGACTTTTGCCAAGATTTTGGCCTTGACATTTATAAGTAAAATGGGTCCTGCCAAGTGAGTGGTAAGTAAAGCGGTAAGACCAAGGCACTGTTAATGCCTCTACCAGCAGTAGGTGTTCCATTTGACCGGGTGGGTATTGGCATTGTTGGTCCATTTCACCTTGGCTTCAGACAACAAGTATATCTTGGATGTGGTGTATCATGCCACTTGGTATCCTGAAGTGGGGCCTATGAGGAGCATGACTGCGAAGATAGTAGCTTGCCACTCCTAGGAATCTTTCCAGGAGTTGGATTTTCTAAGACAGTAACTTCCAATTGGGGAACAAATGTTAGTTCTTTTTACATGAGACAGAGAGAGGTGGGAGCAAGTTGGTGTGAGCTACCAGTTCGCCATGGTATACCCTCACAAATTAATGATTTGGTGAAAATGTTTAATGAGCTACTTAAGAGCATGCGAGTAACTCTGCCAGAGAACCTCAGAAGGAAGTGGGATCTTCTCCTGCCACGTCTTTTATTCACCTGTAGAGAAATTCCACAGAAGGGAGTTGGGTTCAAACGTCTGTTTAAGCACTCAGTGCATGGCCCACTCACCTAGTCACAGAAGGATGGGAAGGTACTTCAGAGTCAACTCAAAGGGATGTGGTAGACTATGTGATTAGCCTTCGGAAATACGCGTGTCAGACAAAGAAAAAATTCAGGCAAGCAAAGAGCTGATGAAGTATTGGAATGAGCAGAAAGCGACACTGATTGGGTAACCATGAGGGTCAGAAGGTGTTGGTGCTAAAGCCCATTTATTCAAGAGAAATGGTGGATAAGTAGTGTGGGCCATACAAGGTAGTGAAGAATGGTTCTGAGATAAACTACTTGGTTGACACAGCTGCCACAAGAGAGCCAAAGAGGGTGTTTCACATGAAGCAGCTCAAGCCATACCACCTTATAAATTTCACAGTTGGCATTATGGCAATGACGGAGTAGGTTGAGGAAGCTAGTGAGCCACTTCTGGCCCTCCTGCACAGTGATGTGAAGGATGGTTTGGTGGACTGGGTACAACTTGCACCTGAATGCCCGCTAAGCAGCAAAGAATGTAGAGAGGTACTGGGATGATTTTCCCATCTTATTTTGCTGAATCGAGGGTTGACACCTGTCTGTGTATGTGACATAGAAACAGGGGGTACATTGCCTGTAAAGAGTAGGGTTTATGTTTCCATGATGTCTGAACGAGTCCATGAGTGCATCAAGGCAGCGGTGAACGAAGATGATGGATTTGGGGGTGACTGAGCATTTCCGCAGTCCTTGGGCTAGTCAGGTGGTATCGGTGCCCAAGCAAGAATCCACAGACTTGCAGTTTTGAATGGAATACTGAACAGAAGTTACCATAGCAGATGCACACCCGATTTCCAGAGCTGATAAGCTAGTGGACCGGCTGGGTGCTGCTCACTACTTGAGTATCTTCAATCTGAACAGTGCCTATTGGCAGATCATATTAGCACCCAGTGCCAGGGAGCAGACAGGATTATCTATGCCAGAGGGGTTGTACCAGTTTAGGGTTATGTCTTTTGTGCTTAAGAATGCTCTTGCCACTTTAGTCTAGGGAACAATGTTCTTTAAGGGCTGAAGAGTTCTGCCTGGCCTACATGAACAACACAGCCATCTTTAGCAATATGTCAGAGGACCATCTGAGACACATTAAACAGGTGTTGGTCAGCATACAGGGGGCGAAACGGACTGTCAGGTGAGGTATGCCTCTATCGTCTAACTTTGGCATCAGGAGGGCAATGGGAAGATCTGCCTGTTGGATGCCAAGATCCAGCCTGTATCAGAGTGGAAGGCTCCCATGCCCAGACTCAAGTGGCAGCCTTCTTAGCACTCACTGGAAGTTACAGGAACTTTATTTCCAACTGTGGGGCAATAGTTACACCCATGTCAGCCCTGACATCCAAGAAGCAGCTGAAGAAAATGTTTTGTACTGTTAAGTGTCAAAAGGCTTTTGATGACCTGAAGATCGCACTATGTAATGCACCTGTGCATGGTCCCAACTATGGTTAGCCCTTCATTGTACAGACTGACACCTCAGATAAAGGAGCTGGAGTGGTACTGGCTCAACTTGATGACAAGGGGAGTGTGTGTCCAGTGGCCTTTATTAACCACAATCTGCATCCCAGGTTCTCAGGTACCATGTTTGTGGTCCAGACAGATCATATGCCACTCATGTGGTTGATGGCAATGAAGGGTGAGAATCTCAAGCTGTTGAGATCGCCTATGTCATTACAAGGTCTAGATTTCACAGTGAAGAACACAACCGTAATAAATCATAGGAATGGATTTTCCTATTGGTTTTGCCAATCTGACCACCAGACTTCTCCAATGATGGAGTAAGGTTCCAGGTAGAATGATATGAGGGAGGTATAACTGGGACGGGAATGTCCTCTGCATGTGAAACTGGTATGCTCATTATTTTGGCCCTTGTGTCACACTAAACCAACATGTCTGAAGAGTCCTAGGCCTGTCCTTGACAATGTGAGATCCAGGATCTGTCATGTGATCTGGACGGGCGCACCATGGGTGCGGCAGTGGACTACGGTCCATGTCATGCGAGTATCACATTAAACGGGGGTGGCAGCAACTATAACATTTTTGCGGTGTGAGTGAGAGCACAGTCTAGTGACACCTCTAATGTAAAGTTCCACTGGTGTGTGAAACCCAGAAGCGCTGAAATTCTGTGTGTATGTCAAGTGTGTGTCTGTCTGTGAAGTGCGTGTATAGCACATGTATTGAATTATGACTGTTTGTGGGTGAGTAAGAGTACTATCGCCAGTGGAATCCATTTTGGGTGCCCCTGAATTAGCATGGCACAAGATGGAGGAGGTAGGTGAGCTTCCTCCAAACAGTGGAAGAGTACTGCCTGCATTCTTGTGGCTGGAGGGTGGAGACCAAGACACTGACATGAGGAGGATAGGGACAGGACTCCATTTAGAAATTGCACAAGGGCCTTGTTAGCAAAGAACTGCTGATTAGTTCTTACTTTACACTTCCTTTTGGTAAATGGTAGGGGCCGGGGTGGGACTGCAGTTTCTGCTGTTCAAGGTGAGGAAGCTGGCTGTCCCTGATTATTGATTCAGGAAGGTGGTGGCCACCAGATGAAGAGAACTCATACTTCATTGTGCCTATGTTTTGGATAGTCCTGCTTACAGCCAGTCCCACTGTCACTTACTATGAAACCTGCAATGAACATTATCACTTTGCACAAAGGCTGTGTCTGCTGAAAATGGCATGTGAATCAACTCAAACCCTTTTGACACCTAATGGTTCAAATCTCTTTATCAAGTTTCCAAATACAGTAAAAAGAAGGCATTGCCAAGAGCGAACATCGCTCAATCTTCTTAGCATAGATATGAATAAACACAACAATTCCCAAACTCCCCCACCCTAACCCCTGGAACCACTGTGCTAAGCGATGTTATATGTAAAAGGGCCTGATATGTCATGATGCATCTATCTAAGGAATACTCTCGCGGGGGGATCAGTATCAATGTCCGTCAAGCAAAGAAGGTGGAGATATTTGGGACAGGTTTGCGGAATTCCGTGGATAGTAAAGTGATAAAGGGGCGCCACAGTTCAAAGTATGAGGTGCATTGTACTGAAAGAGTCAGGGTCAGCCTCTCCATCTCTAATACATACCAGAGGCACTGAAGCCAGCCTAAGTGTGTAGGAATCTAGGCCATGCCCCAATGTGCTAGAATATTCTGCAGGGTTGCCCCCAGAGCCAGTGCAATCTGCCGTCCTCTACGTGATTTAAGGGGAAAGGTGAGCTCATTGGGCAGTCCCAGAACTGTGTAAGCCAGGAATTGGGGTGGCTGGCTGCTAAGGTGGGTGTCTATGTCATTCAGCAGTTGTGTCCAATAGCCAGTGAGCATTGGACATTCCCAGAGAAGGTGGAGCAAGGTCCCCGGGGATCCGCGGCAGCAATCTGCTTTGCGTCTGGGATTGCCCCTATGTAGGCGCACCGGCGTGAGATACCAGTATGTGGCTATTTTGGTGGCCATCTCGATACTCGCTGTGTTGCGGGCAGTGTGTTGTGCGCAGTAATATAGTTTGTCTCACTCCTTTTGGGTCAGTGAGCATCCCAACTCCAGTTCCCAGCGCCTCTGGCCTGCCAATGTAATATGCGGAAGGTGGGGGGCGCAAGAGCCCATATAGTTCAGTGATTGGGCGCCTGTCCGATGTCTTGGTCACCAGCCATTTTCCAAAAGCCATGAGGGGGCGTAGCGCCCCAGAGCGAACCTAAGGCTGCGATAGACAGTGCTGGATTTGGAGGTAGTGTGACCTTTCCGATTCAGGTAGCGCCAAGTCAGTGCAAAGCTGGTCAAAGGGCAAGGGGCCTTCGTCATCAACTAAGTGGCCTACAGATAGGCAGCCTTCTCGCTGTCAGTGTTGGAGCTCTATCTGGTTCAGCCCTGGGGTGAAATCCACATTACCCACGATCGGTGTTAGTGGGGATGGAAACAATGTCAGGCCTCTCTGTTCGCTCACTCGGTCCCAAACATCTATAGCAGATTTACCAATCGGCGATGAATAGTGGCTTCACGGTCAGGCATGCCTTTATAGGAAGGGATTTCTCCACAAGTGTTGTCCCCGACTGCTCTATCCATGAAAAACCAGTGCTTTTCCGAGTCCTTCAGAGACCATTCATCTAGGATCCGGAGCTGCGCCGCTTGATAATAGTGCATGAGGTTTGGAAAACCCAACAGCCCCTGCCCTGGGGTCTATAGCTCTGCTTCTTCCGCATTCAGGAGCGACCATCAGCCCATACAAAGTGATGCAGGTCTTGATGCAGAGCTTGAATAGTCCTGGCGGGTGGTTCAACCGTGAAGTCCTGAAATAGGAACCAGTTCTTAGGCAGGATTGACATTTTCCAGATGGCTACACGACCTAGCCAGGAGAGGTGGTATGGCCTACATCCAGACATATCTGCTTTAATCTGTTGGTGTAGGGCCATATCATTGAGTGATACAGTCACTTTAGTCATACGGGCAAGTTGAATACCCAAGTAGGGGATGGAGGTGGTCATCCACTGTAAAGGATAGCTGCCAGAAAGGGTTGTCTCAGTGGATGCAGAGAGTGAGAAATGTATGGCCAGTGATTTGTGAACGTTGACCTGGAATCCCACTACTTGCTCGAAGGCCTCCAATTCCTCATAAAAAGCCGGGAGAGAGGTATGCTGCTCCTCCAGGGCTACCAGTACATCATCAGCATAGAGACTGATAGATAGTATGCTCTTCCCCTCCGAAGGAGATCCCTTTAATGCTGGGGTTGTCCCGAACTCGCTGGGCTAAAGGCTCCATGTAGAGTGCAAAACGCTGAGGCGAGAGGGGTCACCCCTGACGTGTGCCTCCACAGATGGGGAACGATGCTGAGGTCTGCCCATTCACCCAAAAAGTCACGTGGGATGGCCGTAGTTGCTGAGAATCCATGAACAGAATCTCCCCCAGTGTCCAACGTGTTGGAGCATGGCTTTTAGTTAAGGCCAATGAAACCAATCGAAAGCTTTCTCAGCATCGATGGCCATGAGGATCCACTCCCGAGCCGAACGTTGGGCTTTGTCAATTAGATGCAAAATATGTTTCTTATTATCACTGCATTGGCGGTGTGGTATGAAACCAGTTTGGTCCAGGATGATGAGACCTGGTAGGAGGTGGCTTAAGCGTGCCACCAGTATGCCAATGAAAAGCTTTATATCCACATTGAGGACGGATATTGGGCGGTAGGGGGCACATTGACGCTTATCCTTGCTGGGTTTTGGGATAACAACAAAGGAGGCCTCTAGCATGGAAGGTGGGATCGAGTCTGGGCCTTCAATGGAATTGAACAGTCGGGTAAGGAAAGGAGCAAGAGTCGAGCAGAATGTTTTGTAAAATGACACAGGTAATCCATCTGGACCTGGGGATTTTAAGAGTTTCTGATGGGCAATGACTGAAATATCCTCCTCTAACCGAATTGGGTGGTCTAGGTCAGTTAGCAGTTCTGGCATCAGCCTCAAGGTATGGGCATTCTGGAGGTAGAAGTCTGGGCTCTCTACAGGGAAAGCTTGCTCTGCATAGAGCTCCTTATAGAAATTTCGAGAAGTGGAATCAATGGAGGTGTTGCCAGTGAGTTCAGAGCCATCAGCCTTTAAGATAGAATGGACTCCCATTGTTTGTCTCTGCGCCCTCAGTCTATTGGCCGGAAGGCACCCACATCTGTCTCCCCAATATAAAAGGAATGTCGAAGCCTAAGAGCAGCGTACTCCGCTTTATTAAGGTTGGTGCCTCCTAGCTGTGTCCGAGCGGCCTCCAGCAGGTGCCAGACTCTGGGGGCACCAATATGCTTGTGAATGCATTCGAGTTCCTGTACCTGCCGAGTCAGCTGTTCTCTCTTGTCTCGGTGAAGCTTATTGTCCACCGCTGATATGGCAATCAGTTCCCCTCTAATCACTGTCTTCAAAGTTTCCCACAGTGTAGCAATAGAAACATCTGCAGTGTTGTTTATTGTTAAGAAATTCGTGAGTGCCTTGTTAATTTGCTGGACCACTGCAGGTCTATGAAGGAGGTTTTCCTGCACACGCCAGGTTTTGGATGATGACGGTAATGAAGGAAATGTTAAAGTGAGGGAGACCGCTGCATGGTCAGACAGGGAGAGAAGTTCTATCTCTGAACTTGTGACCATAGGCTGAAGGTCTTCCGTACCCAAAAAGTGATCTATGCGAGCATATGTCTTGTGAGCGTGTGAGTAGAATGTATAGTCGCGTGTATACAGGTGTATTGTGCGCCATATATTCCCCAGGCCATCTCGTGCAGCCAAAGTGCCCCTTCTCTGGAGAGGGCCCCAGTCTCACCTTGGCGCTGATCTATCCAGATCATTGTTAAACACTAGGTTGAGATCCCCTCTCACTAGCACCACATGGCCTCTTGTGGACATCACCTCAGCCACAGCACGACGCAGGAAATGTTCTTGTCCCTCGTTAGGTGTGTAAATGGTCCTAAACGAGAATGTGTAGTCTCCCAGGGTCACCGAGTAAACCAGCAACCTTCCCCTGATTTCAGCCTGCTTGGCACCTATCTTGCCCTGGAAGAACGGGACACTAAAATCGCTACTCCCACGGTCCAGGAGGGGTTGGAGGAGAAGAGTTGTTGCGGGAAAGCCCGCAAGTGCATCATATACCAATCGATAGCAACCAGATGTGTTTCCAGGAGAATTCAAATATGCTAGGTAGGACAAGACAGCCAGGGGTTTAACTGGGTTATCAGACTGTTCACGTTAAGGGTGAGAATTGTAGATTATGGTGCATTGTAAAAGGGGAACAAGTAAGCTGTAAGGTCGCATGAAACAAGGGTATATGTCTGTGCTAGGTGCGCAGCACCGAAGTCTTGGATAATCGAGAGCATAACATATTGGTGTGGCAAAGAGGGGCTGGTATCTACGGTTCCCCCAGAAACAACTTTAAAAGAAAGAAAAACAAGATAAATAACAATTGAGACATAGTCCAATAGAGCCAATCTTCAGGGTCAGAATCCGGTTGGGATGAAGTGGTTTGGAGTGTGTGGTGGACTGGAAAGTCTGTCTCTTTCCCCCTACCCAATCCACCCGCCTCAAAGCATGGAAGGATAACATCGCAGCCAGGCTCATGTCTCATCTGTTACAGCGGTGTCACTGGAGAGCGTCTCTAGTATTGCCTGCCTCTCTTTGGCCATGGTCGCCGGGTCAGGACGGAGTCTCGCAGGTGAAATTCTGTTTTTCTGCCCCCTCTGGCGACTGTGGGGGCTCCCCTATTGCCGGCTGGACTGGGATTCATTGTAAGGGGTGTCATCAATGCTAAGTGACTAACACGTCTTCTCAAAAGACAATATCTATTTAGGTGAAAGATGATCCAGAATGGGTGCCCCCATGAGTTAGGTATGTCTTTACTCTGAAGGTGGGCTGTGACCAGGCGAAACTCCCTGCGTTTCTGGAGTGTAGAGGCTGCTAGGTCTTGGTCTAGCATTGGCGTGTGCCCTCTAAAACTGTATTGGGTTCAGGTCTCTGGCCGCGCAAAGGATACGTTCCTTCAATAGAAAATCGTGGACACAACAAGTATATCTGCTAGTAGCGCCAAGTCGGGTTGTTTGGGGCCTACTCTGAGTGCTCTATCCACCTTGATATCATGCTCCAGTGATCTGAAGAGGTCTGCGATGAACAGAGCTATGTCAGTTCCTGCGGCTCCAGTCGATATGCCTTTGATGCGTATATTATTGAGCATGGACCTATTTTCTAAGTCCCCAGCATGTACTTGCAAGTCGAGCTGTTGATCTTTTAGGCTGATAACCTCCTGCTGTAACTGCTCGTTATCTTCATCTCGGCTTACGTCGTGGTGTTCCAAGGAGGAAACTCTGTCTCCCAGGCTCTCCAGGTTTCGGCGGACCACCCTGATATCGCTGGAGAGGTCCTTCTTGAGGGTTTGGAGATCCTCTCTGAGGGAAGCAAAAAGGACTTCCAAGAAGGAGCGAGTTACTGTGGCGTCCACGTCAGCAATGTCTGGCGTGGCTTCAGTTTCTAAGGGTGATGGAGGGTCTCTACCCCATGGCCCAATGGGTTTAGTGAGCATGTCCGTTAGCGAGTGATCCTTTTCCCCCCTTCCAGTAGCCATTACTCCTGGTGACGGTGAGGAATGGGCCGATGCGAGGGAGGACTAGTTTCCTCGTGCTTCCCAACTCAAGGGTTGAAAACTGGCTGAGGCTGGAGGGAAGTAGTGGATTGGTTAATGTGCCAGCCTTTATATACCGCAGGCTTAATATGCTGATGTTTTTAAGTTCAATAGCCGATGATGAGTGGTATTATTCTCTTGTGAGAAGGGGCTGGTTGGTGGTGGAAGAGCCCCCTTCCAGGAAGGAGCTGTGTCTCAGCACTAAGGTGTCCTTGTTGTAGCCTGTATCGTCCTACAGGAAGATGTGCGGACCGCACAAGGAAATCGATGCTCCGAACCCTGGAGGCTTCTGATAATGTGGTTGGAAACGATAGGGTCAGCGCTCAGCAGATGCCCAGGGTGTGGACCTTATGCCTCAGAAGATCGCCGCAGTTGCGCTTGGAGTCGCAAAGATGAGGGCCGCCTCCCCACTGCTACCTAGAAAGCCCTTCAAGCTGCAAAGCTCGGGAAAGTTCAGGTTAGTTGAAGTGTGTCTCCTGTGGCGGTGGCTGTCAGGCAGGTTCTTTCGCCAGGCAGGGCCCAGGTCAGGTAGGCCTTTCCAATGTCAGGCGCTGGGCAGAGGAAGGCCTGGGCGCCAGACTCACTCCTGGCCAGACAATACTAAAAGGTGGCCTCTCAGGAGTGCTGTGTCAAGTGGGGGCCCTCAAGTCGGGTCACTGGGAGTTGCAGAGGAGGGCCACTCCATTGATGGTCTGTGCCTCTTGTCTATTCGAGGCCTCAACTCGCGTGTGGCACTGGCATCTCCACCCCAGTAGAAGGCCGCAGCTAGTGAAATGGCATGGGTGCTGGTTCCTGTGAACAGTCTAAGCAGGAGCCTCGAGTCGAGGGGCATTGGGGCCCGGGCCGGCTCTAGGTGTAGGAGGGGGCCTTCAGAAGTGCGCAGGAGGGGGTCAGCAGGATGCTCCACGCCAGTTGGGCCGTGGAGGCCGCAAGGGCTAGGCAGGGAGGGCAAGCTGGACGGGGGTTGCCGGGCACAGCAGCACTAACCGCCCTCTGGGAGTGCCTCCAACAGATCAGGGCGGCTCTCCGTTTGCCTCGGTGGCACCGTCTCCCAGGAGCGAGGCCAGGCACGTAGGGATCCTGCTCCACAGGTGTATGGTTGCATTGTGGGCAGCTCGTCTCCAGGGCAGTCTCTGCGATGTCCACGGGCAGGGCTTGGGGTCCTTCCCCCTGGCCCCTAGGAGGTATGTCAGTGGTTCACCTTGTGTCTTTCGGCCTGAGAAGGTAGTGAGCACTAGACAGGGAGGGCAGGCTGTTCGGGGGCGTTGGGACGTTGTACACACACTCCGCTCCCTAGTGTGTGTTCAGTGGAGTGCGGCCTCCCTCAGTTCACTTCGGCGGAACAGCCAGGAATGATGCAGGGTCTGAGAGGACCTCTCTCTGCGGGCTCACTTGCGCAGTTGCGCCATCGTGAACGGGCCATCCCGTTCTCCTCACGCTCAGCTCTCAGCGGCAGTGTCCATCCCAAAATTTGTCTCAGTGATGCACCATCACTGCCTTGGCTGGAACACACCGGGGAGGGGGGGGGGGGGTGTTCAAATTAGCGCGGTGTCGGCTGTGAAAACGATCAGCAGCGGAGGACGGATAGACAAGGAAACACATCTCACCCATGTGCCATCTGGGCCACGACCCCTTTCCCCCCTTTTGACACCTTAGATAGTGGACAGGCAAGCTTCTAGGATGGCTCTCAACTCTCCATCAGAAAGTGCAGAATTTAGCTGATGTCTGTCACCTCTGGGAGACTGCCTGTCCGGCAGATACCGCCCCTGGTCACACAGCAGTCCTGTGAATACCCATATGCTAGATAGAAGATGTTGATCTACTGTCCAAGATTTCAGAACTGGTTTGGGTTGGTTTGCTTTCAAATGCCATTTTCAAGCTGTTCTCCTGAGAGCCTTTGTGCAAAGTGATGGTTCACAAAGCAGGTAGAAGTGGAACTGTCTCCAAGCAGGAGTATCCAAAACATGAAGTGTGAGTTCTCTGCACTTAGCAGCCACCACTTTCTTTATGGAGTAGTAAGGGGCACACAAAAAGGCAGGCCCTACGTAGAAATTTGAACAACAAAACCTACACTCCTACCCCTTGCCCTACTATCTATCAAATTACAGTGCTCAGGAAGAACTAATCAGCTGTTGTTTGCTAAAAAGGACCTCATTGAATTTCTAAAGGGAGCCCTGTCTCCATCCCCCTCTCTTCAGTCTGGCTCTCCACCCTCCAGTCACAAATCAGACAATATACTTCAACTGTCTGTGGGAAGCTAACTCATCCTCCATCTTGTCCCATGCTAAACCAGGAGCATCCAAAATGGATCCCACTGGCCTTTAGTACTCAGACTCACATACCTGACATAAACAGGGCATGCCAGTGCATGGTCCTGGGTTTCACACAACAGTGCGACTTTATACTAAAGGGTTCAGTTGACCGCACTCTCACTGACGCAGAGAAAAGGTCTGGCAACACTACTAATTCACAAAACACTGTAAACTGCCACCAACGCTTAATGTGATACGCTCACACTTTGGTGCTCAATGTCAAGGACAGGACTATACCTTTGTGCACACACTATCTTAGTATGACACCAAGGCTGAAATAAAAATCAGGATTCCAGTTTCACATGCAATCATGCACTCAGGGCAGGAGCACATTCCTGTTCACCAAGTAAAGGACGTACCCATCCTAACACAGCTGTCAGGGTCCTCAAGTTTAGCCTGTATCTGCAACATCAGAGATTTCAACTTGTTGACTGCACCTGCAGTTGTTGACTCTACATCCTCTGAGTCCAGATAGCCATTTTTCAGGTTCTCCAATCCTACCACCCTGTTTATCAAATTGGGTCTGAAAATGTTTAACCTTTCAAGTAAGAGCATCTATTTTGGAGTTAGTACCTTAAATGCTGGATTTTAGGTCAGACGTATCTTGTTGTTGACTTTCTAGACCTAGATTAATGTTTGCCCACTTTTCCCATAGTTGGTTAAATGCAGTCACAATCAGGACAATGATCCCTGAATAGGACAAACTGCAGAGAAGTACCTACTCCTCCCATTGTAATTTGGATGTCGCCGCTAGTGGGGCCAGAGGTTTTGAAGATACTTGGTACTGCACCTTTAAGGTACTGCCAAAGGTTCCAGGGAAAGGCACCCCACAGACTAGGTACATCAGGATCTCCTCAGAGGGGGCTGGTTATCACACGAGTGGCAGACAGCACAGCTCTACAGAGCACTTCAGAAATGATCAGATAGAACGGGGAAAGATGGTATTGTAGGATTCATGCAGAATATTTAATGAAATGCGTAATTGTGTCATGAGGCTCACAGAGGAACAGCAATTTTGGCTTGTAGCAAACTAGCATCCCTTTGTGAGTCACTCTTACACAGGAGATCCAAAGTGCATTCCTAGGTCATTGTAGTCACACACAGTCCACACACTCTTCCACACAATCACAGAATCATGTTTCTTTCCATATGAAACATACATACGCCACCCATGTTTCATATGGAAAAAGCAAACAACGTGGTTGAAATGGACTATCTGAACCTTCTTAAACAGGATAGGTACGTAGGTGACTCATCTCATGCACGTAACAGGAAAAAGGCCTGTTCCTACATAGATAATTAGACTCTGCCAGTATTTCTCAACTTGGTAAGAGCACAATAGTCACTCTTAACAAAGGAGGGGTACGCTTGGTGTGCCCCTCTAGAGCAGTTTAGGTCTTAATCCATGCAAAATGCCCTCATCGTACATGCATGATTCTCATGTTCAGAGGTATTGTATTGTATTTTAATTGCATTTATATATCGCTTACTATCCCTGATGAGGCGCCAAAGCGCTTTTTCGGTGAGCAGCATGCTACTTTGGAACCCAAAAGGATTAGTGGTGAATTAGTATAGTGAAATATGAAATTAATTTGAACAGCGGATATGTTAATCAGTTTTTTGGATTGAGAAGGATAGTGGAGGGATAGAAGAGGGAAAGGTTTCCATTTATATAGCACTTGCTAACCCTGATGAGATGTTGAAGCACTTTTCGGCAAGTAGCACGCTACTCCGGAACCAAAAAAGGATTAGTGGTGAATTAGTCTTGAAAAATATGAAATTAATTTGAGCAGAGGACATGTTAGTCTGTTATTTGGATTGTAAAAAAATAGTGGAGGGATAGAAGAGGGAACGGTTTGCATTTATATAGCGCTTGCTACCCCTGATGAGGTGTTGCAGTGCTTTTTGGTGGGTAGCACGCTACTCCGGAACCCAGACAGGATTAGTGGTGAATCAGTATAGAGAGATATGAAATTAATTTAAGAGGTGGACATGTTAGTCTGTTATTTGGATTGAAGAGGTGAAAAAAAGGCTCAGAACCTTGACATAGGGAACATAGTACAGGAGCGCACACTCCACTGAACCATGCAGGGGACATTCCCCTCCCAACAATAATTAAAAGCAATGCTCCTTTGAGCTAGGGTACATGCTACCAAAGAAGATTTTATATGCATTTATTTAGGTCAGATAAGCAGTATCTACGTTAACATGATTATGTGATTTGAAATATTTAAAGAACTTGCAAACAACATTGAGCAATATCTGGGTACACTTTAAATATGAAGGCTGGAAAATTATACATTGCACAGTTGCTTTAATTGAAATCCTTTTCCCAAATACAGTAATTTGAATGGAAATAAAAAAACTGTTATAAAACAGAACCTAAACGCAAAAACTTGTTTGGCCCAACTTCCAGAGAGCACTAGGACCACCCTCAACTGTCAGGACTGTGACACTGTAAACAAGGCTTGCATTCTTCTTGAACATCTGTGTAGACTCATGCAAGGGTTGGAAAGCTGAAGACCAAGGGGAACGTAAAGTTTCCAGTGCAATTTCATTGGGCATTTCCCCTATAGTTTTGCTTGCTGTATCAATGATATTTGATAAGTGATCTTCCACAGAGATATCTACATTACCTCATTATCTGTCACCAGCAGCTCTGCCTCTTCTTCATCATCAGTGACATGGCTCCCTGCAGACTTGGGACTTTGAGGAAAAACAGACAAAGGATTAATGAAATGCAGGCACAACCTTTTATGTCTGAATTCCTATTTGAAATCAAGACTACCTAATAATGATATCTGCTGTAGACAAGAAGATGCCCAGGCAAACATCTGCCACGGTCTTGACTACCTGTAGTCTATGGTAGGGTTGCCATGTTGTCCATTCGACAGTAAACCCACCCTATGGACTATCTCAACTGTACACAAATACTGCCAACTGACAGCAAATGCCCCTCAAAGTCTGTAGTCCATCAGTGCCACTTGTTGCCTAGCCCTGTGCTAAATGCACGCCAAAGGCACAAGCAAACAACCCATGTAGACTAAGCAGTACAGTTACTCTCTAGAATACATCAGCATTATTGGCCCAACTGTTCCTGAATACCCCCATCGGCTAGCTGTGTTACAAGACCTCCAGCAAACCATGAATGACCCCGCAGCCCATGAATGCCCACCAGCTGTAAACTATCACAGTCAGCCAGCATCCTATGAAGAGGCTCTGTAGACTATCTCAGCTGTAGATTAATAACCCAGATATTCATAAATCCATGCTTCATACCATCAGAGTCACAACAATACCACCATCAGCCTGAATACCACTGTATGGTATGCAGGCCCCAGTGAGGAGATCCTGAGGGACCAAGCCTGCAGTGTGCCGTGCCCTGGGACCGTTAGCCATACCTTGAAGGTGCAGTAGCAGGTATCTTCAAACCCTCGGGCACGCTGCCAGTGACATTCAAAATCAGATTGGAGGAGGACCTGTGTCCTCTGAATGCACCCAGCAACTCACGAATGCCCTCCTACGACTTCTGAAGGATAAGCAATTTCAGCAATGTACAATCACCCAGTCACCTGTAAATTCTCATTGCAGACCATGTTGACCATCTCAGTGCTACATTAATAACCAAGCTAATCATGAACACCCCCTGTTTACTATCTGTGTCACAACAAGAGAACCACCAGCCCACATATGCTCCCAGGAACACATTAAGGCCCTCTGCAGACTATCACAGAAGTGCACATGTGATCCTTCACTGTAGAGTATCTGAATTTTACTATAATGCCCTAGCACCCTTTAGCATCCCTTGTACACTATCCTAGCATCTTGCCAGGATCAAGGTAATACACCTCAGCAAGGTCCACCCTCTTCTGATATGGCCTTCTGTTCAAGCAAGCCAACCTGCTTACAGAACGTGAGTAGTCATTACATTTGGGGCTGGGGGAAGAATCGGCTTTGTTCCAGATAATTGGAGGGAACCTGTCCATCGATCACCTTCTGGACTACACACTGAAATATGATGTGCACGGTTTACGTGATGATTTGAATCCTGCTTTCATTTAGCGTTACATGCTCACAGTTTCACTTTGCATTCTAAGGTGGCCATAAAACTGCATGTTAGACTATATAAATCTAAATGAATTAACATTTCAAAGTGATGGAAGAAGAAGTATTCAAAAGAGACAGCATATTTATAAGGGAGGACAGGAGGTTCACCTTCGAGTGCATATTAGTCTCCTCCTCAACAAGTTCCGTCCGTACTACAAGGTCACCACATTAAGATGAAAGGGGTTAAATAAATGCTCTTATGTGGTGGCCATGTACTGTTTTCCCTCCAAGGTTCCGCCTGGGTTCATTATAAAATGTTGCGAACCCAAAATCAATACTGGCGGTTCACTCCTGATAATGATAACTCACCTTCTTTAGAATTCTTCTGAGTCAGGTTAGTATGCACCCTGGATCCTCTGACAAACTAAGGGAGGGTGGCACATTCCAAGAGAGGGTTATGCCATTTGGAGTGCTTCCATTCAAACACATCAATAATTAAAGCCACAACTGTGGGCTCACAAGGAGTCTGGGAGAAGAATACTCTCCAATGCATCAGTCATAGTCAAAAGGCATAGAGCAGAATCCAGGTGACTAGGTCTCAGCCTTGGTTTGTTGCACTTAGTTCGGAATGAATAAACAGAGGTCTAGCCTCTTCTGGGTGTCCCCAGGCTCACTCAATAAACTAACTAAATTGACAGCCAATTGGTACCAAGGATTTGTCTTTCCTGAACCAAGATTTTACTTGGGCATTTCTGTATGCTTACACCACCTCAGAGTTCTCTTAACTGCCCTTGGTGTGCCACATTAATGCTATACATGAATTCATCTCAATGGTACACTTAAGCTCCAGCAATCCATGAACAATTCTGGAAACTATATTAACAATTCACTGAAGCCTTCCTACCATGCCCCCCACCACCAGCACCTGATAATCCTCATCAACAATTCAAATTCAAATCTTAGCCATTATTACCAAATGTTATATGCCATAGTAAGAGCCTGCCTTACAGAGACAGGTGTACAAGAAGAAACTTTGTTTCCAGAAAAGCCAAGAATTGGGATATATGCTGGGTAAAGCACCGCTGTGCTTCAGCAATGTATAGCCAACTCTACAGTATGTTTAAGTGAATCATGAACAATTTCGGGTTTTTGATTTTGTTCATATACTGTCAACTTCGATACAGAAATATGAACAGTGTTCCCTCAGTAGTGTTTCATCAAAGATTTCAACAATTTATCATATTTGTGATCTGTAAAAGACAATTGATTAGGTATCAAAAAAGTATCAGGGAGGGTTTGACTAATGAGTTAAAAAAATGAAACGGCCTTGCATGGGAAAACGGGGAAAGTCCGTTTTTTGAAAAAGAATTTCTTTGCAACAGTCAATGGTGGTGAATAGTTATAAGTAAAACAGGTCCTGTAAACAATATGAGATGTTAAGGGGTGAAGTGAAAAAATAAACACAAGAAAAGAAAAGCTTCCAATAACGAATAGGTCAAACCATCAAATGAGACAAAAATCGATGCCAGATTTAATCAGCAGCACAGATCAAAAGATTTGGCAACAATGATGGGTACCAAAGAACTGCAACGGCGAAGTGAGACAGGAAGCCAATGCAAACTTGTTAAATTAATATTAAAAAATGAAAGGTAGAGGAAAAAGATAAAGAAGTTAAAAGAAAAAATTGTAAAGAACAAAAGATTAGTGAAATCTCTACTAAGGTATACATTGACTGAAGCAATAAATATAATATATATGATTTCTGGAGATATGGTTTGATAACAACAAGAAAAGAGATATTAAGGGTGACACTACTGGAGGCACGGAGGATTGATCAATTGATATTCGAGCTTTGAGTGGTAAGTATAATTATTCTAACAAAGAGTGCAGGAATGGGTCCCTTAACTGCTATGGCTGCTCAGATGAAGAAATACTAGCCACATCTCATCAGTCTGTAGAAAATCTCGTTTTAGCGGCTAAGCTTACTCCCTACAGCAATAGTCCTGTCAAAGTATACCAGTATTATACTGCCAATTAAGAATTTAACTCAAGCTAGTAACAGTATGAGGATTCTGCTGGACGCCTCTGAAAGTTTTTTTGCTGTCTGTACTGAAAGACTGTGCTTTCTACAAGAACATTTTAACAACGGAATGGGATATATTTTGTCCCAATTTATTAACAATACATAACCCAATGATAATGAATATTTAGATATAGAAGTATATAAGGGGAAAAAATCAACAACTTTATGCAGTGTATATATACTTCGCCACAGCTTTGTCAACTACTAAAAGCTGCTGCAGAAGCAACAGAATTGGGGAAACCCTCTACTCTTCTCTCATTGAGCCACATGTTAACACTTGGGTGCAGGTACGTTCCGCCTCTCATGTTGGCCTCACAAAAACGAATGAATACCGAAAAACACTTCAAAGAAAAGGTGTTCCTTAATCCCTCTATTGTTTTCATCAATCCTCAATCATATGAGGATTGTAAACACGATTTACATGTTGGTGAATGCAAAAGATTTCATTATACACCAGGTATTGCAACCGGGTCTTAAAGAAGCTGCTATCTGCGACCTCGCAGCCCCTAGAGACGTTTGTAAAGCAGACGACAGCATCAAAACACAATCTCTCAGATGTACGTTCTCCTTTTGAAAGCCATGCCTTACCAAAAAGGAAGGTCTCCAGTGAAAAACCTGGCAGGCCATGTGTGGAGTCCCCATCACTGAGAAACAATGGCTGGAAGTTTGGAGAGACTTACATCAGAGCATCCTGAGTGTGGCACACAGAAAAGCACAATATAAAATACTACTTAACTGGTACAGATATCTAGCTAAATTGCATAGTTACTACCCAAAGGTTGATACGAAATGTTGGAGGGGGTGTGACACGATCAGCAATGCAAGACACATATGGTGGGAATATCCTCGTAATAGGCTATTATGGTCCGAAGTCCTGCAGGCACTTAAGAAAATATTGGCCGATCCGTTGCCCCCAAAGTATTACAATAGTATTACTGATGTGTGAGACCGCCTTCTCTGAGCTACCAAAATAGCGCAGATAAGGCTATACTTTGGAACTGCCTAGGAGCGGGAAAACAACAATCACATTTCTTTGGGGAAAAAGCTGACACTACGCCCCCCCTTCCCCCCCACCACTTTCTATTACACATTGGTATGCTAGATTGTGGAAACTCCTATCAATTGAGAAAATGGATTGGACGTAGGTGGAGCATGTGTGAAATCCAATTGTCTCCTATTTGTCAAAGGAAACTTTGTCTCTTACATACACACCTAAACTGAAAAACTTAAATTACAGTTTGAACATGACTGAATAGGATACAAGACCAAAATTCAATAGTAGGGCTAGTGTTCCTTGGTAAAACTAGAGAGTAAGGGAGGCACGGGTTCCCAAAGTGTAGAGGGTGCCTCTGTTTGGGTATTGGGAGAGGACAGTCAATAAGACTGTTTATGTTGCCCTCACACATCCCCTAGAGGATGTCATGCTTCATCATTGGGCGATGCTCCTCGTTGGGCTGGTGCTGCAATGATCAACGGGTCCCCCGAAGGGTCGCTTTGGCGGAGATCTTTTTCGAGGCTGCCATATAGATGAATGCAAGTGAGGGGGGTTGTGACGTGGGATGTAATGTGCAAGGTTAAAACTGGTAAGGCAGTTTCCTAACGCAAAGCTTTATTGACAGGATTACCCTTCCAGAGATAAAAGACCTATGGTAGGTTGGGGCTACCTTGAGGTTTTCAAAGGAAACCGGGTAGCCAGCAAGTGTGAGGACAGATAAGGTGGTCACCCCTCAGTAAATGTGACACATTTACTGAGGGGTGACCACCATTAGGTCCCACTCGAGACAGTAAGTGTAGTTCTCTGATCTCTGCCAAAGCGACCCTTTGGGGGACCCATTGGGCATTGCAGCGCCAGCCCAACAAGGAGCATCGCCCAATGATGAAGTATGACATCCTCTAGGGGATGTGAGAGGGCAACATAAACAGTCTTATTTACTGTCCTCTCCCAATACCCAAACAGAGGCACCCTCTACACTTTGGGAACCCATGCCTCCCTTACTCTCTAGTTTTACCAAGGAACACTAGCCCTACTATTGAATTTTGCCATTTCCTCTAGGAGCATGGGCTTCTGGACCTCTTGAACCAGCTCCCTGTCCCCCTTGAACCTCTTTCCTCTCTGTAGGGGTTCTCATTTGAAACGTAGGATACAAGACCACCAGATATGGGGGACTTATGCCACCTAGAAAAGAACGATTGCAGATGATAGACATTAGACGGACCCTACCTGTTCGCTGATTTCTAAGCAGAATCTTTGGGATAACTGTGGATGTGAAAACAATGGCATTTAAAGGTGCACAATGGGTTGGGTAGAAGGAGGGAAGAAAGCCAGAGAAAGTAAAAGACGAACTATGGAAAAGACTTCTAACAATTTAATGAAGTGTCTCTTATCAAGCATTAAGGCTGGAGTCACACTTATGATATGAATGGTAGAAGGCATAGCGTCAGTTCATAAGAATGTGTTTTACAAGGACACAAGAATATCCTTTACAAGCAATGTTGGGCATGTAAATGTGTCACAGTGAGAAAATTGTGTATGCCCTTAAAACAAACATAGCTGAAGCCCTTTCAAGATAGAGCCTGACTCAGTAAAAGACTAGAAAAATTGGTTGCCTAAATGTGGGCCTATGGATAATAAGGTAGGAGGTAAGGTGCCACCAGATTCTCTGAGCCTTCAAAACCTAAATGAATAGGGCAGCAGACGCTCTTGGTTGGGGGAGATTGTTGTTCTCGGAGTGGATGAGGTAGATGTGAGAAGAGTAGAAAGAGAGCATGATGTGTGTAGGTGAAAAAGGAACAAGAGTTTTGTTAAAAGGGAAAATTTGGAATGAGGAAAAATGGTGTCTAAGAAAGTAATGACTTCGGAGTTGGAAGAGTGGTTTTGAGCTAAAAATAAAATGGAAAGAACATTGAAACCTTTGTCAATAGGTGGAAATGGTATGATTGCAAACAGGAAGAGAAATGTGGTAATGGTTTTCACGCAAAACTAAAGCAAGCATTTATTTTTAGGATTGCATAGAGGTACAAAAATGAAAAGATGTGGAGCAAACATAACTGGCAATAAGAAGCTCATCAGTGATATGTAAATACAGCCCAACTTTGAGTGGCTACCACAATTTGAAATTCTTGTAGATCAAAGGTATTATGCACAATTAAAGACCAATTTAGCCGCAGCATGATTGGGGTGGTTAAAATAGTGGATAGGAGCCAAGATTAATCAGTTACTATTTTTGAATTATAGATAACCCTAGGTCATTAGCTGAATTAGAATTGGGACAGGCTTTAATTCAATGCTCCTCTCAATGGAAAAAAAGACTCACACCAAGAAGTAGGAAATCATCACAGGGCTCCACAAACCTATTCAGGGGCTACAGGCAAAGCATAATTTAGTAGATATTTGGCAAGATCAGGGCCTGCAGGTAGCTGCATTTACATATACACATAGAATAAGCAAGGACAGATTATTTTTGCACTACTAAAAGCCTGAAGTGCACCTCTTCTGATATACTTTCGGCTGTAATTTCAGATGACCCCCAATCATAATGAAATGCATTATATAAACATACACTCTCTCTGCACCAACTCCTAAAGCCTGGCGTCTGGATAATACAATTCTGGTGGATGAAGTATAGCTACTGGAACTCAGACAAAATACCAATGAGATTTTCTAAGTAAATATAAAGACACGTTTATAAGAAGTTGTTTTGGATGCTGGTAAAGCCTGCCTTAGGGGGTGGGTAACCTCCTATGGGATCAGGTCTAAACAACAAAAGGGCTCTGAAAAACATTGGACCTGGAGAATGTGTCTGCTGTATTGCCAGATAAAGACTTATCAAGACTGTAGAGACTGAATTTGGAAAAAAGGATATAGTCTAATAGGATCTATCTAAAAATATGAGAAAACAGTAAAATTGTGAAACTTAGCTTGGCAAATGCTTAGAAAAAGTTAACAAAGTAGGATATTTGAGGAAGTTCGTCCCCATACTGAGGAATGATACACAGAACTCAAATCTACTGCAGAAGTGTATTACTAAGGCTTTTATGAAGTTGGAACAAAAACTATTTTTAGAGCCTACACTATCTGATATCAAGGAAGCAATATTATCTTTCCTGAGCAGGTAAACATTTGGAGAAGATGTGATATCAAAGAAGTACCTATATTTAGTCAGACTGATTGGTACCACATATAGTGGAGCTATTTAATCAAATTCTAGAGGACTTTCATTAAATACAAGGAGATTTATGCCTTTCATCTTATTATTGCCTTTAAAAAAAAATAAAGATCAGGTGTACATTGCATCATACATTTGGACTATATCACTGTTCAGTAGGAATAACAAAATCCTCATGAACATTACGGTAACTAGAACGAGAATGTATGTGGTTAGATTAAAAAAAAGACATATCCCAAGAAAAGCCCCAAGAGTGCTAGAAGCTTAGACACAATGCCTTGTGGAATCAATAGACTTTTAGAGCTCACAATAGTAGTTTTGTTTTTAGGTACAGAAAAGTCATTCAACACGCTGAACCAGGATTGCCTGCATCAAACTTTGAGCAGCGTGGAATTTCCCACATAGTTCAGCAGACTGATTACAAAGATCTGTCGAGTAGTCACTGTCAAATTTTTATGGAATGATTAGCACAATCAATTTCAATGAAGAATCAGATAGACCGCATGCTTGGATTGGAGGATACCCCAACATATATTGTATGTGGATGATGATGTCCCATTCCTCAAAACATAGGGAACATATGCACACTCATGACTATGACAGATGATCAATACACAGCTATAAAATCAACATCTCAAAAAACAAGATTTATTTTTTATGTGCAAAGATCTGAGTGTTGTAACAGGCAGAATAGGTACAGTACTTTCCCACAATAAAAGCTGAAGTCAAAACATCAGTGGAAAAAAACATCATTTTAGGATCTCCTACATAAAACCTTTGTTGGGAAAAATACAGAAGTGATTTTGATAGGCCATATCAATGGGATAAAAATTATGAAAGTTCTACAATACTTATTTCTTTCGTAGAACTTCCATGTGCATTGCAAAAATATAATCTTAAACAAAACGTCATATGATTTTGTTATTATTTGGGCAGTGATGAGTTCTGCCTTAAATTATTTTGTGGAGGCACACCCTAATTTTGAGAAATATTTAATTTCACTGGCAATATGATATTTATGGAAATTGGTTTCACCTGTTGAGGATGATAGATTGAAAAATTTGATGGTTAATGGCTATCCATGGAAAGCCAGGTCCCAAATGGATTTCTATATACATTTAGATGGAGTAAACTAAAGAAAGTGCTTCAGTTTCATATTCAGTTCATATTCAGTTTAGATACTACAATTGGAAAGAGGTTTCGTGGAATTCAAAGTGATGGTGGACCCTCAAGAAGTCTCCTGGTTCCAAAATAGTAACTTTGCACATGTAAATTAGGCTACATGCCCCGAGTTCACAGGGTTCAAACATGTAAGCCTACTATTTGTAGTAAATTTACACTTGTAAATGATGATAACCTAAAGTAGTAAAATTACTACAAAGCGGAAGAGTTAATTTACATGTGTAGATTTACTCACCTGTAAGATTACCTTTGTGAATAGCACCCAAATTATATATGTCTGGCAGGGCTTTCATCATCTCCCTTGAATCCCACTTTATCCATTTCCTATTTTTGGACACCATTAGATTAATTCCAGTTTTGGGCACCTTTTTAGCATATAAAAAGCACTCTCTTCAAAATACTATCTGACTCATCTCAAACCTCTTTGTTCTACTCTTTCCAATGCACTACCCTATTTCTCACCCTATACCTCTATCAATATATCCACTAACTCCACTCTCTCATTCATCCCAAACCCCATACCACTACTATGAGCCCCAAAACAACCCTTTCGAGACTCTTCCCTACTCCACCCCTTCTTGCATCATCTCATACCTCTTTTTTACTATTCCGATCCGCCAAAACAAGCCTTTCTAGACCCTCCCTCTGACTCTTCCCCCTCCACCTCCCTTTACTCACCCCAAGCCTCCTCCTACTGCTATGAGCTCCAAAACAAACAAACAAACAAAATAAAAAAATGTAAAAAAAATCTAAATCCTTCCTTTATATCCCTCGACTATCCTTTTCAATCCAAATAACAGACTAACATGTCCACCACTCAAATTAATTTCATATTTCACTATACTAATTCACCATTAATCCTTTATGGGTTCCGGAGTAGCATGCTACTCGCCGAAAAAGCACTTCAAGACCTCATCAGGGGTAGCAAGAGCTATGTAAATGCAAACCTTTTTACCTCTTCTACCCCTTCGCTATCCTTCCCAATCCAAATAACTGACTAACATATCCACCACTCAAATTACTTTCATATTTCACTAAACTAATCCACCACTATCACTGTATGAGTTCCAGAGTAGCATGCCACTCGCCGAAAAAAAACTTCAACACCCCATCAGGGGTAGCAAGCGCTATATAAATGCAAACCTTTTTCCCTTTTGTATCCCTCCACTATCCTTCTCAATCCAAATAACTGACTAACATATCCACCACTCAAATTACTTTCATATTTTCACTATACTAATTCACCACTAATCCTTTATGGGTTCCGAAGTAGCGTGCTACTCGCCGAAAAAGCGCTTCAACACCCCATCAAGGGTATCAAGCGCTATATGAATGCAAACCATTTTCCCTCTTCTATCCCTCCACTATCCTTCTCAAACCAAATAACTGACTAACATATCCACCACTCAAATTACTTTCATATTTTCACTATACTAATTCACCACTAATCCTTTATGGGCTCCGGAGTAGTGTGCTACTTGCCGAAAAAGCGCTTCAATGCCTCGTCAGGGTAGTAGGCGCTATATAAATGCATTTACAATACAATACAATACAAAATATCTAATATATCGATAAACCATATCTCCTCCTAAAGAAACTTTGATAGAAAACAAATGCCTTCAACATTCAATGCGCAATCTATGGTTTTATAGTATTTCTTAAGAATCAAAGTAAATGCATATAGAAAAGGGATTTTTTGGGAAATAAAAGCAGACGAATTCCATAACTAAATTTTTTGTTTCAATTACTAGGTGAACATATAGCATTTAACTTACAAATTTGAAATGATAAACAATGAAGGTGGGATTGTAGTTCAGAAGGGATAGTAAATGAACTTGTTAGAAAGCAGTTTATTATATTTATTTAGGGGAAAGGCACCGTTTTATTTTTCCAAAACCACTTTGTCCCGAATTCTTCACAGAGAAAGAAGCAATGAAGTCCACATGGAGCAGCACAGATAAAGATCTACATGCTCTACGACTTCATTACCTTTTTGATCAACAATGAATTTGAAAATCTGAGAGACCTACAAGAGGTAATATAGACACTTTTATTCTGAAAGGTGGGACCTTTTTATAAGAGGTAAAAGGTTTGATTGTTAATAAACAATATCTTGAAGTCTGTTTGCTGTTGCAAAGGAAGCCAATCAACATGCTCTCTGTTCAATCCCAAACACGATTTGTTGCTGCATTTTGAAATCTCTTTAAACAAACAGCCAGAAACAGGGGCAGAGGCTACACTTGAAGTAGATTCCATTAGATGAAATCAAGACATGATGAGATCAGGGCTACACCTGCACTGACCCTCTGAGGGTAATAAGGTAATAATTTACAAAGTGCTCGCAAATGGAAATGTCCTAACTTGACTACAATGTCCAGCTGTGATTGCGCTGATAATGTCGAATTATAAAGGACTCCAGCGTTACGAACCTGGAATGCTTGAATGGGAAAAGTGCCAAGTCAGCCATCCACAGCACTGAGTGCCAGAAATAAGGTTGAGGAGTGGCCATAACCTCTGTCTTTTTAGAATTATGTTTGTCACTTCCCTCCCACGCAGTGGTTGATTGCATTCATGCACATATTCCAATGGAGATGTCATTAAGAGTGATCATTAGATAAAGATGTAAGATTTACTAATCTTTGTACCAAGTTTTCAATTAGAATAAATAATAGTCACATGTATGTATTGAAGAACATTGGTGAGACCATTGATCTTTATGGGGCGCCATTCTGAGAAGTGACAACAGTGGACTCAAAAGTGGCACAGCCAAACTGCTGATGAGCGGTCTGATAGAAAAAGTCAGCACCAATTCAAAGAAACACCCGGGATTCCCCACCACACCCTCTCCCCCCACCAGTTTAAGAGAGATAGGCCATTTGTATCAAATGCAGCAGACAATTCAAGAAGGCTCAGGTCTGTTGATTTGTCTGATCAATGTCAGTTCTCAGGTCATCTCATATGGTTATCATGACTGACTCAGCGACTCTCTCAGATCAGATGCTTCCCTGAAATGGATTCAGAACATTGTTATACTCTGTGTCGGCTGGCTTTCGGCTTCCTTCACACGTTAGGACTCACTAGCTCAAATCACAGCCAGCTGAGTACACCCGCTGACCGGCCCTCTGCGGTATTATCAATGAAGAAGCCCACCCTCACCAGCTGAGCTGACAGGAATCTTTGCAGAAGTGGCAGTCTTGCATCTGTCAGAGTGAGGCCTTGCAAAATATATGTGCCTCCTTTTACACCTAACAGGGCGTCTCCAAATATATGCATAGTGAGATTTATGGCAAACTGGTATAGGATTGAAAGTTATGTTTTCGTGTGACACTGTCTGAAAAACCAGAATCCTGCCAGTGAAATTGGTGCCATTGGAGGCTATGATAACAGCCACTTGTAAACGCGTGGTTTCATATTCATGGACCCAGGTACCAAATCATAATGAATCTTGGTGATTCAGAAGGAGGATGAAGCTGGAACTTCAGCTCCTGTGCTTGCTTTTAGTGGCTGGCCTTGCATACTCGAGCAGCATGAAAGTCCACTGCTATAGCATATGCTGGTTTTCATATTCCACATGGCTTCATCCTCGTCCCCATGTGGCTCATGGAAGAACATTTTGTTGCACAGTCCTTAAAGGGCCTAAATAGGGACAATCTATGCTAGGCATAGGGATAATCATGATTCGGTTTTTGCTTAAACGCTGTACAAAATCAGAAATGGTGGTAGGGGACATTCTGAATTGCACATTCCAGTGCAGTAGCCCTGCAGAAAGCAGGAATGCAGTAGTGGCCACCTGCAGCTCTTGCTGCATCGCCTAGGAATTAGGGATGTAGAGACATATGTGTCCATTGAATCCTCAAAACACATTTTTACGCTGAGATGAACTCCGGGTGCTTTGTGCTAAACAATACCAAGCAGTGCATTTTACCCACGCACACAAGCAAGTTTTTCCCACCTGAAAAGATTTTTCGAATCTGCCGATAAGAGTAGTCAACAGTAACCTACTTGTTACAGAACCTCTGTTGGTCGCATTCTGATGCCCCTGCTGATCAATATTCCACTAGCAGTTTACCATAGTGCAGTGATACTCAAAGTACGGCCCGGGGCCGCATGCGGCCCTCCTGACCTTTACATGCGGCCCCCTGGTCAAGAGCAGCCAGGGGCGGTGCGTCCATTAGGGCGCTTGGGCGTTGCCCCACTGAGCGTTGCCGTCACTCTCAAACTCTGACGGGACTCTCTCACTCCCTGTATCCCAGCCAGCAGAGCCGGAGGCAGTCGGCTTAGAAGGGGGCGGGGCAGCACTACAGGACAGAGTAACATCAGTGATCGGCGGAGCGCACAGCAAGAGTGCGCATGTTCTGTTTAGGGCTTAAACATTTTGCGACCAGCCCTGAACATGCGCACACTAGGCTGCTCATTAGAGGAGCGAGGATTGTTCCATGCTGCTCTTCTAATGAGCAGCCTAGTGCGCATGTTCGGGCTGGTCACAAAAATGTTAAGCGCTAAACAGAACATGCGCACTACTGCTCAAGCCAGTCCTGGCGCTGTTGCTGGAGCAGCGTCTGGATTGGCTGAGAGCAAGCGGTACTTGCCAAGGCGCCAACGCGGGAATCGGACACCGGCCCAGGAGGACTCGCAGAGGCGGCGCGGATCCGGTAAGTTTAGTTTGCTTAATAAGGGTCAGGACTGATAAGGGTGCTTTACTTAAATCTCCCCCGCGCCGCGCGTGACCCCCAACACCCCCCCCCGCGAGTATTGGAGCGCGAGCCGCGACTGGGTCCGAGCACATGCCGTTTCATGTGTTTATCACCGTTTTCGATTCCAACAATTTGCTCTCTCAAGATTTAAGCTGACTTAAAGTGGGCGCACCTTGACTTCCAGCTGAGGTGCTGCACCCGCGCAAGGAACGACTACACCAAGGACAGGGAGATTATCTGCTCTGCTGACAAATCGGGGACAGACTGCCGAGACGTTTGTGTTTTTGAGACCTGGAGGTGAGAGGAAGGTGGACTGCTTGTATGCTGAGAACCTGCCATGCCAGCTGATGAACCGAGGCCCAACTGCTGGTGTGCTGACATGAGGATTACTGCTGACAAATCCAGAAACCTGTGCCACCGCCCTGCCAGACCCATGACAACTGTTACTGAAAGCCAAGCTCTCTTTATCATCCTTCTCTAAGAGGAGAAATGTCAAGTGTTCATTGTGAATACCGGTAGGAGTGTGAGAAGAGTGCTCAAGAAATCCCTGACTAGGCCCACTTTTGCTGTGGCTTTTCCGAGGTGCGTTCCTCCCTCTTAGGGCCGGCATGCTGTTGTGCGCCTACTGTGACATAAAGACCCCATTGTAACACAGACCCCGTAGATGACTGCAAAAGTTACATCTCATTCCAAGGCCTGCACTCACAGTTTCTCTCTTGAGGGTGAGCGCGCTGCAGTGTCATTCCTGCTGTAGAAGGCCAACCCTGGAAGTGTCAGACAGACCCAGACACTTCCCACCAAGCCACAACCTTGCTGTGCTCTGCCTTCCTGATTGCTGCTCCACACACGAACTCTGACGATGTGTGTTGAGATGCCCATTAACTCCTTGAACATGTAAAGTTGTGTCTAACAAAGAGAGTAAAACTTACACCAGCCAGCCACACTGAACATTTCAGATTTCGCCAGGCACCGCAGCCTGTATGCAATTAGGATCAGGGATTTTAGTCTCCTTCAAAGTGGTGGGATTGAGGGCTCTGGAGGCTGTAGTCCTCCACTGGAAGGTGAACTCCTCACTCTGTACATACATGTGGCCCCCGCGCAACCCTCCCCCCACCCCCCGAGTATTGCGAGCGCGACTGGGAAAGGTGCCTGGAGGAGAACGGGAGAGAAAGGGATGGCGGTTGGATTGTTATGGAATGAGTGAGAAAGACACAGCAGGTGTGGAGAGCGGTTGTTGACGTGTTGCTGTGGTCGGGCTGCGTACGCAGGTAGTGCAGGGTGGCCATGAGGGAGGCAAGCAGTCAACGTGTTGGCTCTCTGAGGAGGATGAAGTCAGATGTTGGGAACGGTAAACCGTTGACATCTGTAGGTTTGTTGGGGTGCTGGAGATGACTTATTGCACGAAGACACCCGTCAGATGAGGGTGACTCGAGAGAAATGGAGAGGCACAAGACTTGTACTGTCAGATATGGAATAGATGTGGCGCAGGACAGTCGTGGCACGGCCGTGAGGTAGAGACACACGGGAGCAGGGTTCCCTGGGAGCCAATGCAAGGGGTGCAGTCTAGACACGTAGGTGTTGCAGGATGCACACGCCAGGGATCAAAGATACACATGCACACAGCGCATAACAGACAAGCAGTGGGGATAGGATAGACATGCATGTGGTGCGGAGTAGACCATGCATGAGGTGAGGATTATCATGGATGAGAGGCATTCAGGAGGCACAGGATAGACATGCAGGAGCTACAGCATGACCATGCACTGATTGGAGTTTAGACCAGCTTGGCTGGAAGGATAGACATAAACAAGGTATAAGACTGACAACCAGGAGGTGCAGGACAGACTCACAGGGAGGGGAAAACATACACGAGAAGAGAGCAGGATGTACATTCAGTGACTGCATGAAAGATATGTGGACATGCAGGGTAAACATGCGGGGAGTGTAAGTTACACGTATGTGGGTTCAGGATAGGCATGGGAACTGTGCAGGATACATATACAGGAAGTGCAGAATAGACATGGGGATGGTGCAGGTCAGGCCCCAGGGTGATGCAGGATATACACGCAGGGAGTGCAGGATAGGCATGAAGACTGCAGGGAGATCCACAAGGTGCGTACGTGAATGACGCATGGCACCCCCAGCAGACTGTTCTCTTGCCTCAGGCTGTTTACCTCTTGCGCTCTGTCATTGGGATGCCCTACAGAATATAGATTTTCTGGTGTACGCAACCCGTACAAAGCACAGCAGCGGCGGATTAATACAGACAGCAAGCAGGCAGTCAGTGCCGGAGCAAGATTGCGCGCGGAGTTTAAACCTCTGCTCTGCCGCCTTGAGGCTAAACCATCGCCACAAGCTTCTTGCCTTGAGGTACAGTCCCTCACTGGAGCAAAATAGTTTAAACCACTTCAGTGATGACTGCCACATAACTCTTAACTTGAGATTAAACGACTGCCGCATAACTCTTACCTCGATCTGACTATTGGAACAACTTTCTTGCTTTGAGATTAAACCACTGATTGTGCTGTTGTGCTGAGGGACGTCGCGTGTTGTTCCGTGCTTCAAAAATCAATAAAATTCAGTTAATAAAAAAGAAAGGACTTTGTGAGTAAAACAGTCAGGGCGTAAGTATGGGGCCCTCTGTAATTCTGATTTGTCCCGTAATTCTGAATTACCATGTGAATTGGATTACACGATCTGCTGTAACTCTGAAGTACCAGGCAAAAACATTTGGGTATCATTTTATTGTTCGTTCCTTAAAAATTATAGCAATACTGTTAAAAAAAGGAAAAAATATATAATGAGAATTTCTTTTGCCCTAGTGCGTTGTGTTTACAAAGAGAAGCATTTACAGTTTTACAAACATGTAAAATGAAATATTTAGAAATGTGCTTGAGTTTTTCTGTTTTAATTGCAAGTTTTCTAGCCTCTGTTGTCTATCTGGATACACCCCTTTGTGACTGGAGGGAATGGGTTTGGAAAAGACACATCAGTCAGACTTCTGGTTCTGTACATTACTCTCTGTTGTGTTGGCGTTGCACATTGTAGTGTGCTGGTTCTACTCATTGGTCTCGGCTGGATCCACACGTTGTATTCTGCTGGCTCTGTATATTGCTCATTTTTGGCTCTGTACATTCTCTACATTGGGACTTTGCAGATGTCTCCCATTTGGCTTTGGGCAGAACTCACTGTTGGCTCCGCACATTGCTGATCATTGGTTCTGTACGTTACTCTGTATTGGCTCTGCGCATTGCACATCGTTGACTCCTTAAAATTGAGCTTTCGCCTTGGTGCATTGCTTTGTTGGCGCTGTACATTGCATAGTGTCTGCTGTGTACATTGCTCAAAGCTTGTGCTTTGCTTTCTGTTAACGCTGTACAAAGTTCTGTGTTGGTTCTGTATCTTTCTGTGTTGGCTCTGCGCATTGCTCATTGTTGACTCTGTACATTGCTGCCCATTAGTTGCTCTTTACATGTCTCTTTTGGCGCGAGGGAATGCATTTCAGCGATTTAGTTCCTCTCTTATTTTACATGTTTACTTAATCTTGCATTCCCCACGAGTTAGCTATTTTATAATGTTGTTTATCTGTATTTTTTTCTGTGCATACTTTGGAGGCTTGAGCCATGCCAGGTGTTTATGAGGGGCTTTGAGCATGCCATGCAGGCGCTAAGGCTAAAGCCAAACAAAGTGCCTGTCAGTGGGTTGGCCTCTCTGCAGAGCACACAGAACAATGTTTGTGTATTCCATTTGCAACTGAAATTCTGTGGAAATGTGTATGAAGGGGGTACACTGATGTCAAAATATTTGCAAGGCAAAAGTAAGAGAAATTAAGGTGCTTATATTTGAGGGAGTGCAGTGCATGTTGGGGCGGTGAAGTGACAGAGATGTGAGGAAGGGCATTCGGGGAAGAGTGAAAAGAGGATGCTGAAGAGGAAAGAGAGGGGGTTGAAGATGTGCAGATGGACAAGATATGCAGAGAAAAAGAGGATACATATCTAACATAAAGCACACATAATTGAAGGCCAAAACTCCTTCCACAGGCCTCAATGCTATTTAATTCACAGACTCACTATTTCAGAAGTTCAGAATTTAAACATTTTCAATGTTAATTATTTATAAGAAATAATTGTTGTTACTCATTTATCTTAAACAGCTAACACCCAGTGACAAAGCCAATCATACTGACAGGCTTTAGGCGTATGTCAGTTGCTGTGCCATTTATCTGGATAAAATTACATCTCAGAGAGAAACCAAAATACCGGTCTGATGGCACACTATGGGAATCACAGAAATGTATTTGGCATGTGTTAGATTTGGGGGTCTCTAGTTGGCAGAGGTATGTACCTTTGTCCAAATAGGGACCCTTGCGTCTAGTCAGGGAAAGTAGGTACACTCCCGAAATAACCCCTGCTCACCCTCTTGGTAGCTTGGCACGAGCAGACAGGCTTAGTTCAGAGGCAGTGTGTAAAGCATTTGTGAACACATACAGTAATCAAGTGACAACACTACAAATGGACACCACACAGGTTATATATTTATAAAAATAGGTATACTTTATATAGATTTATCACAAGACCATAAACGACAAAAATAATCCACAATACTGTTAAGAATACTTAGTTCTGATCAAAAAGGCTTAATTCAAGGTTCTGTGCGAGTCGGTAGCCTCCTCCGGCTACGGCGGAGTCGAGAACAAACAGAGTCTAACAAATCCAGCTGACCGCGTCGAGACGGGCCAACACAGCGTAGACAGACTCGGTCACAGTACCTTTTACTTGAAGCGGCAGGCACGGGCGTGCGAGCCGGATGGCTGTTCGTCGCGGTCGCGATGCAAAAATGGAAGCGTTGCAGGACGCGTTGTCCCTCGATGCGGTGCAGGCAGCGGCTCGTTGACGTCGTCGAGACGGAGTCGGTGAGACCAGGGCCGTGCGTTGCAGGGCGAGACGGTGCTTCGATGCGGTGCTGGCAGGTTGCGGTGCGGCGACGGAGCCGGATTCAGGAGCTGGCGTCGATCAGTCCGGACAGCGGTGCGAGTCGGGCGGTGCGTCGCAAAGCGTGCGAGCGGTGCCCAACTCCGGTGCGGTCACAGGACTCGAACTCAGCAGCAGTGACCGTGTCGGTCGGACCAGTTCGATTCGGCGTAGCGAAGCGTTGCAGGACGCGTTGTCCCTCGATGCGGTGCAGGCAGCGGCTCGTTGACGGAGTCGGTGAGACCAGGGCCGTGCGTTGCAGGGCGAGACGGTGCTTCGATGCGGTGCTTGCAGGACACCGAGTCGGTCGTGAGAGTCGGTCACAGCTCCCTACCTCTGTAGCCACTGAAACAGAGTTTCCAGCAGCAATTCACAAAGGGGGTGAAGTCCAATGGTCCTGGGACTTCGGTCAGGGGGCAAGCTCTCTTCCAAGCCCTTGGAGATCCTTCACAAGTTGATGAAAGTCACAGCAAAGCAAAAGTTCCTTTCTCCTCTCTTTGGCAGTCAGGCAAACCACTGCAGGCCAATCCCCCAAGCAGCACTTCAGGCTTAGGGATAGTTTCTCCTCAGTTTCTTCTTGGTTCCGCTCCTCAGTAAAGGTTTCTTCTTGTTCCCAAAAGTGATCTAATTTTCCTGGGGTCTGGGTGCCCCTCTTATACCCTGATTCTCTTTGTTCTCTGGAGGCAGAGAGGCCTCTGCCTAGTCCAAAACCAGTTCTGGTCAGTCCTGGAGCACTTTGTTTTTCTGACTCCTTCTTTCCTTTCAGAATGTGGGGCAGAGTGCTCAGCCGCCCGGCAGGAGGTGGAGCCAGCATTGTGGAAGGCAGGCACAGCCCTATTCAGACCCAGGTGCAACTCCTCCCTCCACTCTGGCTGCAGATCTTTCTATTCAGCCCTGCGCTGACTCACCCTGTCTCCGGTAGCCACCCCCAGCCCCTGTCACTCAATCTCCAGACAAGGAATACACAACCTAGCAGAGGCAGGCTTGGATAGTTAGGCAAGAAAATACCCACTTTCTAAAAGTGGTATTTTCGAACACAGAATGTTAAAACCAACTTCACTAAAAGATGTATTTTATCATCCTGAGTTCAGGCATACTAAATTCGTTTTTCTACCATGTTCCCTGGGTCAGTTCTGACTATAAGGTGTAATAGTCAGTCTGCCCATTCTGGCCTATGGGGAGCAGGTAGCCTTGCAATAGTGAAAAACGAAAATGGCTGTAATTCACTATTAGGACATGCCACACACACCAGGGCATGTCCTACCTTATACTTACAATGCACCCTGCCCTAGGGCCTACTTTAGGGGTGACCAACATGCAGTAAAGGGAAGGTTTAGGGACTGGTAAGTGGGTGTACTCACCAAGTCGACATGGCAGCCCTAGGCTGCACACAGGCTCTGCGATGGCAGGCCTGAGACACATTTTACCAGCCGCTTCTGTGGGTGGCACAACCAGTGCTGCAAGCCCACCAGCGGCATTGGATTTACAAGCCCTGGGCACACTGAGTGCACTGTACTAGGGACTGACAAGTAAACCAATCATCCAATCATGGAGTCACTAATACATGTATCAATTAACGATAGGGAGCACTTGCACTTTGGCACTGATTAGCAGCGGCAAAGTGCCCATGAGCATCTAGTCCAGCAAAAACATATCGGCAACAGTGGAGGCATTACGAAAAAATGGAAGGGAGACCCACGCCAAGGATGCCAGGTCTAACACGTGTCCCCTCCAGCTGAAATGTGGGGAGAACTATCCTACCCCTAGGGAGTTCTCATCGCTAAGGCGGAAAAATCTGGACAGTCCATCAGCATTGGCGTGTTCTGTACCAGGGCGGTGTTCCACCGTAAAGTCCATCCCCTGTAGGGAAATGGACCACCTCAACAGCTTTGGATTCTCACCCCTCATCTGCATCAACCATCTGAGGGGCCTGTGGTCTGTCTGAACCCGGAAGTGAGTCCCAAACAGGTATGGTCTCAGCTTCTTCAGTGCCCAGACCACAGCAAATGCCTCACGCTCAATAGCACTCCATCTCTGTTCCCGGGGAAGTAACCTCCTACTGATGAAGGCTACAGGTTGGTCTAGGCCCTCCTCATTGATCTGTGATAGAACAGCCCCTACACCATGCTCTGAAGCGTCGGTTTGAACAATGAACTCATTGGAGAAGTCGGGTGCCTGGAGCACAGGCGCCGTGCACATGGCAGTCTTCAAGGTGTCAAAAGCTTTTTGACAGGCGTCAGTCCAAATCACTTTCCTGGGCTGCTTCTTGGAAGTCAGCTCTGTCAAGGGGGCAACAATGCTGCCATACCCCTTGACGAATCTCCGGTAATACCCGGTGAGTCCTAGGAAGGCTCTCACCTCTGTCTGGGTCTTGGGGGGCTCCCAAGCCAGAATGGTATCAATTTTCGGTTGGAGGGGCGCCACCTGGCCGCTCCCAACCTGGTGTCCCAAGTACACCACAGAACCCTGCCCAATCTGGCACTTACTCGCCTTGATTGTGAGGCCTGCTCTCCGCAGCGCCATCAACACTTCCCAGAGGTGGCGCAGATGTTCTTCCCAACTGGCACTGAACACTGCGATGTCATCCAGGTAGGCGGCACTGAAATCCTCCAGTCCAACCAACACCTGGTTGACCAACCTCTGAAAGGTGGCAGGGGCATTCTTCATCCCAAAGGGCATCACCCGGAACTGGTAGTGCCCATCTGGTGTGGAGAATGCTGACCTCTCTTTTGCCCCATCAGTCAAGGCGATCTGCCAGTACCCAGACGTTAAGTCAAACGTGCTGAGGTACCGCGCAGCCCCTAACCGATCTATGAGCTCATCAGCTCTGGGGATGGGGTGGGCGTCAGTCCTGGTGACGGAATTGAGTCCCCTGTAGTCCACACAGAACCGGAGTTCTGGTGTGGCACCATGGCGCGGCAGCTTTTGGAACCAAGACCACGGGGCTGGCCCAAGGGCTGTTAGAGGACTCAATCACCCCTAGCGCAAACATCTTGGAGACCTCCTCCTTGATGCAGGCTCTGACCCTGTCAGTCACCCTGTAAGCCTTGTGCTTCACAGGAAGACTGTCCCCAGTGTCCACATCATGGACGCACCAATGAGTGACACTGGGAACCAGGGAGAACAGGTCAGGGAACTGTCCCAACAGTTGGCGACAGTCACCCTGCTGCTCAGGTGTCAGGGAGGTAGAGAGGTTTACTCCTCCACTGATCCATCTTGCTCTCGGGCTGACAGGAGGTCAGGAAGAGGCTCGGTCTCCTCCTCCATTCCATCATCTGTAGCTAAGAGCATGCCCACTTGGGACCTCTCCAAGTGGGGCTTCAGGCGGTTCACATGCAGGACCCGCAAGGGGTTCCTGGGAGACTGCAAGTCCACCAAATAGGTAACTGGACTCTTGCGCTCCACCACCGTAAAAGGGCCGGTCCACCTGTCCTGGAGCGCACAGGGCTCCACAGGGGCCATGACCCACACTTTCTGACCAGGCTGAAGCTCTACCAGAGTGGCATTCTGGTCGTACTCACCGCTTCATCTCCTCCTGGCTGGCTTCCAGATTTGCCTCAGCAAGCTCTCTGAAACGCCTAGTCTGGTTCCTGAAGGCCAGCATGTAACTGTATACATCCTGGGGAGGTTTCCTGGGAGATTGCTCCCAGCCTTCCTTGACCAAACTCAGAGGTCCTCGCACCGGGTGTCCATAGAGGAGCTCAAAGGGACTGAACCCTAGAGATTTCTGTGGCACCTCCCGGTATGCAAACAACAGGCATGGTAAGAGGACGTCCCATTTACGCCTCATGGGTTCTTCCAGACCCATAATCATGCCCTTGAGGGTCCGGTTGAATCTCTCAACCAGACCATTTCCTTGAGGGTGGTAAGGAGTGGTGAACTTGTAAGTTACACCGCACTCCTGCCACAGGGACTTCATGTACTTGGACACGAAGTTGGTACCTCTGTCAGACACCACCTCTTGAGGGAATCCCACACGTGAGAAAATTCCCATCAGTGCCCGTCCCACCACGGGGGCCGTCACTGTCCTCAGAGGGATGGCTTCAGGGTACCGGGTGGCATGGTCCACCAAGACCAGGATAAACCTGTTGCCCATGGCTGTCTTGGGGTCCAGTGGCCCCACAATGTCAATACCCACCCGTTCAAAGGGGGTGCTGACCACAGGGAATGGCTGGAGAGGAGCCTTGTGCTTCCTCCCACTCTTTCCACTTGCCTGGCAAGTCTGGCATGTCCTGCAGTGAGTGGCGGCACTCCTGCGCATCTGGGGCCAATAGAAATGGGTAACAAGCCTGTCAAAGGTCTTGTCCTGCCCCAGA
This sequence comes from Calotriton arnoldi, assembly GCA_963921515.1. Lineage (NCBI taxonomy): Eukaryota > Metazoa > Chordata > Amphibia > Caudata > Salamandridae > Calotriton > Calotriton arnoldi. The sequence continues at coordinate 940,116 of CAWUFW010006494.1, read as the reverse complement.
TGTCCCGCTAACGGTACATCATGAGCCAACCCCAGTAGGAAGGCTCTGAAGCGCTGGGGTACCACCAGCACACGGGCTGACCCAGGCTCAGCAACCTTAGGCTCTGAATACAGGAGACCATTCTCCCAGTAAACCCAATGTGATCCAGACTGATCACCTGCTGCCTGGTCTGTGGCCTGTTGCCTCAGACCCACGAGAGAAGGGCATGTGTTCTGCTCCTTGCAGAACTCTTCCCTGGAGGGTCCTCCTTCTTGCTGCCAATGGGTCAGCTCAGGTAGGTCCCCCAGTTCAGCTACCTGTTCCCCTGTAGGCTCCAGGGCATCCCCCTCAGGGTCTGCCTCCTCCTGGACCGTGGGAACCTCGGGGGCCGGTTTCCCGCGCCCCTGCCTCCTCTCTCTCCGGCAGGCACCTGGGCCTCCCTCTCAGGCTCCAGGTCCTCTTGAACACCTTTAGCTGCCATTGACCGGGTGGTCACACATGCCCAATCAGGCAAGCCCAACATTTCTAAATGCGCACTCCGCTCCACCTTAGCCCAAGGTGAGCTCTCCAAATCGTTCCCTAACAAACAGTCAACAGGCATGGCTGGCCTCACAGCTACTTGAAGAGTACCCGAGACCCCCCCCACTCAAAGGGAACCTGAGCCACCTTGCAGTGACTCTCTGTGTTGTCAGCGGCAACAACCGGATAGAATGCATCAGGGATAACCTGCTCTTTAGACACCAGGTGACACTTGACAGCTGTCACACTGGCTCCTGTGTCTCTCAGAGCCTCCACCCTATGGCCATTGATGGTCACCCACTGCCTGTATTTCTTAGTGTTCTCAGGCAGCGGGGTCCTAGGGACCATCTCAGAGTCTCCTAATGAGACAAGGGAAAACACTGTGGGATCCCCCACCTTGGGCACCCAACTCCTCCCCCAGGGCTACACTAGCCAACTGCCGGGGGACTGCACTGGTGGGTGCTGGTTTTCCATGCAAAGGGCAACGAGGATCGTTTGCCTTGTGGCCAGGGGCGCCACACTTGTAACATACCAGTGGTCCCTGGTGAACAGGGGGGCCTGTCAGGGCCACTGGCTTCTTCTCAGGGGGAGGCTGGGAACCTTTCCCTTGGTTCCCTTGGGGTCTACTTTGGGGCCCTTTATTGAACTCCTTCTGTTTACCCTTGTCCCCCCCACTCTTCTGCTGGGGACCCTGCCCACCCTTGGCGGAGTCTCCCACGTGACCCTTGTGGACCCGGGTACTCACCCAGCGGTCCGCCTCTTCAGCAAGCTGCCTAGGGTTAGTCAGCTTACTATCAATCAGGTGCTGGCGTAGCTCAGGAAAACAATTACCGGACAAGTGCTCCCAGGCAATCAAATCAAAGAGCGCCTGAAAATCAGTCGCTTTGCTACCCTTTACCCAACCATCCAAGGCTCTGCAAAAGAAGGTCACATATTCAACCCAGGTACTGCTTTCAATCTTACTACAGTTCCTGAACCTTTGCCTATAAAGCTCAGGGGTCAAACCATATCTAGTCATTAAGGCATCCTTCATGTGGCTGTACGAATTATAGACTTCAGAGGGCAAATCCAACAAGGTATCCCGCCCTTCACTGAGGAACCGTCCCCACAACCCCGCTCCCCAATCCTTCTCAGGGACCCGGTGGGAAGACATGGCTACCTCATAGGCTTTGAACCACTGCCCTATGTCGTCATTTTTAAAAACTCCTTCACCACATCTTTGGGAATATACACCCTAGCTTCAACAGGCACAGGCGGTACACTGCCACCAGAGGGAGTAATCTCTAAGCTCTTGGCCTTCAATTCCAACTCCCTCAAAACTTTCTCATGTTCAAACTGCATTTTCTTTTCCTCTAGGGCTAATTTCCTTGTTTGCATTTCGAATTCTAACTGCTTATTCAGCTTGAGTTTGGTCAGCTCCATTTCGTGCACCCTACTCTCTTTCCTGTCCTCCAACTCCTCTGGAGACAGTCCTCTGGCAGAAACACTGCTACCTACTGGGGAAGGTGGTCTTCTAGCCCCTAGACCCAATAGCCCCTCCAGCTGCCCTTCTGCATTCTCAGCCCCCTCCACAGGGGCACTCCTTGATTCGACCCAGGCCCTCAGCGCCTTTTGGAGGTCCTCCTTCCTGGAGATCCCGGTCATGGACACTTTAAACTTTTTGCAGAATTGCTTGAGCTGCTTAAGGGTGTAGCATTCTAGCCTCTCTTCTTCCCAATCACATTCAACAGAGGCTACTGATGCTGGTTTCTCCATAGTGACTGAACTTGGCATTTGCAAAAATAGGAAATCCCAGAAAAAATGCTATTAAAGTATGTGGTTGCGTTTTGGTCTGCACTCACTAAGTAGTGTTCACCAATCACTGTACATGAGTCACAAATGCAAGTCCAGAATCCTCACCGCTGACCACCAATGTTAGATTTGGGGGTCTCTAGTTGGCAGAGGTATGTACCTTTGTCCAAATAGGGACCCTTGCGTCTAGTCAGGGAAAGTAGGTACACTCCCGAAATAACCCCTGCTCACCCTCTTGGTAGCTTGGCACGAGCAGACAGGCTTAGTTCAGAGGCAGTGTGTAAAGCATTTGTGAACACATACAGTAATCAAGTGACAACACTACAAATGGACACCACACAGGTTATATATTTATAAAAATAGGTATACTTTATATAGATTTATCACAAGACCATAAACGACAAAAATAATCCACAATACTGTTAAGAATACTTAGTTCTGATCAAAAAGGCTTAATTCAAGGTTCTGTGCGAGTCGGTAGCCTCCTCCGGCTACGGCGGAGTCGAGAACAAACAGAGTCTAACAAATCCAGCTGACCGCGTCGAGACGGGCCAACACAGCGTAGACAGACTCGGTCACAGTACCTTTTACTTGAAGCGGCAGGCACGGGCGTGCGAGCCGGATGGCTGTTCTGTCGCGGTCGCGATGCAAAAATGGAAGCGTTGCAGGACGCGTTGTCCCTCGATGCGGTGCAGGCAGCGGCTCGTTGACGTCGTCGAGACGGAGTCGGTGAGACCAGGGCCGTGCGTTGCAGGGCGAGACGGTGCTTCGATGCGGTGCTGGCAGGTTGCGGTGCGGCGACGGAGCCGGATTCAGGAGCTGGCGTCGATCAGTCCGGACAGCGGTGCGAGTCGGGCGGTGCGTCGCAAAGCGTGCGAGCGGTGCCCAACTCCGGTGCGGTCACAGGACTCGAACTCAGCAGCAGTGACCGTGTCGGTCGGACCAGTTCGATTCGGCGTAGCGAAGCGTTGCAGGACGCGTTGTCCCTCGATGCGGTGCAGGCAGCGGCTCGTTGACGGAGTCGGTGAGACCAGGGCCGTGCGTTGCAGGGCGAGACGGTGCTTCGATGCGGTGCTTGCAGGACACCGAGTCGGTCGTGAGAGTCGGTCACAGCTCCCTACCTCTGTAGCCACTGAAACAGAGTTTCCAGCAGCAATTCACAAAGGGGGTGAAGTCCAATGGTCCTGGGACTTCGGTCAGGGGGCAAGCTCTCTTCCAAGCCCTTGGAGATCCTTCACAAGTTGATGAAAGTCACAGCAAAGCAAAAGTTCCTTTCTCCTCTCTTTGGCAGTCAGGCAAACCACTGCAGGCCAATCCCCCAAGCAGCACTTCAGGCTTAGGGATAGTTTCTCCTCAGTTTCTTCTTGGTTCCGCTCCTCAGTAAAGGTTTCTTCTTGTTCCCAAAAGTGATCTAATTTTCCTGGGGTCTGGGTGCCCCTCTTATACCCTGATTCTCTTTGTTCTCTGGAGGCAGAGAGGCCTCTGCCTAGTCCAAAACCAGTTCTGGTCAGTCCTGGAGCACTTTGTTTTTCTGACTCCTTCTTTCCTTTCAGAATGTGGGGCAGAGTGCTCAGCCGCCCGGCAGGAGGTGGAGCCAGCATTGTGGAAGGCAGGCACAGCCCTATTCAGACCCAGGTGCAACTCCTCCCTCCACTCTGGCTGCAGATCTTTCTATTCAGCCCTGCGCTGACTCACCCTGTCTCCGGTAGCCACCCCCAGCCCCTGTCACTCAATCTCCAGACAAGGAATACACAACCTAGCAGAGGCAGGCTTGGATAGTTAGGCAAGAAAATACCCACTTTCTAAAAGTGGTATTTTCGAACACAGAATGTTAAAACCAACTTCACTAAAAGATGTATTTTATCATCCTGAGTTCAGGCATACTAAATTCGTTTTTCTACCATGTTCCCTGGGTCAGTTCTGACTATAAGGTGTAATAGTCAGTCTGCCCATTCTGGCCTATGGGGAGCAGGTAGCCTTGCAATAGTGAAAAACGAAAATGGCTGTAATTCACTATTAGGACATGCCACACACACCAGGGCATGTCCTACCTTATACTTACAATGCACCCTGCCCTAGGGCCTACTTTAGGGGTGACCAACATGCAGTAAAGGGAAGGTTTAGGGACTGGTAAGTGGGTGTACTCACCAAGTCGACATGGCAGCCCTAGGCTGCACACAGGCTCTGCGATGGCAGGCCTGAGACACATTTTACCAGCCGCTTCTGTGGGTGGCACAACCAGTGCTGCAAGCCCACCAGCGGCATTGGATTTACAAGCCCTGGGCACACTGAGTGCACTGTACTAGGGACTGACAAGTAAACCAATCATCCAATCATGGAGTCACTAATACATGTATCAATTAACGATAGGGAGCACTTGCACTTTGGCACTGATTAGCAGCGGCAAAGTGCCCATGAGCATCTAGTCCAGCAAAAACATATCGGCAACAGTGGAGGCATTACGAAAAAATGGAAGGGAGACCCACGCCAAGGATGCCAGGTCTAACAGCATGTTTCTTTATAGGGAGCACCCACTTTTTTCATCTCACTTAAAGACCTGTCTGCACATATTTCTATATGACTGGTTACAGCCAGCAGCTGCGGGTGCTTCCCGAAGTCTGGTTAGAGCATATTTTTCCAAAGTTAATGCTGCATGCAGTGCAAGACACTGGGCAAGCTAAGCATACATTTTAAAGGGCTAAAGTTGTCATGCAGAACAATTTACATATTACAGTAACTGTTGAACAAATTAATGCAAGAAGATACGGGGCAGTTTTTAATGTGTTTAATATTTCAAGACTATACGTTCCCACTGCTTAATAAGCCTTGCTTTATCGCTGCATTCATTTGCTTTAAAATGCACCATTTGCCAATCTTTTTAAATTTCTTTCTCAGGAGAGGGACTCTCCCTAGACCCCAGATTTGTCCATTGAACTTGTTCACATCGCTAACTAGTGTTTTCTATTGGAAAGGGTAGAGCCAAAGCAGTCTTGCTTAGTACCCTAGCCCTCTTCAGAAGTCAGACTTGCTTGGCAACCCAGAAATTTTCTGAAATAATGTATGAGTTTTCTTTTATGAATGCCTAGAACTGAATTTTTAGTCCATATATCACAGAAATAGTGCTGAAAATCGCACCAAAAAGATGCCAATTTAAAAAAATTCTTCACGGGGAGAACCCCCCAAACCCCCTTATTGCCGTCGGGCTCGCTCGCTGCGCTTGCTCGCATACGTTGATTCGTTCTGCTTACGCCCCACCAGTTTAAAATTCCACCAGCCACCACTGAGAGCAGCACTGGGCTGCTGTTTTCTCGATTCAGCAGAGGCATTGAGAAATAAGTGAAATACACCGGCAAGACTTTATTTAGAGGTTAATTGAAGTTAAAGAAAGCAAGTAACTAGGTTATCCTGCACCTCCTAACTTTAGAAACACTTTTAGTTCATCTTGCAGCAGAAGTGTAAAACTATAATAAGGTCTCTTCAAAATTCAAAAAGTGTATTTCATTAACATGAAGAACCGTTTCAACTTAGTACATCACATTATATCAGTGCATTGAGAAGTATTTTTTTTTTTTTTTAAAGCAAATGTTTTCAAAAATGAATTTAACAAACAGTCATTCTTCCCCAATCCTGACAATAATGTCAATATTGAACTAAGAAGCAAGTCAGTTGTTAAGTCCACTCTTTGGGCTGGATTCCAATATACACAAAAAACATTATAGTTTAATAAATCAAACACAGGAGAAGGTTTTTTACAATGCACATCCAGAAGGCATGTATTTCGACGTCCTCTTTGTCCTTTTTTATAGGATAATGAAGAAAAAGGAGGGAAAGTGAAATTAAACAATTGCCTAGGATCATACAGTTTGGTAAAGTGGGGAAGCCGGGGTGAATCCCAGGCTTTCTGGTTTCACATTGTACAATTGTGCCACTGGATGTACATGCTTCACTTCCCCTACACCCACTATACTGGCTCCACACCCCCGGCACCACCCGCCCCGACCACCACCCTACTGGCATCAATGCGTCCCTCGGTCACATCACAGACAAACCTTTTGGCCCCTGGGAAAATGTTAATGAGTACCCATGCCATAGTGGTTCACTGCTGCACTGTACCTACCTGAAAAACCCATGGCTGGCTTGAGCTAAATGTCAGGTTCTAGCAAAGACAATGACCTGTGGGATACCTGGTGAGTATGACACATATGGCTGTTACTAAAATCTGAACAGCATTTTCTACTTGAACCTCTTCTTTGAGATGACAGTTCAAATAAATACATACAAGTATAAGCATGTCTGAAGTCTGTAGCCAAGCTGTTACTTTACAGATAAATCTTTGGAAGCATGCAACCTGAGAAAGTCCTGGAATCTCCTTTCTGTGATTTTTGCTATAATTGGTGTGATGGGCTTCGCCTGATATTCTTTTATTTGTTAGGTTGGGGAGGCCAATGATGTAACATAAAAAGAGTGCACCACCTTCTTTTCACTTTGTACTACATCAAACAGCACAGATGTATTGTAATCCATATAATTTGCCAGGTTGTCTTATCAGTAAATATTTATTTGATTTTGTGCGTTGACCCTTTTGGAAATAAACTGTACTAACGTTTTAGTAGAAACATTTCTTATACAGTGACAGATTGACCTAACCTGTGATATGTGACCAGCACACCTTCTCAAACAAATCATGACCCCGTGCCCCCTATCTGATTTGATTTGTGGTTTATAGAGCTTGACAAATACCCATATGTCACTGCATCACCAGATCAAGAATCTACATAATTAAAAGATATAATGATGAAATACTTTCATATTCACAATGTCCTATCCTATCCGTGCACAATGATTAGGGATATTGGTGTGAAAGATCAGGCCCTGAATTGTCTCATCTCTTTTTTTATCGGAGCGTTATCGAGCTGTTTCCCTGGTGCCTTTTATGGAGAAATGTTAACAAGTTAGTGAAATTTACACAAGTTGGAGCAAGAGAAAATCAGGTCAAGAGTGAGGTTTTTAACATGTGCAGGGCCATTCACTAACTGTTTAAGTCCCCATTCACTAACTGTGTAAGTCCCATAGCATTACAGGACTCTACTAGATCTTGAGTTTCTTTTACTGAAGGGTCATTGATTCAAACACTAAAATCCCCAACTAGAAGTATTTTGTTAGAAATCAGAGTTAAGGGCGTACTACTGTCCGTCAGATAATCAACAAAAGACTTTACAGGCTCAGGAGGTCAGAAAATCAATATGGACTTTGAAGGTGTCAGTGACATTGAACTTGATATTTAACACCGGAGCTTTATCAGGGAGTGTTAAATTCATGTTAGGCTTTGCAAAGTTCAAATGTTTGCAACTAATTAATCTACATGGCAGATTTTATATTCTCGGGTGACTATCTCTATTTCAGCACTAGAACTATATTTTGCAAGTCACCTCTATTGAATAGTGTACTAATTAAAGTCCTTAATGATAATTATTCACAATGTGAGAAGTAGATGTTGCCCAGGAGCTGAATTCCAGACTGTGAAAGCTGAGCTCAAATCTCAGTTTCCCTATTGAGCAAACTGTGTGATCCTAGGCAGGGAACTTTAACTACACAGTGGCTCATTTTCTTTCATGTCAAAAATTAGAAGTACCTTTGAGTAATAGTTTACAGAGCGTTCTACAAGACAAAATGTATTTGTATATGGTTCAGTAAAGTATATGTTTGATCCATATACAATATTAGCTATAATGCACTTTAAAAACTGAATTGCCTCTTTCCTGCCTCATAACGTTGTCAGGTCATTTGGGTTTTATATTCAGAAACTATTCATGCCGGACTTTAAGCGGGCCTGGTTCTTCCAGGTCTCAGAGCTGGTAGTAATTGCAAAACAGACAATAAAAAGGGTCCACATCTGGCTCTATAGTAATTTCCTTAACTTTATGGCAAAACCCTGATTAATTTCTGAACCACAAATGCAAATATATTAAGGTAATCCATGTCAGACATTTAGTTCCTGTTTATATTTCAAATGTTTTGCTTAATCTTGCGTTCCCAAAGAGTGTTAGCTATTTCCAGGATGTGCTTCTACATTTTTTTTTCTTGTAGCATATTACTCTTTGAATAGTGCATACTTTGGACTGAGTCGCCAACAGGTGTTTATAACAGGCCACAATTGAGAGCTCTGGAGTTGAGGTTGATGGCAGCCCGAGTTTCTCACAGTTACTGTCAGTGAGTCAAAAAAGGTGTACAGAATACATGCACATCTAATCATTGGCCTTTCTGCAATGGTCACCTATTCCAGCTGCAATTGTCATTCTGTGGAAATCTGTGTGAAGAACGTACATTGTATTGTAATTGTGATTTGTAGAGCCTACAGGTCTCTAAGCGCTTATGAGAGGAATCCCAGCCCTTGCAAGTGAGGTGCGGAACTTCATTAAATTACTCCCCGTCAGCATAAAGCACTGTTTTTAGCTTCTTCCAGAACGGAAGCAGAGTGTGTTCCTTACGTACATTCTCCGGCAAGCTGTTCCAGATTTGAGGAATAGATGTTGAAAAGGCTCTTCCTCCTTTGGAGGTCAGTTTAAAGCGAGGGCAAACCAAGAGGTTGCCCTCTGAAGACCGCAACATCCTAGCTGGGGTATATTTGACTAAGCGCTCCTTAATGTAGCTAGGGGCTTGGCCGTAGACGGCTTTGTGTGCGATGCAGAGGCCCTTAAATTGTATTCTCTGCATAACCGGGAGCCAGTGCAACCGACGCAAGAGAGGGGTGGCATGGGTTCGCCTGGGTACTCTAAAAATTAATCTGGCGGCATCATTCATGATGACCTGTAGTCTGGCCAGCAAGTTTCTCGGGAGACCAATGTATAGGGAGTTGCCATAATCCAGTCGTGACAATATCAAAGCTGATACTGCCGTTCTAAGCGTGTTGAAAGTGAGAAGTGGGGCCAGTTTTCGCAGCTGTCTCAGCATGCCCGAGCAAGTTCCCACTACTGACGATATTTGCTGGATCATGGAGAGCTTGGCATCAATCTTAATACCCAGACTTTTAACCACCATGGCTGGCTCTGGGGGTGTGCCCAACTCTTGGGGCCAAAAAGGTCCTTCCAAGGGTTAGAGTCTGAGGTAATGACCAGCACCTCTGTCTTATCAGGGTTAATCTTAAGATCGTTGGCCGTCATCCAGTTGACTGCAAATTTCAGAATGCTTTGAAATCTTGTGTGGGCAGTCGGAGCATTATCTATCTGGATGATGAGTTGGGTGTCATCCGCATAATTATAAATCTGACACTCCATCTGATTTAGTGCAGCTACCAAGGGCTGAAGGTAAGCGTTAAAAAGGAGAGGTGACAGCGCCGAACCCTGTGGCACCCCACAGGAGAGAGACCCTAGATCAGATACATGGTCGGTCAACTGTATCCTCTGAGAACGGTCCTTGAACGGTCCTTCAAGAAGGAGGTCAGCCACGCCAGGGCAGTGCCTTGGATGCCCATCTCCGACATTCGCAACAGTAATTGGTCATAATTGACCGTGTCGAATGCCGCGGAGAGGTCTAGCAGGACCAGGGCACAAGGTTTTTTATTGTCAGCCCATGGATGTCAAAGTACTGACAAAGGGAAAGTAAAAGAAAATGCAGTGCTTAAAAGTGACAAAGTGTCTCTTGTGTTTGTGGGGCGGTGAAGTGAAGGAGATGCGAGGAAGTACATGCAGGAGAGAGTGAAAAGAGGGCCCTGAAGAGGAAACGGATGAGATGTAAGATGTACAGATGGACAAGATGTGGCTAGAAAAAGGGTGTAGGTGTCGAAGTGAGACCATCTGAAGTCCGCTGTCTCTGGAGTAGTGGAGTAGTCCTCAGTAATGTTTAATTCAAAGTCTCACAATTTCAGTATTGAAACATTTCCAATATTATTCACAAAAAATCATTGTTGCTACTTGTTTATCTTTAACAACTAACAACCATTGCTAAAGCAGATAAACCTGGCTGGTGTTAGGTATATGTCAGTTGGTGTGTTATTTATCTGGATGCAATAACAGAAAGCTCAGAGAGGATGGTACTTAGGTAATGTGTTTAAGACACGCCCTTATTTACATAAGTCACGCCCCTTTAGAGGCCCCTCCCCAAAAATTTTGATCCGTGTATTCATGACACTAATATCCAATCGTTTGTACTACAATGAAACACTATGCTCTTTGCATGCTAAAGAGCATTCTCTTATTTTCGCGATGGCTCGTCTAGGCTCCAATTTTGATTCTTACGTCCAAACCAGATTCCTGCTTTGACGCTTGCTCTGCTATCCCTATGCATTTTTTGAGCGTCGGTTTTGCTCGCGTCTGCCCATAAAACTGTCTGTTAGGCCTGCCCTCCCTACAGTCCCCGATATCTACTACCTTCCCTTAGCAATGCCCCCGATAAATGTTCCCACTCCTACTGGAGTTCCGACAATACCATCAGCTTTGGTTCTCTTAGAGACGCCTTCTACCCCTGCCCAAACGTAAGAATACCCCAAACACGATTTTTACTTTTTTGTTGCCCCTCCACCTAAAAAAAACCTTAGTTCTAGCCCCTCTATCACATATATTCGGTCTCCGCAAGTTCGCTCCAGCTCTCACCTCTCAGACATCTTTGCGTTGCTAGGCTACGCCATCAACTTCCGGGAGTCGCGTCTACGCAGACCGTACCAACTCTGCGAGAAAGGGGGGCGTGGCGCACGTACTATGAAGTATGTCCTGCAGGGGGTATGCTGAAAATTGCTTTTTGTGCTGAAGGTCAAAACGGCGCGCAGAGCCCACGCCTTGTTTACAGATAGGTACAATCCTAACTTCAGCCAGAATAGTCTTTAAACCAGTGAAGGTTTATTGGAAGGAAACAAAAGTCGGTCTAACGAAGCGGTATGAAAGTGAAGAAAATAGAGGATGTGGCGTAACGGCCAGAGCTGTCTACTTTGGAGCTGGGGGACCAGGTTCGAGCATCGGCGGGCGTCAGCTCAATATTCTGTGCTTCTGGGCAAATCACTTAATCCCCCTGTGACTACCAAAAATGAATGTGTCCTTGTGTAACGTAACTGGTGGGCATGTAAAGCGCTTCAACACCTTCTGAGTTCGCGCTCTATAAAACTGCAAACAAAAACAAGCATTTGCAAAGCAATAGGTATCGCATTTGCGAGAGTTTAAGCTTTTGGCGTTGTAAATGACAAGGCCTTTTATTTATGTGCTTTGAAAACCAACACATAAATAAAAGGCATTGCCATTTATAATGGCAATAGCTCAAACTCCCGCAAATGCGAGACCTCACATGAAGCATATTGAAAGGGAGGGGGTGGGGAGGGAGGTCCTTGTATTAAAGGCGATGCTCAGCTGTGCAAGCAGCACCGACAAAGTGAATATGATGAGCTGCGTCTAAAGAAAGGGACGCAGCCGCCATTAAAGTGAAAGCCCGGCATGGGGCGCTTTCACGAAAAAAACATTTGTTTGTGATCTTCACAAACAAATGTTTTATTTTGTAAAAGCGTCCCATGCCGTGCTTTCACTTTAATGGCGGCCGTGCCCCTTTCCTTAGACGTGGCTCGCTGTAAGCTGAATACGGTGAGCAGCATTTAAAGAAAGGGGCGTGGCCACCAATAAAGTGAAAGAACGCCATGGCCGCTTTCACAAAAAAGACATAACTAATTTAAATGAATGCTTTCGGAGCTCGGCCGCTATAGTTAAAGCGGACCGCACTGGCAAAGAAAAAAAAATAATGTAGATGAAAAGGTGCAAGTTGGGTGAGCCGCGCATTTTGTAAATATGACGCGGCTGCCATTACTAATAAAAATATAAAAGCTGGTGGCATGCTGCGTTGTAGGAAAGCATGTCGGGTGGAATTGGAGAAATCATTCATGAAAATAGTGCGCACAGACTAAATAAAACATACAGAGTAACAACACAAGTAACAAGCATTTGCAATGCAATAGGTCTCGCATGCACGCAAGTTTGAGCTATTGCCATTGTAAATGACAATGCCTTTTATTTATGTTTTGGGTTTTAAAACATAAATTAAAGGCATTGTCATTTACAATACTAATAGCTAAAACTTTCGTAAATGCGAGACCTATTGCATTGCCATAAAGGGCCTTCTCGACCGCTTGTTAGATTGTAAATATCAGAGGAAGAGACCGGCCTGTGACGCCTTCAAAGTAGTGATAAATAGTACAGTGAAGAAGATGTGTAAGTGTTGTAAATTACACAGACACAAAGTGTGAAGTGAGAGTTACATAAGATCCGAGATATAAACAATAACAAAGCGCACCAACACCTTTCGCACTGTGATTACACTGTCGCGGCTCAGGAGGAAGAGCGGGAGGGGGGGCTATTTCCTGCCCTCTCTGTGATTTGAGTGTGCAGTGTGGCATTGCGTAATGTCATTGCTATCTTTGGCCTAATAAACACTCCAGCTGTAGTAGGGCCCTGGCTTCACCTCCTGGTGCAGGGCGGGCTGTGCTTTATGGCACGCATGGAGGGAGGGAGGGATGGTCTCTGCTGCAGATCCGGCCTCGTACAGTGCCCCTGCTATTACTAGTGAGCAAAAGGCGCTGAGGTGGTGGTGGTGGTGGTGTTGGTGGTGGTATTGGTGGTGGTGGTGGTGTTGGTGGTGGTATTGGTGGTGTTGGTGGTGGTATTGGTAGTAGTGGTGGTGGTACTGGTAGTGGTGGTGGTACTGGTACTGGTGGTGGTACTGGTGGTACTGGTGGTGGTACTGGTGGTATTGGTGGTGGTACTGGTGGTATTGGTACTTGTACTGGTGGTATTGGTAGTAGTACTGGTGGTATTGGTGGTGGTACTGGTACTGGTGGTATTGGTGGTGGTAGTATTGGTGGTGGTACTGAGGTACTGGTAGTACTGGTACTGGTGGGACTGGTGGTGGTAATGGTGGTGGTGGTTCTGGTGGTGGTGGTGGTACTGGTGGTGGTACTGGTGTTGGTGGTGGTACTGGTGGTGGTGGTGGTGGTACTGGTGGTGGTGGTGGTACTGGTGGTGGTGGTACTGGTGGTGGTGGTACTGGTGGTGCTGGTGGTACTGGTGGTGGTGGTACTGATGGTGGTACTGGTGGTGGTACTGGTGGTGGTGGTACTGGTGGGGGTACTGGTGGTTGTACTGGTGGTGGTGGTGGTACTGGTGGTACTGGTGGTGGTGGTGGTGGTGGTACTGGTGGTGGTGGTGGTTCTGGTGGTGGTGGTACTGGTGGTGGTACTGGTGGTGGTGGTACTGGTGGTGGTACTGGTGGTGGTACTGGTGGTGGTGGTGGTACTGGTGGTACTAGTACTGGTGGTGGTGGTACTGGTACTGGTACTGGTGGTGGTGGTACTGGTGGTGGTGGTGGTGGTATTGGTGGTGGTGGTACTGGTGGTGGTGGTGGTACTGGTGGTGGTGGTGGTACTGGTGGTGGTGGTAGTGGTGGTGGTGGTGGTAGTGGTAGTGGTGGTGGTACTGGTAGTGGTGGTGGTGGTACTGGTAGTGGTGGTACTGGTAGTGATGGTAGTACTGATAGTGGTGGTGGTGGTACTGGTAATGGTGGTGGTGGTGGTACTGGTAGTGGTGGTACTGATAGTGGTGGTGGTGGTACTGGTGGTATTGGAGGTGGTACTGGTGGTATTGGAGGTGGTACTGGTACTGGTGGTATTGGTGGTGGTACTGGTGGTATTGGTGGTGGTACTGGTACTGGTGGTATTGGTGGTGGTACTGGTGGTATTGGTGGTACTGGTACTGGTGGTGGTACTGGTGCTGGTGGTATTGGTGGTGGGGGTATTGGTGGTGGTACTGGTGGTACTGGTACTGGTGGTGGTGGTGGTGATGGTACGGGTGGTGGTGGTACTGGTGGTGGTGGTGGTACTTGTGGTGGTACTGGTACTGGTGGTACTGGTACTGATGGTGGTAGTACTGGTGGTGGTACTGGTACTGGTTGTGGTGGTACTGGTGGTGGTGGTGGTACTGGTGGTGGTACTGGTGGTGGTGGTACTGGTGGTGGTAGTACTGGTTGTGGTGGTGGTACTTGTGGTGGTACTGGTACTGGTGGTACTGGTACTGATGGTGGTAGTACTGGTGGTGGTACTGGTACTGGTGGTGGTGGTGGTACTGGTGGTGGTACTGGTGGTGGTGGTACTGGTGGTGGTGGTGGTACTGGTGGTGGTACTGGTGGTACTGGTACTGGTGGTGGTGATGGTACGGGTGGTGGTGGTACTGGTGGTGGTGGTGGTACTTGTGGTGGTACTGGTACTGGTGGTACTGGTACTGATGGTGGTGGTACTGGTGGTGGTGGTACTGGTGGTGGTGGTGGTAGTGGTACTGGTGGTGGTGGTGGTGGTACTGGTGGTGGTGGTACTGGTGGTGGTGGTGTTACTGGTGGTGGTGGTACTGGTACTGATGGTGGCACTGATACTGGTGGTGGTGGTACTGGTGGTACTGGTGGTGGTGGTATTGGTGGTGGTACTGGTGGTATTGGTGGTGGTACTGGTGGTGGTACTGGTATTGGTGGTGGTACTGGTGGTGGTCTCGTCTGAACAAATGTGCGCGGCCGCTATTAAAGTGAAAGCGCAGAATGGGGCGCTTTTACAAATAAAAGCCTTTGTTTCTTAAGTCGACAAACAAAATGCTTTTTTTTAATAAACGCGCCCCATTCCGCGCTTTCACTTTAATAGCGGCCGCGCACCTTTGTTTAGACGAGCCCAGTCTAAAGAAAGTAGCGTGCCACTATTAAAGATAAAGCGCGGAATGGGGTGCTTGTTTTAAAAAAAACAACAAAGTAGTCCATGAATAACTACATAAAGGCCTACAGTGTAATGAAACTGTAGTTGGCCGGTGCTCCTGGCTTCCAAACGGAAGTGATGTATCTGGAGCACCGGCCAACAAGGAGCCAGTAAACAAAAGCGATGGAGCTATGAACCAATGGCAGGCAGCAGCTGAAATTACACTCTGTAGAGTGTTTACAGGAGGTCTTGCAGACAGCGCATGCGTGCTGATGCTCGACCTAAAAAGGCCAGTCCTCATGGGAGGTTACTAATGTAGACAAGGCGGTACTAAAGAGGAACTACTAGGCCTAATCATGAATCAAAAGCAACCATTTAGAAAGGACAATAAGAGGAGCCAATTGAAAAGATGGGCGGAAAATGGGCAGAGCTTCAAGTCCATACCCGAATACAGTATGCGCTGCAGAGCAGCGCATGTACTACTCAGGCTCGACCTAAAAAAGGGGTGCTATATAAATATGCAGTAAAATGAAATATATATTTACCCAGCATGTGGTTGCCCTTATACTAAGGAGGAACCGCCGCCTGTAATTTGTGTTCAAGAAAGTTCAAAGGGAGGCACAAGAGAAATCAGCTACTGTTGGTAGGGAGTTGTACAATTCTCAATCTCCTTTAGAGCAGTAGGAATCACGCAACGTTAACATACGGATTTTAAGGAAGAGCTTTAAGTAGGATGAAAAAAGAAGGAGGGTGGTCTATTGTTAAGTAATCACTGGACTCAAAGGGATTACTTGAGAAGAAGTTTATCAATCCTAGAGCACCCCCTGAAAGCACGTCCTCTCACAACTGCTAATGCCCGCAACTGCCAAGGTGCTCACTCACCATTCCAAACTGGAATTCCGAGTTTGCACGGTGAGCATGAGAACAAATACAAAAGTAAACACTACACATCCTCCTCCTTTAAAATGAAACAAAAACACAACTAAACAATAATACAACAAAAATAGTTATGAATAAAAGTATATACAATGTCTGGAAGCATGCACATATTAACTCAAGAATAACAAGCCATGTACAGAAAGTTCTCGCAATACATAGCATACAATTCATCAAATAATACCCCTGCAAAAAAAGAGATCAATGGAAGAAATAAAACATTACAACATCAGGTTGAAGCGAAGTGTCACCATCCCCTTCGCAAACATAATCAGACATCCATGCAGGTTTCCTCCGAATCCTTTTCTCTTCTGGATTCTCCTCTTCCCTGTTATCCTGTACATTCCCTTCCACAGAGTTACCTTCACTTTCTACAGGATCTCTCATTTCGCTTCCCTGAACTCCTACCTCACACTGAGAATCCTCGTCAGTTTTAAAACCACTGTACTTGTTAGATCTTTATTTGTTATATACAAGTTTCTCCCCCCTCGAACCCGCACCCGTCCCTGCAGTAAGCGATGCATAGAGAAATACTTGCAAACCGGTCCCCGATCACCTGAAGCTGACCCAAGAACAGCCCAAACACGCAGCGCCATTACACACATTATACACGCCAAGCACGCCTTATATGGACAAAAGTGGGAACCAGGGGAAAACTGGACAATACTGATACCAGCCGGAGTAGAGCCAGTAGAGGTGGGTGGGGGGGGTTGGGAAGTTTAGGAGTTATGTTAATGCACTTGCAAGCATGCCTAGTTATTTTCCTGATGCCACACAAGGAAAGCTTATGTAATGTATAATGTACGAAAAGGTACGCATTGCTTGTTAGTAGTTAACTACCGATGTTTGTACATGATATAATGCACGGTATTCTACCACAATCGTGTACCAAATGTACCTAAAACTATGTATGACTCGCAAAACAACAAAAAAACAATAAAGTGTGTTTGAAAAAAAAATACAAGTTTCTCCCCTTTAAGAATAGCTATTCTTTTCAGGTTCCACACTTTCCCATAGATTAATTTCACTGCATTTTTTAAAGCCTTTGTCACTTCAAAAGGTCCAGTAATTTGGCTCTCCCCTTTTCTTACCTTCTAAGGTTTCTTGACCTTAACTCACATTCCTACAATAATGCTAGAACCACTTACTGATCCTTTTCTACAATCATACTTTGATTTGTAACTTCTATGAATGTCCTCAATTTTCAGTCTTATCTGATTCAAGTCCACACTAGTAGAGGGCGATTCTACCCGCCATGAAGTGTTACTCCTCATTCTAGGTAACCTACCCTTCATAATTTCAAAAGGCGAGCTACCTCATGTCATTACTAGTAGTCCTGTACATCCACACCATCTTGTGAATTTGTAATTCCCACTCTTCATTATCAACTCCTGCAATCTGGGGGGGGCACTAGAGAGCCCGAAGCAAGATGGCCGCACATTAGTGCTGCTCTGCTGGTCGGGGCTGTAATCCGTTAATTATCCTACAACGCCGCTGGCATCTAACGTGAAAAGAGACGGAAATCGAACGATAACACCCCGTAGTGTGAGTTGGCAGCCAAGAAGTCGCCATTTGAGTGCTCTGTGGCACGATTTCTGCCGGTGAGAGGCCTGCACAAAATGGCGGCTTGCGCAAACCGTTAGTGCACCGGAGCTACCAGAGACCTTGCGGAGCAAGAGAACACCTGCTGAGACTGCTGTTGGGCCCCACAAGTGGGAAAAAAGCGAAGAGAGAAGTTAATCAAACCCCGACTGTCCGAGGTGAGAGGGAGAAAGCGTGTCTGCTGCGCGCCCGATCGTGGAGATAAAAGAGACCGACTGTGCTGTGGCTGAGTGCGGAGGTCTACGCGGAGCGCTGGGCCGACCGCTGTGTCAACACAAGTGATCTGAAGTACAGCTATGTGCGCATTGGCAAGTGCTACCCTCCGGTAGTAACAAGGAGCAAATCGCGGCTGATACAAGTGGGGATACAAAACTACAAAACAGGCTGGTACGCCGGGAAGATAGCGGGGGCATTCGCGGCCTGGCGCATGTAGGAAGTACGGCCATAACCTGGTGCATGTCTGCTGCGCGCCCAACTGTGGAGACAGTAGAGGCCGATCGTGCTGGGGCCGCGAGCGGAAGGCTGTGCGGTACGCTGTGCCGACCGCGGTGCTAATTCGTAGAAACTGAAACGCAGCGTGTGTGTAAATCGGCAGGTGCTGCCCTCCTGAAGAGTCAAGGAGCAATTCGCGGCTGAAAAACAGGCTGAAACTGGGTGGTGAGCTGCGTGGATAGTGAGGATAGTTGCGTCCTAGCGCATGTGGGAGGCACCGTAATATCCTGAAATGTGAGCCCTGCCTTACGGGGAGAAAAAAGAAGCGTGTTACCGACAGTGACCCCTGATTGGAAGAAGTGTGTACAATAATGGTGGGACTGCCGTGCGCCAACCTGAAATAATAGACAAGGTCTGATGGACTGTATTTAAGTGTCACGGCCCACGCTGAACTCTGAATCGGCCGCCGTACTAGAAAGAGGAGATCGATGCACAGTGGGAGTACTCACTGGGAAACGCTAGCCTCTGTAACAAGGTACGCCGACAGCTGGAAAGGAGCAGATTGGTGCGCAGTGTGAGCAGAGAGGGCAGACGTGGCCTGACACCGATGAGGAGGCATGGTAGCAAACTATAGTATCAGGCCAGTGTGAGTAAGGTACAGGATCAGCGGAGCTGCTCGTGTGGGGCTGCAAGTAATAAGCTACTTATCTGGAACCTAAAACTGTCAGTATTGTGGACCTGCAGTGCAGGTCAACTATGTCGTGCATGGCAATGCCTGAAGGAAAGATGGCCTGTGTAGTTTAAAATCGAGATAAAGTGGCGCCTGGTTCGCGACTGTGAGTTGATATCATTAGAAATATACATACAGGCACCAATATAAGTATGGAGTCTGCTGGGGTCGAAAAAGCTAGCTATCAAGAAGTAGTATTTCTGTGACCACTGTCTGTATTACAAAGAGCTCAACGATACGAGTTGCAGTTACAAAACGCCAGAAATATAGAGTGGGCATAATCGAACTGACAGTTTTTTTAGGGTGCAACAAGACCCTAAGTTGCTTTCTATTGTGAGTTGACTGCACATACTACTGAAGAAGCACACGTATCGAATAAGACTTTAGTGGCTCAGGATTAATCGGTGGTGTGTGGTGGAGAGTGTGCGGCACATAAACTGAAACAAGACCTTGAGGCTAAAATCTGCAAATACAGGCACGTGAAAAAAAAAAAAAAGCACCATGGGCAAGACGGATAAACAACAGTCCAGACTTACATTTGAATCCAAACGGGTTACTAAATCTCAGACACAGGCAACATCGGATACCGACCAAGACCTGGAGGCAGGGGGCACTGGTACATTAGAAAGTACACTTCTGGCGATGCAGCAAAGCCTACAGTCGATCAACAGCAAGATAGACAGCCTCAATCTTCGAATGGACAGTATGGCTGCAAAACTTGACAAGCATGTATCGCCATTAACAGAAGCGGAGCAACGTATCTCTACGATGGAAGATCAGGTGGGGATGGTCAGTGCATCTTGCTCACAAATGGAAAAGCTATTAGCGGTGATACAGGCCAAGAACGAGGACCTTGAAGCTAGGTCACGGCGTAATAATTTACGCATTACTGGAGTGCCTGAATCTACCAACACAGGCAAAATGGAGCTATACGTCGAGGCCATGCTGAGGGACATGCTAGGAGCTGAACATTTATCATCAATGCTTATTGTAGAGCGTGCACACAGATCCCTGGCACCTAAGCCGGTGCCAGGAGCTCCGCTGAGACCCATTATCGCCAGATTGTTAAATTATCGCTACTACGATACAGCGCTCAGACTAGCCAGGGAAAAAGGCACCACGACATACCACAAGGGATAGAGGTTGCTTTATTTCCGGACTTTACGGCTGCTGTACAACAGGCGAGGCGTGAATTTCAACCAGTGAAAAAGAAAATGCAAGCTCTGAAAATGCTGTACGCCATGCTGTATCCAGCGCGTCTCAGAATTCAACACAAGGGCAAAGCCAGGATATTTTTGTCACCCAAGGATGCCATGCTATTTGTCAAACAGTTGGAAAGACAAGAGGCGACAAGACCGTCTGGTGATGAATCAGACAACGAGGACTGAGCAGTTGAAGCAGGTCATTGAAAAAGGACACACAATTGGTAACAAATGAAACAAGCATTTGCAATGCAATAGGTCTCGCATTTACGCGAGTTTGAGCTATTGGCATTGTAAATGATCCCACTGATCTTCATTGACTAAAACCGACTCCAGGCATCACAGACCCAAAGTTCAATGAGACCAGTGTAAATCCAACAGGGATGACTCCAACTACTGTAGATGATTTACTCCTGGACCTAAAGAAATGCATAGATCAAATAAATTAAAATTAAATTAAAATATATATGTATACTTGTTTCTGCACGTTTTTATACTGATGGTTGCATGGATGGATGAATGCCAGGATTATATGGCGTGGTGTAGATTGGTGGATGAGTTACTATGTGCCTTAATATCTCTGTAGGCTAGGCGTTTGCCTAAAGATCTACTGGTCACTTGTTTATATGCTTGCATTGCTGACTTAAACGTTTATCCTTCTCAATAGGAAAATACGCCATAGATATGGGTAAAAATAGGACGTATTTTAGAGCCGGAGGAAATCAATTTAAGCTGTGTACTATTGAAGTTGCTTTGTTAATAATTACAATAATGAAAACACTCGTAAAATTAAATGATAGACAGGTCGATAGATAGGAAGAGAGAGAGATCGAGAGATTGTTAGATATCGCATTTGGCGTACTGAGGCATCGGAATGAAATATAAAGTACGACGTACACGCACACGCAGAAACGAGTAGTGCAAATAGTGATTCATGACAGATATTTTAACAAATGCGCACCAGCACCAGGAATCTTGGACGCAGCCATCACACCTGGCCAAAGTCTCTCAGGTTGGGTTTGAAGTCACCATGCGTGTACCCGTGTCGATGCCCGCCCAGAGCCGCCGACGGGAACGGTGGGTGAGAGAAGAATGGAGGGGCCGCGCGCCCCCTCGGATTCCCGTGCGCACTGATGCGCACCTTGATGGCCGCACCTGTCACCTCTCGCGCCCCGTGTGCACTATCAGGCGGCCACTGACGCGCCTCCCCACGGTGAACACCACAGGGCGATGGATTTAGGCCCAGAACTCTGTACTGGGGTGAATGTATGACATTGTTCTGCATTCAGTCCATCAATTGTTCTTTTTGCATTTGTCACCCCGAGTGGGACGGGTATGCCCAGACGTGGGTCCCGTGGAACATCCATGGGTTTTTCCGGAGCCCCAGTGTACGCCAATACATACATGGCTAAATTCGAAAATGACCACATTCTCACTGATCCAGGTTGGTACAAGAATTTACTATTCTACAGACGCTTCATCGACAACATTTTTCTAATTTGGGCCAACACTGGAGAAGAATTAATCAACACAATATCTGAGTTGAATCAAAAAATTCCACGTATCCAATTCACCCATCAGACAGATAGAGATCACATTTCATTTTTGGACGTATTGATTACCAACACACAAGGTAGATTAAACACATCTGTGTATCACAAACCTACTGATCGCAACAATTCCTTGTTGTACACCAGTTTCCACACACCGGCTCTTCTGCACAATTTGCTTTATTCACAAATGTTGAGATCTAAGCGCATATCATCATCACCACAAGCACTGGCAAGAGAAATGGGTCAACAAAACAAGAAATTTTTGGCACACGGATATCCTCCGCAAGTAATTGCTCCAGCTGAGTTGAGAGCTAACAACATAGCCAGAAGTGAATTGCTACAAACGAAGACCAAAATAGATCAGGACAGGATGGTCTTTGTGTCTAAATTCTCCACTAAATCTGATCAAATAAAAAAGATCTTGAACCATCGATGGGAATTGCTTCAATGTGAGACTGATTTCCAAGGCTTGTTCAACAAAAGACCCTTATTTGCATACACCAGGAGCAGAAACTTAAAGGAATTAATAACTAAAAGATTATCACATAGTCTTCCCTCAGCAGCTGATATGAGAAAATGCTACAATTGCGTGCATTGTAATAACATCATTTCGGGTACAACCATTTCACATCCCCAAACCGTAAAGACCATCAAATTGCGAGATTCGGCTGATTGCAACTCTATGTTTGTAATCTATTGCATTAAATGTCCCTGCAGTAAAATGTACGTGGGCAAAACTGAAATAAAAATAAAAATTCGGATTACCCAGCATAGGAGTCTCATACGTAACAAGAATCCCAATTCCAGCTTGGCATCACATTGGTCAGAGTTCAACCATACTATACCACAATTGAGATTCCTGGTATTGGAGAAGATAAATTTAATTCCGGAGCGTGACAACGCCAAATGGTTATCACAAAGAGAAATATGGTGGATAAAGTTTCTGAACACCATGTTGCCCGTTGGATTAAATGATAAGCTTGATATGGGTTGTTACCTGTAAGCTGTTCTCTCATTGGAACCTTCTTTCACATCGGACATGAGTACAGATATTATTGTCCCTCTTTAAAGTGCAGTTCATATTTTAACACCAACATTCAGATTAGAATTTAGTGGGGCGATTTTAATCTACATGATGTCAGTAGTAATAATGCTCAAGTTGCCAAGATATTCAGTCCATGTGTATGTCATTTCACAAACGTTGTTTGACTACATGTTTACACAATATGAGTTTTCACAGCACTCTCTTGTCTCTTTCCACATTTCTAACACCTTTCATACCTCACGGTGGCTTACATTGGTAGTTATATTGTTGTTGTATACTAGTTTCCTCAAGGAGTTTACTCTGTGGTATTGTGGTGATTGAGATGGTTGGTTGATTCAGATTTTCATCCGTACTATGTGACGACTATACAGTGACAATTAGCAAGTACCTTTCATCGCCATTTGCCGTGGTTTTAGTGTGACAGAATTTTTTTTTTGATTTGGTTGCAGAGAGTTTTTCAGTTTCGGGCAGTTATCAATCAACCATGTGTTTTCAAGTCTCGACGGCAGTAACACTTGATTCGCAGTTACATAGTCGCGTATTACATCAGTTTGCACTATGACTACCTTAAGATGGCTGCCATGGTAGCAAGATAGGGCTCCATATTTTTAACGTAACCGTCTTCTATTTTTACTTCACGCACGGATTTAAATGACATTGAGTTCCCGGGAAGTCTCACTTCCGGTTAAGGCTGATGTCGAGTACGGGGTCACCACCGTTTGAATCTCTAGGTAAGATGCTAGCGTTTTTCGCCACAGGATATTGACAGTGCTGACTCGGTTGGTTACTCATGGATACATTCTTTTTCACAGCTTCCCGAGTACGACACCGCTGACGCGCGGGACATTACAACATTGAATACTTGTTGAACTGCCATAGTTCAAGGTAACCTTTGATTTTTAGCACTTTAGATGTGCGTGTTCAGACTGCGCGTTGGTTTAGTGTGTTTGGAAGCACTGATTCTATGTGTTTATGTTGTCGTTTTACAGATAGGACTCAGGCGTGCTTTGGGCACCAGACATAGTGCAAGTCATTGCGGATGTAAGTCCTTGTTATTCAGTTTGGCATTGAGTTTGAGTAAGCATTTGGCACATGTAGTTAAGACTCACACACTTTGGTGAAGGTTGGTTTATAATCACCATCATTTTATATCAGAGGACACTATATCCTATATTTTAACACATGATGATGTTGGCACAAGTTCACGCCCGTGGTAGTTCTGTCACATTATTCAAAGTTAATGCTTGGCAATCAAATGAGTTATATTTCCTCCTTGTATGTCTAACATTGGCATTTATGTTTTATTTTTAGTTCCCCTGACGAAGGGATAAGGTTATCCCGAAATGCATTGGGAAACGAATACATAAACTATTGTTTTTGTTAACATTGTGTGTATACGATGTCTGTAGAGATCACACATTATGCTTTGTATATTTCAAGGATGATATGATTACGGAAAGTGATCCGTAATAAAAAGATTAATGTCTTGAGACAATGAGTGTGTATTATATTTGAAAATTTATGTATTGCTGATAGCGAAATATTGTGAAATTTGAGCAAATAGTTTTTTGCACCCCCAGCAGTGCGGGCAGGGGCAAGTGAACGTTGACACTTGATTCAGGAACTCCTGTGCTCTCCATGCCACTGGAGTCAAGCTATCCTGGCTGATGAGGGCTGAAACCCCGAACCGGTCCTAGGATGCTTGTTTCCAGTCCAGGGAGGACCAGGCCTGGCAGTTCGGGCTGGACTGTTCCCATTGGGTGCAGAGTCAAGGCTGATTTGCATATGGCTGTGTCCAAACTGGAATGGCATGGTGAGCAAAAAAACGATGGATTTAGGCCCAGATCTCTGTACTGGGGTGAATGTATGACATTGTTCTGCATTCAGTCCATCAATTGTTCTTTTTGCATTTTTCACCCCGAGTGGGACGGGTATGCCCAGACGTGGGTCCCAAGCTCTCCATGCCACTGGAGTCAAGCTATCCTGACTGATGAAGGGTGAAACCCCGAAACCGGTCCTAGGATGCTTGTTTCCAGTCCAGGGAGGACCTGGCCTGGCAGTTCGGGCTGGACTATTCCCATTGGGTGCAGGGTCAAGACTGATTTGCATATGGCTGTGTCCAAACTGGAATGGCATGGTGAGCAAAAAAACGATGGATTTAGGCCCAGATCTCTGTACTGGGGTGAATGTATGAAATTGTTCTGCATTCAGTCCATCAATTGTTCTTTTAGCATTTGTCACCCCGAGTGGGACGGGTATGCCCATACGTGGGTCCCGTGCTCTCCATGCCACTGGAGTCAAGCTATCCTGGCTGATGAGAGGTGAAACCTCGAAACCGGTCCTAGGATGCTTGTTTCCAGTCCAGGGGGACCTGGCCTGGCAGTTCGGGCTGGACTGTTCCCATTGGGTGCAGGGTCAAGACTGATTTGCATATGGCTGTGTCCAAACTGGAATGGCATGGTGAGCAAAAAAACGATGGATTTAGGCCCAGATCTCTGTACTGGGGTGAATGTATGACATTGTTCTGCATTCAGTCCATCAATTGTTCTTTTTGCATTTGTCACCCCGAGTGGGACTGGTATGCGCAGACGTGGGTCCTGTGCTCTCCATGCCACTGGAGTCAAGCTATCCTGGCTGATGAGGGCTGAAACCCCGAAACCGGTCCTAGGATGCTTGTTTCCAGTCCAGGGAGGACCAGGCCTGGCAGTTCGGGCTGGACTGTTCCCATTGGGTGCAGGGTCAAGGCTGATTTGCATATGGCTGTGTCCAAACTGGAATGGCATGGTGAGCAAAAAAACGATGGATTTAGGCCCAGATCTCTGTACTGGGGTGAATGTATGACATTGTTCTGCATTCAGTCCATCAATTGTTCTTTTTGCATTTGTCACCCTGAGTGGGACGGGTATGCTCAGACGTGGGTCCTGTGCTCTCCATGCCACTGGAGTCAAGCTATCCTGGCTGATGAGGGGTAAACCCCGAAACCGGTCCTAGGATGCTTGTTTCCAGTCCAGGGAGGACCTGGCCTGGCAGTTCGGGCTGGACTGTTCCCATTGGGTGCAGGGTCAAGACTGATTTGCATATGGCTGTGTCCAAACTGGAATAGCATGGTGAGCAAAAAAACGATGGATTTAGGCCCAGATCTCTGTACTGGGGTGAATGTATGACATTGTTCTGCATTCAGTCCATCAATTGTTCTTTTTGCATTTTTCACCCCGAGTGGGTCGGGTATGCCCAGACGTGGGTCCCATGCTCTCCATGCCACTGGAGTCAAGCTATCCTGACTGATGAAGGGTGAAACCCCGAAACCGGTCCTAGGATGCTTGTTTCCAGTCCAGGGAGGACCTGGCCTGGCAGTTCGGGCTGGACTATTCCCATTGGGTGCAGGGTCAAGACTGATTTGCATATGGCTGTGTCCAAACTGGAATGGCATGGTGAGCAAAAAAACGATGGATTTAGGCCCAGATCTCTGTACTGGGGTGAATGTATGACATTGTTCTGCATTCAGTCCATCAATTGTTCTTTTAGCATTTGTCACCCCGAGTGGGACGGGTATGCCCATACGTGGGTCCCGTGCTCTCCATGCCACTGGAGTCAAGCTATCCTGGCTGATGAGAGGTGAAACCTCGAAACCGGTCCTAGGATGCTTGTTTCCAGTCCAGGGGGACCTGGCCTGGCAGTTCGGGCTGGACTGTTCCCATTGGGTGCAGGGTCAAGACTGATTTGCATATGGCTGTGTCCAAACTGGAATGGCATGGTGAGCAAAAAAACGATGGATTTAGGCCCAGATCTCTGTACTGGGGTGAATGTATGACATTGTTCTGCATTCAGTCCATCAATTGTTCTTTTTGCATTTGTCACCCCGAGTGGGACTGGTATGCGCAGACGTGGGTCCTGTGCTCTCCATGCCACTGGAGTCAAGCTATCCTGGCTGATGAGGGGTGAAACCCCGAAATCGGTCCTAGGATGCTTGTTTCCAGTCCAGGGAGGACGTGGCCTGGCAGTTCGGGCTGGACTGTTCCCATTGGGTGCAGGGTCAAGACTGATTTGCATGTGGCTGTGTCCAAACTGGAATGGCATGGTGAGCAAAAAAACGATGGATTTAGGCCCAGATCTCTGTACTGGGGTGAATGTATGACATTGTTCTGCATTCAGTCCATCAATTGTTATTTTTGCATTTGTCACCCCGAGTGGGACTGGTATGCGCAGACGTGGGTCCTGTGCTCTCGATGCCACTGTAGTCAAGCTATCCTGGCTGATGAGGGGTGAAACCCCAAAATCGGTCCTAGGATGCTTGTTTCCAGTCCAGGGAGGACCTGGCCTGGCAGTTCGGGCTGGACTGTTCCCATTGGGTGCAGGGTCAAGACTGATTTGCATATGGCTGTGTCCAAACTGGAATGGCATGGTGAGCAAAAAAGCAATGGATTTAGGCCCAGATCTCTGTACTGGGGTGAATATATGACATTGTTCTGCATTCAGTCCATCAATTGTTCTTTTTGCATTTGTCACCACAGGGCGGGGCAGACCGTTCAGATTTTTTTTTGTTCCCTTGCACACTTGGATCGAATTTGCTTCGTGTTTCAGGTGGCTGGCAGTTTTGCAACCCCACTTATTGCAGCCACCTGGCGCTGTATCTGATGACAGGTAACAACTGCTATATAGTTCTATGTTTAACAGTATGCAGCAGAAAAGAATACCTTGCATTACAACTGGAGATAATCCCTACCTGATGATCTAGTGTTACGGGGCCATGGGACAAACGTATATTTGGGGGCCCTGTTCCGAACAGCTTTGAATTTTTTATCTAGTTTCAGCTCTTTCATGCCCTCTTTGACCAGGTCACTGACAGTGCACAGACACACTGGTCCAAATCTAAATGTGTTTACATCTAAAATTCAGGGATAGTGGCGTGTGTTTTCACTATTGTAACACAGCAGCAGCTCACTAATATTATCACAAATAACCTACGTGACACCTTCCTGTTTCTCGCGTGGGGTCCTGTTTTGATCTAAAAGAAAATGTTATTGATGTTGCATGAAACATAAACACAACATTTCTCTGCAAAATGTCTGTGATAGACTCCCGCACATTCAAAATAAATTAAAGGAGAATAGTATTTAAATCAATATGTTTGAGAATTGTTCATGGTCATCAAGGCAAGACTCTGCAGTACAGAACTGGCTCTATCAGGGGTCCCTGAAAGGTTGGGGCCCTTGGCCAGTGCCTACTTTGCCCATGCCTTAAAACGTCTCTGAATGTTACAGAGGGAATAGCTTTTCCTGCAATAAATGTTGTATTGAATGTACCACATTTGGGGAAAATGTGGACTCGACAAGAACACCTCGCACGATTGGGGCAATTTGAGATCTCTGTTACTGGCCTGTAGGTTACACATAGATCACAGTAGCAAGTGTTCAACCCACCGAGTTACCTCATCAGTAGGAAAGACATTTATTCGCCAGCGTGCACGCGCCCCTTCATCTTTCCTGAAGCACGCCCTCAAAACTTTACAACACCAGAATCACTTCACGCCAAACGGGCGGTGTCGAAGGGGAGGCCTGGCAGGGACGGCAAACTGTGTATCCACGCCGAGCGCAGGCCTCCAAACCCCCAGGACCAAGGGAGGCGCAGCCGCATGCTGACCTCCCTGGCTGCAACATGACTGGCACGGTGCCAACCCTGTGGGCTTTTTAGAGGCAGATGCCTGTTGGGAATAATCCACATTTACCTGTAGGTGAGGGACATGCATGCTCAGCGAGGAACTCCTCCCACTGTGAGTCGAGAGCCTGAAATGAGAGTCACATTACAGCTGGCGCGCCACTTCCAACATCTTAAGTGTTTGCATGACATCGACACAAGTGCCTTTTCAGCCCCGGGGGTGAGTTAGTCAGACCCAGCGCGCGAGCTCTGAGGGCAGCGGGGCGAAAATGGGGAAATCTCCGATAAATTCAATGCCGTGATAACTAGAAAAGTGGGAACACGTTAGCACTTTTTGAGTCGAGGTTTGGTTTTGATCCAGCGCAATATTAGCCAACAACATTCATACACCATATACTCACTTGGGCCCATACATTCACACTACACTAATACTTACGCTGGGTGTCAGATGTACTCTTTTATCAAAGTCCCTGCTACCAATTACCTTCTGATTGAAGAGTAATAACTTACCAATGGATCCTTTGCTAATTGGGAAGTTTAAAATGAGTGACATTCATTATAGTACATAATCCTGAAATAACCACTGAGTCAGGAAGTTTTAAAATGTTTATCTAAAGTTTTTAGCAGAGTAAAATACAGAAAACACAGTACTTTATTGAAATACCCAAGAAAAAGCATAGAAATGATTTTGCTAATAAATGACGGTGTTTAAGGAAGAGGAGAAGATAGAGACAGCAGCGCAACTAAAGGTTGCAGTATAGTTACCTAAATGCGAGAACCAAGCCCCTTGGCCAAGGAGTTGGAAAAGATAGGACCCAGGAAGGATGAAGAGCAAAGACTTCTTCCAGGATCAGGACAGGACGGGTAACCTCTCTACAACGACGCCTGCGCCGTTCCCCTCTCTGATACTCGACTTCTCTCGATTCTCCCGTGCCTTCCTTCTAATGGACTCCGCCGCCCCCTCCTCAGGACCTCTTCTGGACAGGGATTCAGTCAGCAACCGATCATCATGGCAGTCTGGAGCTCTTCTGTGTGTTCTGAGAGTCAGCTCTAGCAGCATGGACGCCTGTTCTTCGTGAAAAGCATGCTCTGACTAATTAACTAATGCTATATTCTATTATACCCTTCTACGCCCATGTACCTCCCCTTAATGTTGCTAAAATATGGGACCACTACTTCTGATTGGACAGGGACAGGGGTGGATTCTCGCACCATATCGATTTGCCCTAAATTGTAAAGCCTATTGTCTTTACGTTCCCGCCCCTTCAAATTAATACATTCACTTTATTTCCCACCCGTCTCACGACAAATGTTATACATTTTACAGGGGAAAAGTATCATTTTTGTCCTCCGGAAACATGAAGTACAGCATCTTCGGCCAATGGGTCATGGCCTTGGAAGACGTCCAAGTTGACTTCACTTGGCAGGCACACAGGACACATGCGCAGAACCATCTGTCTCTCGAGTTTCAAGTCACCAACCCAGGCCCAAGTTTACGAATTACTAAAAGTGTAAGAAGAAAATATTAAAATCACAAATAAAAAGTTTCACTGTATACCCACTTTCCCTACTCTATTCCCAATTAATTATAATACTATCCTGCATTAGTAGTATTAAGAAAACGATAATTTAATAATGACATGAGAACAAGCTTAAGCATGTGAAAACATTTAGCGGCCATTTTAGTGCACACTGCGCAGAAGCAGAAGTTTCCCACCAAGCAAAGAAAGACGTCACACCATGTGATCAGGTTGCGACATGCGCATTGAGGTTCCCGCGCTTTAGCGGACATTTTGGATTACAGACAAGCGTTATTCATTAGTAAAACACATAGGCAAGCTTCTGTCCCTCTTGTGTTTGTGAATGCAAAAGTTAGTATTGACAATACAAGTTTAATAAATTAATACTATGAGGAGGATTGCGTACAAGCAAGTTTCATTTTTGAAACCTTGCTCCATCAATCCCCTCTCTGATGGCGTTTCTGAGCCATCAAAAATACTACCCTCAATCAGATGCCAACTTCTAGCAATTCGTTTCATTCTCATTTTTACATTTTCTGTTTTTCACATCCCCTTTCAACTTTTTGTATAAATCACTTCTCCATTCTTCAAGTTCTATTTCATCTAGTTTTCTTTTCTTTCCTTTTCCTGTCACTTTATATGTTCCATTCTTTCTACAGCATTTGCACCATATTGTTATTGCCAATATTATTATTGCTATCCCTGCTAGGGGTACTAATATTTGACCTATAATTCCTTTCCCTACATTAGCAAACCAGGTTCCAATTGACGCAATACTATTTGTCAATCTTTCCCATACACTATCAAATTCCAGTGGTTTAAGTTCTTTCTCAAGTTTAGTTATGTTCTGTATATACGTTCCAATTTCTGCACTCTTATCAGGAATATAAGTGCAACATTGTTTCGTCTTCAATAATTTACAGACTCCTCCCTCTTTTGCCAATAGAATGTCAAGAGCAAGTCGATTTTGCATTACCATAGATCTAATCGCAACCATCTCCATATTAATCATTAGAAAACCTCCAGCAGTATCCGTTGATAAACGATCAACCACTGTAGACAATTTACATATTTTTCTTGAGTTCAGAATAATTCCCACTGAAGGTATCAATGCACCAAATATATCACCTACAATTTCTGAAAAACTAGCTCTTTTACTACTTATTAATTCATTATTGTTTTCATTGCTTCCAGTGTTTCTTTTTACGTGGTATATCTTTGGAAAAACTATTCCAAAATAACAACTTCCATACCACCTTGCAGGAAGCCTAAAGTAAGCATTATTCCCACATACATAATAGATTCCAGGAAAAACTGAATCTGTTCCTCCTTTGAGTCCCCAACCTCCCAGAATTACAAAATTGTGTTCACATTCACTGGTACCGATGAAAACATTGTTATAATCAGTCTTTAACCTATGAAGACAAATTTTCCCTTTCTTCTCGAAATCCAGAGCCATTGCAGCTTGAGCTTTACCAGGTGTATAACTCCCTTCTTTCTCCGCCCAAGGTGGCAACTGAGCCTTATGCTCTGAAGCTTTCTTTTGAAAATCATGTCTTCTATCTTCTACTAAATTCAAAAATATCTTTTCTTCTTCTAGTAAAGAACATGTTAGATTGTGTCTATGTGCATGTGTTATGTCTATCGATTTCATTGTTAAGAAAAACTCTCCCATAAACTGTGCGTCTTGACTACTAAGCACTGGGTTCATACTCTTGCGAATCGGAACCTCAGAAAATATCACATCTAAGTTTGAATAATAATACTGTAGCCTACCTGTTCTATAAAATAAACTTGTTAATACACTACATGAGATTCCATATGTCAGTGGTAAATGATGGTATGTTAATCCTTCCGCTACTGATTCAGGTAACTTCATACAGACATAACAATTACTAACTTCCATTGTGTCTACATACTGAAACAATAACTTTGTGAAAACATTTAAACTAGTGTCGTTATCAGCTATTTCATGATGAATTTCTGCCTCATCTTCTGTCATTAATTCTACTCTATTGCCCTTCATGTTTGCTGTCCTCCCTTTAGTTTCATTATTAATCTTCTTATCTATTATCATAAGGTAAGGAACTGCTACAATCAGGACTAACCATACTATAAGCACCAATACTAGACTACATATGCAGATTGCACAGCATCTCCTACAACAATTTCGTTTTGGTCTCCCAGTAACTCTATCGTCAGGCATTTTTCGACAAGGAAGATTGCTCTTCTTATCTCTTCTTCTTTTCTTTAGCAGACTCTTTTGTTTAGTCAGGGTGGTCTTGTTTCTTCTTCGTATGTTAGTTCTGCACTTGTTCCTTCACCACCACTGTCACTTGACTCTGAGCTTTCAAAATCTTCAAGAATGATATAAGTCCAGTCAGGACCCTTGAATTTATTATTCACAAGTCTCAGTCTTTTACTTTTTCTTTTTCCTGACTTTTTCTCTTGTTCAGTTTGACTTGTCACTTCAGGTACTTGTTCTGGATCTTCACTTCTGGTTGTTATGTGGTACTTTACTCTTTTAATGACACTTGGCCAATGATCTCCTTTTCTTGTTTTCTTGGTTGGCACTGTTTCTCTGTTTACGTCTTCAAAGATCTCGTTATTTTCACTGCTCAATACTGTTTTGTTTTCTTTGCATACTGCTTCTTTTGTTTGTTCTTTTTCAGGTCTGATTTGTTTCTCTTCAATAGCTCCACAATGACTTTCAAGATGTTGGCTTTGTTCCTTTTTTATTTCTTTATGTTCATTTGTATCAACCCCTTTTTCTTTAGTGAATTCTTCTTGATCTAACTGTTTCTGATCAGGGCTTATCGCACTGTGAACTTCTGCAGCCTGACCGGATTCTTCTAAACCTGTCTTTCCCTGTGTAAAGTCTATTAAATCTTCACTGTTTTGAGTCCAATTTTCTTTCCCTATCTTATTTTGTTCAGGATCTTTTACTATCTTTTCTTCTTGAACCTGAACTGCTTCTCCTTCACCTATCTGATCTTCTTCAATTTCTTCCAATTTAGTTTGATTTCTCGTTCTGTGGTATACTTCAGGAACTTCTACCACTGGTATCCAATCCTGACTTGTGCTCGGTTGTTCTCCGTCAGCTTCTCTCGAACCTCTAACTTGAGATTCTTCTGCTGGGCAACCTTCAGCTTCTTCAGTGATTGGTGTTGTCTCTGAATTCACCTCTTCAGGGTCTGGTACTCTCTTTGTGTGGCTTCCGTGAATCCAATTAGGAAATCTTGCACACTTCACTGCTGTATTGGTGGTCAATATAACTTGACAAGGTCTGCTCCACCTGGGTGATAGACACGTTTCTCTAGTGTGATTCTTCACTACCACCCAATCACCAGGATTCAGATCATGTTCTAGTTCAGGCTGCCTGGAAACTGCGTCTTCTCCAACCTGATGAGAGACAGAAGCACTAGGTCAGCTAATCCTTTGCAATAATCCAGAACCATATCATCAGATATATTTACTAATTTGTTTGTGGGAACATGTGTTTGTCTCATTGCTCTTCCCATCATTATTTCATGGGGGCTCAATCCTGTTGTTCTGTCAGGTATGCTTCTGATTCCCATCAAGACAAGTGGCAATGCGTCTGGCCATTCTAATGATGTTGATGCACACATTTTTCCCAATCTTGACTTTATAGTGCCATTCAATTGTTCAACCACTCCAGAAGCCTCAGGGCGATATGCACAGTGCAGTTTCTGTTTTATTTGAAATGCTTCACAGATTATCTGGATCACTTCGCTATTAAAGTGTTTTCCTCTATCTGATTCCAAAGATACTGGGAAACCAAACCTAGGTATGAGCTCACGTAACAACAGTTTTGCAACTGTAATACTGTCATTCCTCCTAGTAGGGTAAACCTCCACCCACTTTGAAAACAGACACACTATGACTAGTACATATTTTAGTCCTCTGCATGGTGGTAACTGTATGAAGTCGAACTGGAGTCTTATAAATGGGCCCTCTGCTTTTCCAATCTTTCCAAACCCAATTATCGTTTTCCTGCCTGGATTATGCATTTGGCAAGTTAGACATCTCTGGCAAAGACTCTCTGCAACAGCCCTGAATTTGGGATTGTACCAATTTTGTCTGAACAGCCTAATCATTGCATCTCTCCCTATGTGTGTGTCTCCATGATGCATTCTGGCCATTTGTGAGAGTAAACAGACTGGCATGACTGGTCTGCCATCTGCACTGATCCACACTTCATCTTCTCCTCTTTGGGAGCAACCCACTTTGATCCACAAATTTTTCTCACTTTCATCAACCTCATCTTGCAATTTCTTCACCTCATTCCAAGTTTCAGGTGGCATATACAGCATAAGTTGGCAGCTGATTCCCATTCTTTCCACCCTCTTATTGACTGACGTTCTGGTTTTGGCACACCAAGTCTGCATATCTGTTGCCGACTACCACCCAGTCATCTCCTGACTGGTGTGGGGCACATTTCACCACAGCCAATTCTTTTGGTGATTGTATTGCTTCTAGCAATTCCCTTACAAATTGTCCATTTTTAATGGGGGATCCTGAAGAAGTCATGAAATTCCTCTGCATCCACAGTTGGCCAAAATCATGCACAACCCCGTAACCATATTGACTATCAGTAAATATAGTTACTCTCTGATTCCTCCCAATTTTGCAAGCTTTTATCAAAGCAATCAATTCAGCTACTTGTGCAGATTTTACTCCTGGTAAATAGGATGCTTCAACTATTCCAGTTAATTCACATACCGCATAGGCAGCAGTTAGTTTACCATCTTCATGTCTTTGACATGAACCATCGACAAATAGCTCCCTGTCTGGCTTTTTAAGAGGCTGTTCCTCTATGTCTGGGCGTGGTTTTGTACATAATTCTGTAATTTGTACACAATCATGTTCATCTTCTTCGTCATCTTTATTTGATATGGGTCCGGCAATAAAGTTGCTGGATTTATTATTGTACACCTTACCATGGTCACATTTTCAGCACCCATTATTATCCTCTCATATTTAGTCAGCCGACTAGGAGTAAGATGCTGAGTTCTGGTTCTTGTCAATAGAATCACAACTGCATGTGGAACATACACTTTTACAGGATGTCCCATCACAATTGACTCGCTTTGTTCAATGCTCAAACAAGTTGCTGCCACTGCTTTTAAGCATCCTGGCAACGCGGCTGCTACTGGGTCCAATGTAGCAGAAAAGTACGCTATAGGACGTCTGTCTAGTCCATGTCTCTGAGTTAGAACAGAAAGTGCACAATTTTCTCTCTCTTGACAGAATAATGCGAATTCTCTTTTATAATCAGGCATGCCTAAAGCAGGTGCTGAACAAAGTGCGTTTCTCAATTTTACAAAAGCTTCTACACTTTCATCCTCCCACTCGACAGGGTCCTTTGCTTTCTTTTTCGTCATGTTAATTAAGGGCTTAGCTAACATGGAGAAATTTGGTATCCATTGTCGACAGTAGCCTACTATTCCTAGGAACATTCGCACTTGTCTTTGGGTTACAGGCATTTGCATTCTCTTTATTAATTCTACTCTTTCAGAGGTTACTCTTCTTTTTCCCCTCTCAATTTGGTGTCCCAGATATTTAACAGCTGTCCTGCAAAACTGTAACTTTTCAGGTGAGACTTTATGCCCTTCCTCAGCCAAAAGATTTAATAATGCTATGGAGTCAACAACACAGTCTTCTCTGGTGGTCGACGCCACCAATAAGTCGTCGATATATTGGACTAAGACTGAGCTTCCTGGCATCACTAGTTTTTCCAGGCACTTTTTCAGTATCTGGTTGAAGATGGAAGGACTTTCTGTGTACCCCTGAGGAACACGATTCCACACATAGACTTTGTTCTCAAATTTAAATGAGAAAAGATACTGGCTGTCTGGATGCAATGGTATTGAAAAGAATGCTTGACATAAATCAATTACTGTGAACCATCCTGCATTCCAAGGGATCTGGTATAGAATTACTGCAGGATTTGGTACTATGGGACAACATGGTTCCACAATCTTGTTTATTTTACGCAGGTCCTGAACAATCCTATATTTTCCACTAGGTTTCTTTAGTCCCATGATTGGTGAATTACATGGGCTACTCATTACTTCTTTTAGGATGTTTTGTTCTACCATTCGTTTTATTTCTTCAATGACTCCTGCCTTTACTTCTGCACTCATTTTGTACTGTCTGGTATTTGGGAAAATTGCACCTTCTTTTACCGTAATTTGAACTGGATCTATTTTTGCCATAAGTCCTACTTCTTTTCCGGTGAAATCCCATACTATTGGGTTTACTGTACCTTTTAATTCTTCTGGTAACTCATCTCTTGTTATTAACGAAAACATTTCGTCTATTTCTGTACCTTGTTTTGCAACCATAATTTTATATACATGGTCCTCATCTGGTGTCTGAACTGCCACACCATCTGGCGTGCAGAAAATTGTACAGTTCATTTTGCACAATAAATCCCTACCTAATAAATTCACTGGGCTAGAATCGCACACTACAAATTGGTGCATTTCTCTGAAGTTTCCTATTTTGACTTCCATTGGTTCTGTAAGAGGCGTTCTAATTCTTTGATTAGCTACCCCTACTACTTGGATATCTTCACCAGAGAGAGGAAGGTCTGGGATATCTGCTGATCTCACCGTAGACCTGGTAGCACCAGTGTCCAAAAGGAAAGTAATATCATTACCTTTCACATTTCCTTCAACATATGGACCAGACTGATCTACCTGTAAGGATGCGCCAAGTACGCACTCCTTCTTCCCCTCTCCTAGGCACCGTCATGAGTTGAATTCACAGTAATTGTCCTGCAAAAGAAATTGTGATGTCATATAATCATTCTTACCACTCCCTCCTGGGTATCCAATGTCTGTACCATGCTTTGCTCTGCTTACATTACCCTGAACAGGTGGAGGTGGTAATTGACTCTGGGGATTTACTCCCTGCTGTGAGTCATTCTGCGTCTGTGGATTTAAGTTTTGATTTGGGCCATTATTATTCCGAATCTTTTTACATTCGTCCTTCCAATGCCCCAATTTTCCGCATCCATGACAAGGAAATTTCTTTTTAGCTTCTTCTCTACTCATTTGTCCTCTAAATTTTCCACCATTTCCCGTATCACCACTCGTTCCAGAATCTTTTCCTTGATTTTCACTCGGATTTTCCAAATTAATTCCCTGCTTCTCTGCCATTTTCACCTGAGCCCACATCACCTTTTCTTGTAATTTCTTGTGTCTATCCTCAATATCGTCTCCACAATATTTTGCATACTTCAGAATCTCATCTATGGGCTTTCCCTGCCAACACAGCATGTGTTGTTTAATCATCTGGCAAATCTCTGGCTTCAGACCGTAAACAAATCGATACACAAACTGACTCATGTTTTTGTCTCCAATGTCCTCAAATCCACAATACTGTTTAAACACCTGCAATAGACGCTCATAATAGGAATGTACTGATTCACTGGCTTCTTGGGTGGTTCGATCTATTTTCACCCAATCTGTTTCTTTCGGGGGTATTTTCCCTTTCAGGTAAGTTATCACCTGCTGATACTTTTTCATTACGTCATTTGACGGGGCACCTGTCTTCGGATCTCTAGGATATTCATCCCTAGGCCAATCGACTGTGATCTTACAATCTGTCCATAAATCGGCAGGTACCACTATGTCAAACAGACCATCTAAATCCTTCAACAATACCTTTGACACCTTCACAAACCTTTCAACCTGCTTGTACCATTCTATTGGTTTTTCTCTCAATTTTGGAAAATCATTCGTAAATGATAAAATATCCTGTCTGCTCCATGGGACATGTACATATCCTCCTCCCGCCACTTCTCGCATTGGATACATTTGATCTGCTTTCCCTGTTTCCTTCATCACATATTCTGATGCTGTTCTACTTGTTCGTGGTTCTTCCTTTTTCTTGGCCCACCTAGTTTTCCATTTATCTAGGTCTCCCCATTTTTGTAAAACTAACATTAATTCTCTTATTTGTAGTCTTTTTCCCGAGGCATTCATATTTTCTAAATCTTTGTCTGAAAATTCTGCTCTATAGGGTTTCTGTAGTACCTTTGATCTCCCTATTTCTATTCCCATCTGTAATGCTAAATTGGACAATTTTTCATGGAATATCTTTACATTTCTGGTGATACTCCTGCATAGGAACAATAATTCTTCTTCATCATAGGTATTTAAGCGTTCTAGTCCTACATTTCCTGCTATTATTTCTTCTAATTCGACTTTTAATTTATGAATGTCCATTATTTTTGGAGGTGTGCACTGTTTAACTGACCCTTGCACCCATCTTTCTAGATCTTCAGGTGTTACTATGGTAGCACTTTTTGCTCCCGATGAAGTTACTAAACTTACATCTTTTGAACCTCCAGGTACATCTTTTCTTGGAGTACTATTTACAGAACCTTGAATAGGCAAGTCCATAAGTGATATTGTGGATTCACAGTCACTAAATTGATCCTCAATTATAACTGGAGCTTCAGGTTTGGGATTATTCACAGGAGTAGGTGTAAGTATCGGTATAGGACAACTTCCCTGAGTACCATATAATGGAACTACTGGACCAATTGTTACAGGTATGGTTAACGAATCAGGATGTACTTTTATCTGAGTTATTTTCTGTATTAATTCTGCTCTGGTTTTTTCTATGGCTTCTTTTTCTTTATCATGTAGTATTCTAGTCGGGGTAAATTCATGCATTACTTGTGGTACCATTGGAGTTTTCGGTGGTGCACTTGGGGTGCATCCACTTGTCCCTTCCTGATATGGTGGGGGATTTCTTAACATTTCCTCCATAAATTCGTCTTCAGATTCCTCATTTCTCATTAAATGTTTTGTCTTTTCTGTACATTTGCCTCCTGATTTCTCTCCTTCTGTGAATAATGGATAGAGTCCTTCTGTAATCATTGCCCTTCTCCATTGTTTCATCTGACCCTCTCTCGACTCACGTAAATATCTGGGAAAAAATCCTGGGTAACTCCTATTACTTCTAGATCTATCCCGCTCAAATGCCTCGGTTTCCCATTCTTCTAGAGCTTCGTATTGAGTTAATCTAGGTCTGGGTTCTAAATCATTCATCCTCAATCTCAAGTTTTGAAGAATTCGCCCATTGAACGTGCCATTTTCAGGAAATGCTAATATTCCATCATTTTTGGTGTATTCTATCCAATTCTCCATCCATACACAAGTATGATAACCTCTCTCCATCATCATAAATGATGCTGGCATTTTAGCTGGTGGAATAATAATTCCTTCTCTAGTTTTGATTGGTTTGTCCTTTTTAAAATAATTCTTAATCTTTTGCAAAAATGAAATTTTTCTCCTTTCTCCGTACATTCTATCTAATCTTCTGTGTACAAAATTATATTCTGCAAAACCTAGGAATCTCCTATCCGGACGAGTTCCTGTTAAAGTCGGATCACGTTTTAACATGCAATCCTTATCCACTAAGAATTTTGCTTCTATAATCTCGACCAATCAAATGTCTGCTATCTTTTATTTCCGAGCCAATCCTTGCGCGGCCTTTTGGTGATGTTTCTCTGTCAACCCCTCCTTTACAATCTGCTCTTTTCTGTCCTCACTGGTTTAACCAATCCCAGCGTGGCACCTGTGACGTCAGTACTACTCCTGACTATTGACCCCTCCTTTACAATGGTTTCTCCACACCCGCTGTTTCAACCTACCACAGCGCGGCGTTTTGTGACGTCAGCTCCCTCTCCGGCAACTGACCCTCCCTTTACAAAAATTTACGCAAACTTATTTTCTCTATAAATCTTAATTAAATTTCAGTAACAACATAAAACATTCGCTATCGTGCCAGTTTCCACTAATTTTGAAAAGGATAGTTTCTTCCACACTTTAGTAAAACCTTTCCTTTTACTAAAACATATACTACGAGTAAAATACTTCCGTCTACTCTTCACACAAGCTCCAGAAGTACCTGTTACTTCTCCAATGTTACCCTTACTAGGTGATATAACATCAAATTTTTATCAGCGTACCCTTTTTGCTATTACTCACACGCATAGAGTCCCTAACGAGTACTTGAAGTCCTGCTTAACTTATCAGTACTATTTCTGCCTGACAGATAACCTCACTGCAGTATGGCTTCCACTTGCCACCCACTATTCTTTTTACCTACCCTGGGGTATTCTGGACAACATATAACAAAACTCAAAATTTAAGCGGATGTTAGTTCATAAAAATATAAATAAAATTCTCATTACCCAGTTAACAAATAGTAACCATAACCGTCCTCTGCTTACCAGAAAACTGATCCAGCGCAATATTAGCCAACAACATTCATACACCATATACTCACTTGGGCCCATACATTCACACTACACTAATACTTACGCTGGGTGTCAGATGTACTCTTTTATCAAAGTCCCTGCTACCAATTACCTTCTGATTGAAGAGTAATAACTTACCAATGGATCCTTTGCTAATTGGGAAGTTTAAAATGAGTGACATTCATTATAGTACATAATCCTGAAATAACCACTGAGTCAGGAAGTTTTAAAATGTTTATCTAAAGTTTTTAGCAGAGTAAAATACAGAAAACACGGTACTTTATTGAAATACCCAAGAAAAAGCATAGAAATGATTTTGCTAATAAATGACGGTGTTTAAGGAAGAGGAGAAGATAGAGACAGCAGCGCAACTAAAGGTTGCAGTATAGTTACCTAAATGCGAGAACCAAGCCCCTTGGCCAAGGAGTTGGAAAAGATAGGACCCAGGAAGGATGAGGAGCAAAGACTTCTTCCAGGATCAGGACAGGACCGGTAGCCTCTCTACAACGACGCCTGCGCCGTTCCCCTCTCTGATACTCGACTTCTCTCGATTCTCCCGTGCCTTCCTTCTAATGGACTCCGCCGCCCCCTCCTCAGGACCTCTTCTGGACAGGGATTCAGTCAGCAACCGATCATCATGGCAGTCTGGAGCTCTTCTGTGTGTTCTGAGAGTCAGCTCTAGCAGCATGGACGCCTGTTCTACGTGAAAAGCATGCTCTGACTAATTAACTAATGCTATATTCTATTATACCCTTCTACGCCCATGTACCTCCCCTTAATGTTGCTAAAATATGGGACCACTACTTCTGATTGGACAGGGACAGGGGGTGGATTCTCGCACCATATCGATTTGGCCTAAATTGTAAAGCCTATTGTCTTTACGTTCCCGCCCCTTCAAATTAATACATTCACTTTATTTCCCACCCGTCTCACGACAAATGTTATACATTTTACAGGGAAAAAGTATCATTTTTGTCCTCCGGAAACATGAAGTACAGCATCTTTGGCCAATGGGTCATGGCCTTGGAAGACGTCCAAGTTGACTTCACTTGGCAGGCACACAGGACACATGCGCAGAACCATCTGTCTCTCGAGTTTCAAGTCACCAACCCAGGCCCAAGTTTACGAATTACTAAAAGTGTAAGAAGAAAATATTAAAATCACAAATAAAAAGTTTAACTGTATACCCACTTTCCCATCTCTATTCCCAATTAATTATAATACTATCCTGCATTAGTAGTATTAAGAAAACGATAATTTAATAATGACATGAGAGCAAGCATGTGAAAACATTTAGCGGCCATTTTAGTGCACACTGCGCAGAAGCAGAAGTTTCCCACCAAGCAAAGAAAGACGTCACACCATGTGATCAGGTTGCGACATGCGCATTGAGGTTCCCGCGCTTTAGCGGACATTTTGGATTACAGACAAGCGTTATTCATTAGTAAAACACATAGGCAAGCTTCTGTCCCTCTTGTGTTTGTGAATGCAAAAGTTAGTATTGACAATACAAGTTTAATAAATTAATACTATGAGGAGGATTGCGTACAAGCAAGTTTCATTTTTGAAACCTTGCTCCATCAGTTTCATCCAGAAATCGGAGAGCAGGTGTTCCCCCTTCCTGAAATATTTGCATACCCGGCAGACTTACTATAGACAGAACAACGAAAGCTCCTGTTTGTTTTACATTATCATAGTATTAGCATTGCTTGCGCACTGTGAAAGAAAACTAACAAGCTGTCGCCATTGCGCAAAGGCAGCCGCTTGTTTTGATTTGCATCACGCTTTCACTTTACAATAGCTGCCGCCCCACACAGCACTTGCAGGGTGGGGCGGCAGCTATTGTTAA
This sequence comes from Calotriton arnoldi, assembly GCA_963921515.1. Taxonomy (NCBI): domain Eukaryota; kingdom Metazoa; phylum Chordata; class Amphibia; order Caudata; family Salamandridae; genus Calotriton; species Calotriton arnoldi. The sequence goes on along the minus strand of CAWUFW010006494.1, from coordinate 898,303 downwards.
AGTGAAAGCGCGATGCAAAAATAAACACGCGGCCGCCATTGCCAAAATAGTGCTTACCGACTAATTGAAGGAGACAGTGTAATGCGGCAAGTAAAAGATCCAGTCCTGATGGGCGGTCACAAAAGGAGACAGGGCGGTAACAAGGAGGGACTAAGAAGCCTCATATTAAATCGGAAGCCAGCGTTTACCAAAGACAATGACACCAGCCAATGAAAAATATGGGCGGGGCTTCCACGGCACTTCCACAACATACCCTACTACAGCATGCCTCGCAGAGCGAGCAGCGCATGGGCTGCAACGCTAGACTTGACCTAAAAAGGGTGACGGGTGGAAATATAGAATTTGTTGTGGAGTATATGGTTTATATGGTACTCCTCATGTTAATGATAGTGTAAGAGATGGTAATGTGTACTAATGCCTATACAAGTGAATTGTGGGTATGTAATACATTTTGTTGGATGAAGTATGTCATTTGTTCTACCTTTGTGATTAGGCATGCAAAATGACTGCATGAGGAGGCTTTTAGATATAGTACGGACTATCTAGGTGCAGTGGTAAATGTACCCGCCCGACCCCTCCCCCCCCCCCGAAACAACATGGCGGTAAGAGGGCTACTGGCGACCCCCCAGAGGGGAAACCCCCAACCGGACAAATTTCTCATTTTGCACCAGAATACTGGTGAAAGACTATGATGAGAGACATGCTGTTGTATGATTATGTTGTTCTGTTAAAAACGTGGCTCCTTAGCATAATTGGAATGCTGAAGTGGGTGGGTGGGACTGTTGGGGATCTATATTTGAGTAAAAGCATGATGTGCATGTTACAATTGTTGATGATAATACATACGCAATCGAGTACCACAGATATGCAGATTAGCACAATAGGCAATGGGAGGAGTAGCAGATAATACTAAAAATGTGATATCCTGGGTGACTTGGAATGTTAGAGGTCTTAATAATCCTAAGAAAACGTGACAAGTCTTGGCCTATTTAGACCGGCACAACATACAGGTGGCTCTATTACAAAAAACACACCTCACCAAACATACAGATAAAAAAGTGGCAACCAGATGGGCTGGTGTAAAATTGGCGTCCTCCTACTCCTCCTATGCGAGGGGTGTGATGATTCTAATAAAAAAGAATGTACCTTTTGCGATTACGCATGTTGAGGAGGATGAACAAGGGCGGTATATAATAGCACAGGGTCAATTATGCGGTACAATGGTGATCATTGTTAATGTATATGGGCCTAATACAGATGACCCTGTTTTTATGAGACACTATGGGCTAATATACATAAGCTGCCCCCATCAGCAATTATCTGCGGAGGGGATTTTAATGTAGCGCTGGTACCAGATGAGGATCGGATGACAACTGCAGAAGGGTCACTTAAAAAAGCATCACTGACCATTGCAGGGGGCATGAGAGACCTGGGTCTTATAGATATCTGGAGGATGAGGCATCCTGGGGTCAAAGAGGGCATCTACCACTCCTATGTACACCAATCATGGTCGTGTCTAGACTATTGGCTGGTCACGAATGATGTAACTACATGGACTACTATAGTCAAAAACTTACCAAAAACATTGTCGGACCACTCCCCGGTTCTGCTAACCACGAAAATTCCCACGTACACCCCTCCACAGTTTCAATGGCGTTTGCAATCGTCCTCGCTGTTAGACCAGGTATTTCGCGAAGGTGTAAGAGAAGCAAGCATGGAATACTTTGCACATAATATAGGTTCAGTGCAGAATATGGAAACGATATGGGAAGCGTTTAAGGTGACGATACGTGGTACCTGTATAGGACTTCAGGCTGGTGTTCTCAAGTCACTGCGAGGGAGGATGAGACAACTCGAACTGGAACTAGGGCGCCTTGAAAGGGAGTATGAAGCAACAGATAAAGAGTCTAAATTAGCAGAAATTAGAAAAGAATTACTGAATATAATGAAATAGCGGACCAGGAAGTACAATATATGTCCAGGAGGTGGAAGGCTAGGAATTATGGGGAGGGGGGTAGGCCTGGAAAGGCTCTAGCCAGTAGAATTGCAGAAACATGGGCGAAAACACACGTAGTAGAAGCAATCTCAGGAGATAACTCTGTCCACTATGATACACCAGGAATACTTAACACATTTGTACAGCACTATGAAAAAATGTATGTAGGCAGGGAATCAGCAGAAGAAACAGAAATTGCAGAATACCTGGAAGATATAGCGCTGGTATGGCTTTCACGCAGACAACGTGATATTTTAGAGCAACAAATAACGCTAGATGAGATTAGAGAGGCCATTACTGCGTTGCCCAATGGGAAAGTTACAGGAAGTGATGGTTTACCCGATGAATTTTATAAGGAGTATATTGATGTACTAGCCCCCTATCTCTATGAGATGTATATGGGAGCTTATGAGAAATAGCGCCTACCTGTCACGCTCCGTGAGGCATTAATAATTGCATTGTTAAAACCAGGTAAAGCGCCCAATAATTGCGATTCGTACAGACCGTTATCGCTTATTAATACCGATGTGAAGATATTGGCAAAAGTCGTGGCCACTCGACTTTGTCTATTACTGCCCACGATGGTGCTTCCCGACCAATCGGGTTTTGTACCTGCCCGGTCCACCACATATAACTTACGTTTGTTATTTGCAGTGTTACACATACTAGAGCCAACGCTACCTGCGGTAGCGGTGCTGTTGGACGCCGCTAAGGCTTTTGATTCTATCTCCTGGAAATATATGTTTGCGGTGCTGCATCGCATGGGGGTACCAATGGTTTAAACTAATTGGATCAAACTTCTATACACTGACCCTGTAGCGCGTGTGTGTATCAATGGAAACACATATGGGATATTTGCGATACGGCGTGGCACACGACAAGGGTGCCCTCTGTCGCCATCGTTGTTCGCGGTGGTGCTTGAGCCGCTGGCATGTATATTAAGGCAGAGGCATGCAGAGGCGGCACTGCGTTTTCATCAGCGACCGCTTGCAGTATCCATGTATGCAGACGACATGGTGCTGTATGTGAGGGAAAAGGAGACACATTTAGAGAAACTCATAGGGGAGTATGTACGATTTGAGTGGTACTCGGGACTGGGTATTAACTAGTCTAAATCGATCATTATCCCACTGAGTACGTGTACGACGCCAATAGAACTTGGGTATCCGCTTGAATGGTGCACAGACCCGGTAAAGTACTTGGGGATATGGATTCACAAAGACCCGCAGGTGGTTATGCCAGCTAATTATGGGAGGGCAATAACACGATTGGAAGAGCAGGTGGCCAGATGGATAAAGTTAACGCTGTCTCTAGCGGATAGAATAGCATTGATAAAAATGATAGTGCTACCTAAGTTTTTATATTTATTCATGAATATTCCCATACGCCTAACAAAATATTTTTTCACAACACTTAGTACATTATTAATCACATTGGCTTGGGGAGGGAAAAAAACAAGAATTAGATGAGAAATGTTGACGCTCCCTTATGCCTGGGTGGCTTTACGGCCCCAGACTTACAATTATATTATTTTTGTGCTCAGGCACACTTCGCCTATTACTGGCAACAAGCTCCTGATTATACCCCGCATGTTGCAGCGGAGGCTGGCGCGGTGCACCCTGTGCCACTCAAGGCTATGATCACAAATAACAGTACTATTTTTGAGCAAGGAGAAATAGATACGGTACAATGTACAGTGCACGCGTGGAAGGAACTTGGGAGACGGGCAAATAGAATCCCATTGTATGCACCAGCTATGCCATTGTTGCATCATTCTGAAATTTCCGTTACGAGAGAGAATGGCTCACATAGTATTTTACATGCAGCAGGGCTTCATACGATGGGGGATATCTACTGAGAGGGGAAATTCATAGACTCCTCAGTACTGCTGGCGGAGGGTGGGGGCTCCACAATGTTGCTGTTCATATACAGTAGACTTCGTGCAGCCTAGCGCAAGTTGTATCCGCAATTTCCGGAACCACAGGCCTTAGGTGCACTTCAGTTGATTTACACGACAGAAGTAAGATCAAGACTTATTACGCGACTATATAACACTTCACAAACAGACATGGGGGTATCAGGAGAAGGGCCGCTAGATAGATGGAACGCTATCCTCTCTACACCGCTGAGTATGGAGGATTGGAAGCTATGCTGTATGTTAACAGGGCAATTGACCGTGAATGGAAATCTTCGAATAATCCACTTCAAATATTTGCACCAAACCTATTATACTCCTGTACAACTTTATAAGTATGGATTGAGGGATAGCGCATGCTGTGTAAGATGTGGAGCGCCAAATGCAGACTTTAAACATTTAGCGTGGGAGTGTCCTAAAATATATGATTATTGGGTGCAAGTTACTAGCACTCTTACCAAAATGGTGGCGGAGGTAGTGGAATGCACTTCACAAACGTACTTATTAGGTAACATCAAAAACATACAAACTATTAATCAGAAATTAGTGGCTATAGCGTTACTGTTGGCAAAGCGAAGAGTCTCCCTTCATTGGGGCGGAAGGCCCTCACCGAAGCTTGATAATTGGATAAGAGACATGGCGTATTGCCGAGATCAACTTACATGCTATGCAGAAGAGTTGCCAAGTGCTTCTAGACCAAGAGATATATGGGGCCCGTTCACTTCCTATTTACTCAGTGTATCAGCCGGCTAGATTACATGTATGTACTAGTCAAGGATCTATTGCTACTGCCATAAATCTGTATGTAATGGACTAAATGTGGATGCGTACTCGATGTAATGTAAAATCATGCCCAATTGTGCTTTGCAATTGTGTATCAATGCTGATGAACTTATTGGTTGTTTGTTTTTTGAAAACTCAATAAAGAAAAAACAACAAAAAAAACCTCCTGCAATATGTATCGCACCTTTAAGCATTTTATAGAACCTTTCAATCATGCCATTCCCGCTGGGATTAAAGAGATGTTGTACAATGTTTAACGGCAATTCTATTGAAGTAATCTTTCGCCTTGCCTGATTAAAAACTGTAACCGATTGTCCGTGATCATTTGGACAGTTAACCCTTCATCAGTGAATATATCATCCAGGAAATATAACACAGTATCCGTGACCACTCTGTCTACTATCCTAACTGCGGGCCACCTTGAAAAAACATCTGTAGCAGCAATGACATACTTTGATTTGATCCCTATAGGACCCAGAATTTCCACTGCAATGGTCTCCCATGGGTTCTTTAGAACACAATGTTCACTCATATTAGGTCTTAATGTTTTCAATGATTTATCAGCATTAGCACATGTTACAAAATTCCTGGCAAACCTTTCAACAAAAATTTCGAGTCCTGGCCACGAAAAGCCTTTCTTGATGGACTGTTTGGTTCTTACAATACCCCTGTGTCCTTCATGACATTGCATGACAATCACCCATCTAAGTTTGTTAGTTGGAACCACCCTATCACCTCTCCATATAATGTCATTAACATAGGCCAGTTCATCTCTAATCTTCCAAAAACTTCTTAAATCAGATTTCTTTGCAACTTTAACGGGCCAACCATTTTTCATGAAATTCAAAACATCTTGCAGTATTTTATCTTTAGCATATGCTCTCAACCATACATCTTTTTCTATAGGGGGAATACCACCATTATGAACTAATGCTATATTATATTCATCCCACTCTCCACACACAGTGGCATTCTTAACAAAAAATCTGCAGTAACATTGTTCTTACCCGAAACATAAAATATCTTATATACAAAATCCTGGAGCCTCATTGACATTCTAGCTATCTATGCTGATGCTTTAATCATTCCTTCTGTGGTAAGCAACCTGACCAAAGATTTGTGATCACTCCTTATTTCACATTGTTTGACCCACGCAAAAGGTGTAAAATGTTCTAAGGCCCAAATGCAAGCCAATGTTTCTCTCGCGATAACGAAGTACTTTTCTTCGGCAGGAGTAAGCGCTCTAGAAGCATAGGCTATAATGGACTCCTCACCTTCGTTCACCTTTTGGGACGTACCTGCACCCAACCCTTTAGAACTGGCATCCGTAGTAATTACACTAGTAAGATTGGGATCAAAACCACTCAATGCAGTATCATTAATGATCGCACCTTTAACATCACAGAATTATTTTTCACATTCTTTACACCAAACAAATTTGCTTTTGTTCTTTATCAACTGCCTAAAGTAAAATGTGTTCCTGCACAATTTTTTTTTACATATTTAGCATAGAATTCTATGAGACCTAAAAAAGATCTCATATCTTCTTTGTTTAACGCAGCTGGATCCAACTTTATAGCATCTACCAACTCCGGTTTTGGTCTCAGACCCTCTTCACATAAACATGAACCAAATTTGTCACTGATCTTACTGCAAACTTGCATTTTGAATGTTTCACTGTCAGACATCTTGCATTTAAAATTCCTAGTACATTCTCTAATGTACAACCATGTTCTTCTTTGTCTTTCCCATAAATAGGAATATCATCCTGGAAACACTGGACATTAGAAACCTTCCCAAATAATGCTGCATCATCCGCTGAAAGACAGCTGCAGCCGAAGCAAGCCCAAAAGGCATCCTTTTGTATTGGTAACATCCCATGGTTGTTATGAAGGCAGTATAGCTCTTACAGTTATCTTGCAGGGTAATCTGGTGGTAAGCTGCAGAAAGCTCAGTAGTGGAAAAAAGTAGCTTTTTTTTTTTTACAAGGGCCAACATCTCAGAAATCCTAGGCAAAGGAAATTCATCAATCAATATATTATTATTAACCCCTTCGCTGCTCATGACGGAATGGTTCCGTCATGAGCATCGGTGCCCTGTGCTCATGACGGAACCATTCCGTCATGAGGCCAGAGGCACGAAATCCCTCTGCTGCAGACAGCAGAGGGATTTCTATTACTCCCCTGTGACCTCGGGAGCTGGGGAAGAGCTTCCCCAGCTCCCGAGGCCCCCTCCCTGGTTTCTGTGCAATGACGACCAGCGCGCACGTCGTGCTGTCGTCATTGCACAGAAACCAAAACTGAAATGAGCCTTTAGGCTCATTTCAGTTTCACTTTCTACGTGCTCAGGGGGCTATCTCAGCCCCCTGAGCACGTAGAAAGACGGGAGAGGTATCATTGGAAAGGGGAGAATCTCCCCTTCCCAATGGTACCCCTCCCCAGTGGACCCTGCTTGGGGATCGCCCCAGGAGGGCGATCCCCAAGCAGGGATCCACCCCCTAGACACCAGGGAGGGGGGAGCGGCCCCTTGGGCAAGGGCCTTCGCTCCCCCCATAATTTATTGGGCACAATTCAGTCTTTCTGCCCCCCCTGGGGGGCAGATGGGGCAGTAGCCCCCAATATGCCCCGGGTGAGCAGAAAGCCCACTAAACGCCAGGGATTTTTTTGGTGCATTTTCTTTAGGGTGGGGGCTGCCCGAAGCGGGCACGCCAATGCCCCCACCCCCGCCACCATTACAGCCTTTCTGCGCCCCTGGGGGCAGATGGGGGCAGTAGCCCCCAATCTGCCCCCGAGGGGGCAGAAAGCCCACTAAACGCCAGGGATTTTTTTGCACCATTTTTTTTAGGGTGGGGGCTGCCCGAAATGGGCACGCCAATGCCCCCACCCCCGCCACCATTACAGCCTTTCTGCCCCCCGGGGGGGCAGAAAGCCCACTTGACGCCAGGGATTTTTTTTTGTGCAATTTTGTTTAGGGTGGGGGCTTCCCGAAACGGGCCCGCCAATGCCCCCACCCCCCCACCACCATTACAGCCTTTCTGCCCCCCCTTAGGGGCAGATGGGGCATTGGCCCCTAATCTGCCCCTTCGGGGGGGCAGAAAGCCCACTTGACGCCAGGGATCTTTTTGGGGCAAATTTGAATTAGGGTGGGGGCTGCCCAAAACGGGCATGCCCATGCCCCCACCCCCTCCCCCGCAAAAATTACAGCCTTCCTGCCCCCCCTGGGGGGCAGATGGGGCAGTAGCCCCCAATCTGCCCCCCCCAGAGGGGCAAAAAGCCCAATAGACGCCAGGGATTTTTTTGGGCAAATTTTAATTAGGGTGGGGGCATTGGCATGCCCATTTTGGGCAGCCCTCACCCTAATTAAAATTTGCCCCAAAAAATCCCTGGCGTCTAGTAGGCTTTCTGCCCCCTCTGGGGGGCAGATGGGGGCATTAGCCCCCAATCTGCACCCCCTGGGGGGGCAAAAAGCCCACTAGTCGCCAGGCAAAACGTATTGAGGCAACATCAAAATTGCCAATCACAAAATGTTTTGGGTCTTTGCCTGTCCCGGGTACTTGGGCCTCCCACACGAGTGAGGTAACATTTTTATCGGGAGAGCTGGGGGAACGCTGGGTGGTAGGAAATTTGTGTCAGCCCGGTGATGCCACAACTTTCCCACACAAAAATGTGTGAAAAAATTGATTTTTTCAGCTAAATTTCGGGTTTGCAGGGGATTCTGGGTTAGAAAACGTTGGGGGATCCACGCAAGCCATACCTCCCTGGAATCCCCCGGGTGTCTAGTTTTCAGAAATGTGTGGTTTTGGTAGGTTTCCCTAGGTGGCCGCCGAGCCCCGGGCCAAGAGTCATGGGACCCCCCCTTGCAAAACCAGGTCATTTTGTGATCGGCAATTTTGATGTCGCCTCAATAGGTTTTGGGCCCTTGCCTGTCGCTGGTACTTGGGCCTCCCACACAAGTGAGGCACCATTTTTATCGGGAGACCTGGGGAAATGCTGGGTGGTAGGAAATTTGTGTCAGCCCGGTGATGTCACAACTTTCCCACACAAAAATGTGTGAAAAAATTGATTTTTTCAGCTAAATTTCAGGTTTGCAGGGGATTCTGAGTAAGAAAACGTTAGGGGATCCACGCAAGCCATACCTCCCTGGAATCCCCCGGGTGTCTAGTTTTCAGAAATGTGTGGCTTTGGTAGGTTTCCCTAGGTGGCCGCTGAGCCCCGGGCCAAAAAGTCATGGGACCCCCCCTTGCAAAACCAGGTCGTTTTGTGATAGGCAATTTTGATGTCGCCTCAATACGTTTTGGGCCCTTGCCTGTCGCGGGTACTTGGGCCTCCCACACAAGTGAGGCACCATTTTTATCAGGAGACCTGGGGGAACGCTGGGTGATAGGAAATTTGTGTCAGCCCGGTGATGCCACAACTTTCCCACACAAAAATGTGTGAAAAAATTGATTTTTTTCAGCTAAATTTCAGGTTTGCAGGGGATTCTGGGTAAGAAAACGTTAGGGGATCCACGCAAGCCATACCTCCCTGGAATCCCCCGGGTGTCTAGTTTTCAGAAATGTGTGGTTTTGGTAGGTTTCCCTAGGTGGCCGCCGAGCCCCGGGCCAAAAAGTCATGGGATCCCCCCTTGCAAAACCAGGTCGTTTTGTGATAGGCAATTTTGATGTCGCTTCAATACGTTTTGGGCCTTTGCCTGTTGCGGGTACTTGGGCCTCCCACACAAGTGAGGTACCATTTTTATCGGGAGACCTGGGGGAACACTGGGTGGTAGGAAATTTGTGTCAGCCTGGTGATGCCACAACTTTCCCACACAAAAATGTGTGAAAAAAGTGACTTTTTCAGCTACATTTCAGGTTTGCAGGGGATTCTGGGTAAGAAAACGTTGGGGGATCCACGCAAGCCATACCTCCCTGGAATGCCCGGGTGTCTAGTTTTCAGAAATATGTGGGTTTGGTAGGTTTCCCTAGGTGGCCGCCGAGCTCCGGGCCAAAACGTCATGGGACCCCCCCTTGTAAAACCAGGTTGGTTTGTGATAAGTAATTTTGATGTCGCCTCAATAGGTTTTGGGCCCTTGCCTGTCGCGGGTACTTGACCCACCCATGCAAGTAAGGTACCATTTTTCTCGAAGGACTTTGGGGAACGCGGGGTGGGTAGAAATTTGTGGATCCACGCAGATTCCAGAACTTTCCACCACAGAAATGTGAGGAAAATGTATTTTTTTGACAATTGTTTAGGTTTGCAAGGGATTCTGGGTAACAGAACCTGGTGAGAGGCAGTCAAGTCACCCCATCCTGGATTCCCCTGGGTGTCTAGTTTTCAAAAATGTATAAGTTTGCTAGGTTTCCCTAGGTGCCGGCAGAGCTAGGGTTAAAAAACTACAGCTAGGCACTTTGTCAAAAAAGGGTCATTTTTCACTGTGAAATTGTGGTGTGTCCACGTTGCGTTTTGTGCCGTTTCCTGTTGCAGGCACTAGGCCTAGCCACACAAGTGAGGTACCATTTTTCTCGAAAGACTTTGGGGAATGCGGGGTGAGTGGAATTTGTGGATCCACGCAGATTCCAGAACTTTCCACCACACAAATGTGAGGAAAATGGGGTTTTTTTTGCATTTTTTTAGGTTTGCAAGGGATTCTGGGTAACAGAACCTGGTGTGAGGCAGTCAAGTCACCCCATCCTGGATTCCCCTGGGTGTCTAGTTTTCAAAAATATATAGGTTTGCTAGGTTTCCCTAGGTGCCGGCAGAGCTAGGGTTCAAAAACTACAGCTAGGCACTTTGCAAAAAAAGGGTAATTTTTCATTGTGAAAATGTGGTGTGTTCACATTACGTTTTGAGCCGTTTCCTGTCGTGGGCACTATGCCTACCCACACAAGTGAGGTACCATTTTTATCGGGAGACTTAGGGTAATTCAGATTTGGAAAGCAACTGTTATTACCTATTGACTTTCGATGTATTTCTGCCTTCCAAATGAAAGACAATGTGTAAAAAAGAAGTAATTTTGAAAAATGATCGATAATTCTCATGCTAGTATGAGTATTCCTAATTTCGGAAATGTGCAAATATCTACTGTTTCTAAACTCTATATTTTGTTCCAATTTCAAAAATACATAGGTGTCTTTCATACCGATTTTTCCATGTATACATTTTCCCAGAATAATTGCTATATACCCGGTACATAATAAAAAACCATTGCAAGGCGCTGCTCATTTTTTGGCTCTGGGTTCGTCGGGTTCTTGGTGAACCTACAAGTCCTATATATACCCACAACCAGTAAGGTCCAGCAGATGTAACGGTATATTGCTTTCATTGAGCTGTCATAATTAGAAGAAGTTACAGGTGAAAACGTTGACACAAAAAGCTGTTTTTTTCAACTAATTTCCAATTTTTCCTATATTTAACTGTTAGTTTCTATAAAGAAACCTTGAAGGATCTACACAAATGACCCCTTGCTGAATTCAGAATGTTGTCTACTTTTCAAAAATGTATAGCTTTCCAGGATCCATTATTACTTTCATACCCATGTCTACCATTAACTGGAAGGAGGTTGAAAGCACAAAAAATAGCAAAAATAGGCTATGTCCCAGAAAAATGCCAAAACTGTGTAAAAATATTTGGTTTTCTGACAAAAGTCTGTCATTCCCTAAAATCTGGGAAAATGGTGATTTCAGCCCCACAAACCCTTTTTTGATACCATTTGTAGGGAAAAACCCAGACGCTTTCATTTGCAGCACTTTTTTCCCAAAACCCCCAGAATTTAGCTGTATTTTGGCTAATTTCTGGGTCCCCTCCAGGGGAATCCACAAACCCTGGGTACCTTTAGAATCCCCAGGATGTTGGAAGAAAAGGACGCAAATTTGGCGTGGATACCTTATGTGGTCAAAAAGTTACAGGGGCCTAAGCGAGAACTCCCCCAAATAGCCAAAAAAAAGCTTAGCACAGGGGGGGGGGGGGAAAGGCCTAGCAGCGAAGGAGTTAAGATGGCATAAATCAATGCATAATCTGATATTTCCATTTTCCCATCTGGCCACAACAATAAGAGAAATGCATTCAAATGACTCTATTTTCTCACTTATATCATCCTCAACACGCTTATCAAGTTCTTTCTCGACTTCCTCTTTGACCATGATAGGAGTATTTCTAGCCTTATGTATCTTGGTACATGCTTTTGTTTTCAGAATAATTTCATGCTTAAAATAGCATAACTTACCAATTTCCTCCTTAAATACATTGAGAAATTTCAGTAACATGGCACCCCCTTGCCCTCTCTTTCATTCACCATAATTACCGGCTCCGGACTGCTAGGATTAAGCATCATGCCGAGTTCTACTTGGTCATACCAACCCAAAACGGAGGGTCATTTTTCTACCACATAAAGTTTACCAATACTTTCTCAGTTTTTAAACCTAAAAACCAAAGTACAATAACCCAACATTTCAATTTTGTCCCCTGAATACCCTTCAGGATTGATGCTAGGTTCTTCCAAAATACCACCCAGATTTTCTGCAAATTTGGATTTCCACATACTTTCATTGATAATAGAATATGGTGAACCTGAATCCGCATAAATTTGAATCCTTACACCACCCATAGTCATATCACACAAAGGTTTTATCTTAACCACTACATTGTCAATATTGAGAATCTTACTTTCGCCTTCCTTTATATTCAACATACATTTGTTCTCCTTTTATATTTCATATGAAGTTTCCTCCTCACTCTTGTCACCTAAATCTACACATTTAACTCTCTGTTTTCTTTTCCTCCTGCAAACCTTAGAAAAATGTCCCTTCACCCCAGTTAGAACATTTCTGTTTGAGAGCAGGACACGTTTTACTATGAGCAAGATGAGACTTGCTGTCACAGCGAAAACACCTTCAATTTTCTCTGTTCCCTTCATTTTGCTTCTCCTTATTCTCTTCAAAATGTTTTTTATCAGTGTTTTGAAACTATCCTTTTTAGGTGTAGATTTACTAGTGATTGTATTTACACTTTCCTCATGTTTTGCATTCATGTCTGCTTGTACCACCTTAGCACTCCTACTTGACATTTCAGCTTTACTGACAGTAATTAAAATAGGGAAACATCCTGAACAACGACTCCGGAACAACGAGTTCCGGAGTCACGAAAGCGGAACTCCGCCCTGCCCGAACAACGACTCAGCCTTAACCACGCATGTGCGTGGTTAAGGATGATTCGATCTAGTGTTCGGGCAGGGCGGAGGTCGAGAGCGTCACAGTGAAGACGAAGTGGAACAGGTAAGAGGGGTTAATTTTTAGGAGATGGAGGGGTTTGGGGTTAGTTTTGAGGGGTTTAGGATAAGTTTTTGGGAGGATGGGTGATCGGGTTAGGGAGTAGAGATCGAATTAGGAGGTGTGGAAGATCGTAATAGATTTTAAGGGGGAGGAAGTAGTTAATGAGGGGTTGAGTATGGTTTTAGGAGTTGGGGAGATCGAGATTATTTATAGGGTGGAGGGAATTAGTTTTAGGGGGGTTGAGGTCGTTTTTTTTTTTTGATAACCAATTTTTATTGATTTTAAGTTAACACATTTGCAACAAGTAACAATCCAGCTTTCCGCCCAATGATCAGTATCCAACAGTGATAGAAGTCAGAATGATAATCTCACACGCATGGGTCCAGCAAAAAATAGCAGGCAAGATTGTCCACAACCCTGTTCAAGGAGCAGCCTCAGGAAGTTCAGTTTTCCACCCACCCGATCCTTTTACCCCACACCCTTCGAAACTTTCTGGGGCAGCCGCGAGTGACATACATTGGCCGCTCCTGCGCCGCACACCAGTCCACCCCCCGTCGCCACCGTGCCACAGTGGGGGTCAGTGGGTCCAGCCAAAGGGCTGCGATATCTCGTTTAGCAACCATCAGTGCCGTGGTAAGGCAGAGCTTCTCGGCCCTGTTCCCATTTAATCCATCAGTAACCCCTAAAAGGATGTTGAGTGGATTCAGTGGGACCTCCCAACCAAGACCTCCGTAAGTTCAGCTGTCACTGATTCCCAGTATCGTGTAACTGCGGGACAGAGCCATACCATGTGATAGAATCTGCTTGGGAACGTTGGCAACGAGGGCAAGACGCCCCAGGCCGGAGCCCAGAGCGATGCATGCGCAGTGGTGTGATGTAGGCCGCGTGCAGATAGTATATTTGAACTAAGCGGAGTCGCGCTGAAGCAGTAACAGTTTTAGGGGCCAACAGCGCGTCTCTCCAATCAGCATCTTCTAGGGAGCCTATCCAGCCCTCCCACTTATCCCGGAGAGAGGAGAGGGAGTTGGGGGTATTGTTCGTGAGGGATCGGTAGATACGAGAAATTCCCCCCTTTCCCAGGTTGCCAGTCATGACCTGTGCCTCCGGTGGGCTGTATGCAGGCAGGGAGGCCCCTTCCGAAATGTGGACATGAAGTGCGTGGCGCAGTTGAAGATAGCGATAGAACTGGGAGGAGTGGAGGGAGAACCGGGTCTGCATGTCTGAGAATTCGCGAATGTGGCTTCCGTGCCAGACATCTCCCAGCTGAGAAATGCCGATGAGATCCCAGACTCTGAATCCGGTGAGAGAAGCAACATCTTTGAGCCATGTTCCACTCCACAGAGGGGTACATTGGGTTAGTCTGCCCGACCAGCGGGTATGGCGCAGGGCCGCTCGCCAGGCCAAGAACACCCCACGGGTGATCCCTGGAATAGTGTGGGGGATAGTGGTTCCGTACAGCATCCCCTGGATATCGGAAAAACCCAAAGCATGTAATTCCAATCGGTAGGCCGGATCCGCCCATCCACCATTGAACCAATCGTGCACAGTGAGAAGCCTCGTCGCCAGGTAATATAGGTGCAAGTTTGTCATTCCCAGCCCCCCATCAAAGGGTGGAATTCTACAATGACCTAGAGCCAGTCTCGGCCGCCGCCCTCCCCAGAGGAATTTAGTGGCCAAACTGTCCATCTCTCTGAACCAGGACCGCGAGAAGGTGAGGGGTGTATTTTGGAGCATGTAGAGGAATCGTGGTAGGACCATCATTTTAAAAAGGGCGATCCTGCCCATGAGGTTCAACGGCAATGTTTGCCAGCGAAGGAGATCCGCGCGTACCCGTTTCACCAGTGGAGTGACATTGAGAGCCCAGGCGAGATCAGGAAGGAGCGTCACCCAGATCCCCAGGTACTTAAATGACTGGCGCCGGAGTGGGATCGAGGACTGCCAGTCGAAGCATTCTCTCGACAAATGAAGGGGGACCGGGACCGACTTGGCCGCGTTCAATCTGAGACCTGAGACACGTTCGAAGAGACGCAGGGCCCGGAGACATCGAGGCCCCGAGCGGGCTGGATCCGACAGGAAAAGCAGGACGTCGTCGGCGTAGAGGGCGATCTTGTCCTCCTCCAAACCGGGCCACTGCCATCCTGTAAGTAGCGAGTCGGCGCGGACGAGCGAGGCAAGGGCTCCATCGCTAACGCGAACAGGAGGGGCGAAAGGGGGCAACCCTGCCTCGTGCCCCTCCCAATGGGGAAGGGGCTGGATAGACCTCCATTGACCATCACCTGGGCCTGCGGCTTGTAGTAGAGGGTCTTAATCAGGTTGCGAAAGGAGTTCCAAATCCCGTCTCTGACAACACTGCATCCAGGTACCGCCAATCCACCGAATCAAACGCTTTCTCAAAATCCACGAGAAGCAAGGAGAGATAAGGAGTCAGTTGTTGACGGTGCGCCAGAGCCAGGTAGAGCCTTCTCAGGCAGTGCCTGGTGCCCCGGCCGGGCATAAAACCGCACTGGTCCAGATGGACCAATTTGGCCAAATGAGGGCGTAGACGTTGCGCCAAAACTGAGGCAAAGATCTTGAGTTCTGAGTTAATAAGGGAAATGGGGCGGTAGTCCGAGCAGTGGACCGAGGGGGTTGGGACTTAGGGATCACCACGATGGTGGCAAGATCCGTCTCAGGACGGAAGAGACCACGGTCCGCTGCCTCACAGTATACCTCCAGCAGATGGGGGATCAGCGTGGCCCGGTAGGACGCGTAAAATTCTTGCGGGAGGCCATCTGGACCCGGCGTCTTGCCCGCTGCCATACGGGAGATAGCGTCGCTAAGTTCTTCTGGAGTGATCGGGAGATCTAGATCACCCGCTTCCGCGTCAGTGAGCCGCGGGAGTGAGAATCCTTCATTCTGGAGAAGTTCCGATAGGGCGAGATCTGGGGGCCGAGCAGAGTATAAAGAGGCATAATAAGAGGCGAAGCACTGGGCCACCGCCGTGGGATTTTGGTGTGTCTGCCCCTTGGGGTCCACCACTTCGGGAATAATACGGTTAGCCATTGGATAGGTGGCCAGACGATGAAGAAGTTTCCCGTTTTTATCCCCCATCCATACACTCTCGCCACGGAGGACCTCCATAGCAGCTTAGCGGACTCCATGGAGGCCTGTCTAAGCTCGTCTCTGAGGAAGGTAAGTCTCCGGTCCCGCGCCTCGGTATGTTCCTCGGGTGGACAGGCTTCCAGCCTGATTGCTTGGGCCTCTAGGAGTGAGAGCCGGGCCTCCTGCTTCGTGCGTTGGATTTTGAATTGGCCTTTGGCGAAACCGCGAATGGTTGCCTTGGCGGCTTCCCACAAGGTACCAGGGGACGAGACCGATCCTTGATTATCCGCGAAGTAATGATGGAGCTCAAGCCCTACATGTTTCTTGAAGTCTTCATCCTGGAGAAACCAGGCATTGAGCCGCCAAATCGGTCGTGAAGAGGCCGGGAGGCTACCCAGGTGCATAGATACTGGGGAATGGTCCGAAAGGCCTCTGGGAAGGATAGTGATGGCTTGGATCGATCGACATTCTAGGGCCGGGAGAAACAGATAGTCTAGTCTGGCTTGTGTGTGGTGGGCGGCCGAAGTGTGAGTGAACATAGCAGTGTTCGGATGCCAGAGGCGCCATGCATCACTAAGTCCCAGATTCGCAGCCCAGTTCGAAAAGATTGTGGATTGGGAAACCCGAGAGATAGAAGGGGTCGCATCGGAGTCAAAAGCTGGGGCCATGACTGCGTTAAAGTCTCCCCCCACCACAGTGGTCCCCGGAGGCAGGGCGGCTATAAGTGGAGTGAGGCGCCGGAGCGTGGAGGACAGCAGAGAGGGGGGAGCAAACACCGTTATCAAATTCAGGGCCTGGGTCCCAATGCTCCCTTCCGGAATGAGAAAGCAACCGCCCGGATCGTGGATTGCTTTACGCTCAACAAAGGGCAGAGGGTGGCGCAGCAGGACTGCCACCCCTCGGGATCCCCGGGTAAAACCTGCGTGCCAAACCCCGCTATAGCCATAACGCGCAAGGAAGGGGCAGCGGTTGCCCACTAGGTGGGTCTCCTGAAGCAGCAATATGTCTACCCTATGGCGCTGTGCATAGCGCAGGGCCGCTGTGCGTGTAACTTTGTCAAGGAGACCGTTTACGTTCCATGACACAACGTGAAGTGCTGTTAGACCTGAGTGATCGTTAGCCATGGAGAGGCAGGTTTGGTGATGGAGTGCCCCATATGAACAGGGAGCGTAGCAGTGGACGCGCGTGAAGTGTAGGACACTGAGGGAGAAGGTCTGTCATTGTATATCTGTGACAGGATGAGGCAGAAGTGCTGGTATGAGAAAAACAAAAGACAAAAACAACATAGAACCCGGGACAACTGTCCCCCCACCCGAACCCAACCCCCACCCTATACTTCAGGAACGGAAGCATCTGTCGCCCTAACATTGGAAAACAACAAAGACCAAACTAAAACGTTCGGGACTGGGAAACGTGGCGGACCCCTCCTCATTGCAGGATGTGCGTATTTAAGTCCGTCTGAGGTTGTAGCATTGACTAGTCGAGCTGCCGTCTCCGGCCGCGGAGCCAGGCCCGGCGGGCAGAGACGCGCTCATGTGGGGTCTCTGAGGAGCAGTGGGCTACGTGACAGTTCAGTGTCCGGAAGGTCCAGCGATGAAGGTCAGGGCGAGGAGCCTCCAGGGTCCAAGTGTCCCGAGGATCCTGACCGCCTCAGACCGGAAGGCCCTCCAGGTAGCGGAGTTGGTTGTCGGGAGGGGCCCGGTGGGGAATCAGAGCGGGCCCTTCTCTGACCTCGGCGTCTGCGTGAGCGGAGTGCGCTGGGGCCGGCGGCCAGGAGCCTCTCGAATGCCGGATCCCGGGTCAGCCTACCCGGCGCGGATGGATGGTCGGCGGCTCTCAGGGGCGTTCCTCCGTGGCCCAGGTCCATGCCTCCTCCGGGGTGTCAAAGAAGAGGGTCTTGTTGGAGAAAACCACTCGCAGACGTGCTGGGAAAAGGAGCCTGTACTGGACGTTAAGGGCACGCAACTTTTGCTTAACTTCCCCAAACGATCGGCGTTGACTCTGGACCTCTCGGGTGTAATCGGGGAAGACCATAATCGTGTGGTTGTCGTATCGAAGACCCTGCTGTTTGCGGGCCTCAGCCAAGATGGAATCACGGTCTTTAAAATTAAGGATTCGCATGATGATAGGTCTGGGGGCTGCCCCGGCGGCGGCCTGGGAGCAAGGGAGCGGTGCGCTCGTTCGATCGCGAACCATGGGGATAACGAGCCTTCGGTGACCCAGGAGCGAAGCCATTTTTCCACGAAGTCCGCTGGGCGACCCTGCTCCGCTCCCTCCGGGAATCCCACTAGGCGGAGGTTGTTACGACGGGCTCTGTTTTCAGCGTCTTCCGCCCGCCGATGAAGCTCCTGGGTGTGAGATTGGAGACGGCTGACCTGTTCCTTGAGTTGGTGGACGTCATCCTCCACCGTGGAGATGCGGGACTCCGTCTCCGTGATTCGGGTCACCTTATTTCGCATGTCTTGCCGGATGAGGGTAATGTCTACTCGGACCTCTGCAATTTTCCCCTCCACAGAGGACTGTGAGGCATGTATGGCCTGGAGTATGGTAGTCAGGTCAGCGGCCGGTGGGGCGTCTTTGTCGATGGGTCCTCCAACCGCCCCGGCGACTGTGGTGGTAAAACGGTCCATTTTAGTCTGGGTGGCCGGGGTCTTGGCCACTTTGTCAAACTTATTATAACAACAAGAAGATCAAATACTTATGCTAAATAGTCTGTCGGGCACGTGAGTCAAACGTACCCATCGTGACTTGTAGCTATGTATTATTCTCAAAACATTAATTACCAAAGTTCGCTTACCCGTTAGTTACGAGAAAACAGCCTCACCTCACCTTGCTACAGCTCAGGACGTGAGGCCCCGCTCTAAAAAGGAAAAATATAGGTAATAATCAGACATGGAAAATACCATAACGTCTGTTACTCCTATAATGCCGATATCATTCTGAGTCCATTCAGTTCAAAGTGCAATATCTACTGTGTCAGCTGACTATTTACATATATTTCTGTATATCATTTGGACTGTTGCTAGTTTTTGATGAAGTGCTCACCCAATATACTGGTAGCCCCATTGACAGAACAGAAAGGAATTTCTCACTTTGGATTCTATGATCATGACATGGGGGCCAGAATAGTCCAACTTTTAACCAGCTTTTTAAGTGTGTATTGCTGCTGGATAAAAAAAGGGGGAACATAACACGTTTGTTTCTAAAATTGTCTTAATAAGAGCTTTGTAGACAGAAGTTATTACAAAGGGCACTGCCATCCTTTTGCTCGTTAATCTGCTTAAGTCGCTTAGAAAGCATGTGTTGTGTGTCATATAAATTTTGTATAAATTTTGGAAAGACCCCAGCATCTACGTGTTTTAAAAAAAAAAATCACAACTGGACACAACTCAATCCATAATCACAAGGGCAGAACGAGTATGAACGCCCTGCCTTATATGCCAAAGTGAGTCTTTTTTTTTATAGTCAAATTTATTGAGTTTATATGAACATAAAGAACAAACAGTACAGCATGAGTCTCGATTCCGTACATATGGCCACATAGCAGCATAAACCTTGACATGACAGTTAAATAGTTAATGTTGCACCAATACAGTTTCGGGCGTACCCTACGTGCGGGGGACAGTAGCAATCAGTCCAGCATACCCAGCCATTTACCCCATACCCGCCGGTGCTTAGCCGGACAGCCTCGGGCTTCATATAAGGGAAGTTCTTGTGCAGCGCACCAGTCCACCCTCCTGCGCCATGTAGTAATTTTAGGTGGAGCAGGATTTTTCCAAACCATCGCTATATCATGCTTGGCTACTACTAGGGCAGTACCCAAGAATTTCTTATCCGCCCTCGATCCATCTAGACCGTCCGTGACACCCAGAAGTATATGTAGTGGGTTGTGTGGAACCACCCATCCCAGCACCTCCGTGAGCTCCGCCTCCAATGCCTTCCAGTAAGGGGTTATGTGCGGACAGGACCATACCATGTGAAAGAAATCTGCGCTGTTGTGCCTGCATTGTGCACAGGAGGGAGTCTCTGTAAGGCCTGCTCTGTAGAGACGGACGGGAGTAATGTAGGAAGCGTGGAGATAGTATAGTTGAATCAGGCGAAGCCTGGCTGAGGTCGTAATGCTTCTAGGAGCCATTAGGGCGTCTCGCCAGTCCTCGTCGTCTAGAGGGCCCAACCATGCCACCCATCTGGCCCTCAGGGAGTCAAGGGATGCTGGACCATTATTCGTTAGTGAACGGTAAATCCTTGATATTCCCCCTTTCCCCAGGTTCCCCATGGTGATTTGGGCTTCGAGGGGGCTGTGTTCTGGCAGGGATGTGCTCGAAGATAGGTGTGAGTCTAGAGCGTGACGGAGTTGCAAATACCTATAAAATTGGGATGGGTGGAGTGAGTGTCGATGTTGCAGATCCGCAAAAGAGCGGATGTGATCACTGACCCAGACGTCTCCCAGCAGGGTGATACCTATGCGGTCCCAATTGTGAAAACCTGTTAGGCCACCCACCTCCTGTAACCATGTGCCGTGCCATAGGGGCGTTTGTTGCGTCAGTTTGCCCTTCCAATGGGTGTGCCGTAGTGCGGCGTGCCATGCCAGGAGGACTGTGCGGGTGACTGTGGGGAGGCCCTGGGGGACGGGTGAACCGTACATCATGGCTTGAATTTGTGGGAAATCCAATGTGTGGAGTTCGGTCCTATAGGCAGGGTCAGACCACCCCCCGTTAAACCAGTCATGCAAAACCAGCAGGCGGGTAGCAAGATAGTATAGGTGCAGGTTGGTAAGCCCCATACCACCATCATAGGGCGGGATCTGACAGCGTGAGAATGCCATACGTGGTCGACGACCATTCTAAAGGAAGCATGTAATAAGGCTATCTATGCCTCGAAACCAAATGCGCGGGAACTGAAGTGGGGTGTTCTGGATCACGTAGAGGAACCGGGGGAGATCATCATTTTAAAAAGCGCTATCCTCCCTAGTGGATTCAGAGGCAGCTTCTGCCATTTCTGCAAGTCACATCTGGTTCTGTTGGTTAGGGGAGTCACATTAAGTGCCCAGGCCAATTCTGGTAGGAGAGCTATCCATATTCCTAAGTATTTAAATGATTGCCGTCTAATAGGAATGGTGGACTGCCAGTCGAAACACTCCTGCGAAAGATGTAATGGGATTAGGGTCGATTTGGCTGGGTTAAGATGCAGCCCTGAAGCCTGTTCAAAGGACTGTAGGATCCGTAGGCATCGAGGACCAGACCGCGCAGGGTCTGCAAGATATAGCAGTACGTCATCTGCATAAAGTGCGATTTTGTCTTCGTGTGATCCCGCCCAGTTCCAGCCCAAGACCTGCGGATCCGTGCAGATGAGGTGCGTCAGGGGCTCCATCGCCAATGCGAAAAGGAGGGGGGAGAGTGGGCAGCCCTGATGCGTCCCCTGTCCGATTGGAAAGGAGTGTGAGAGGGTTCCATTGACTAGCACTCGTGCCCTTGGCCTGGAGTAGAGAATACGAATCATGTGACGAAATTTAGGGCCCATGCCCATGGCCAATAAAACGTCCTCCAGGTAGCCCCAGTCAACAGAATCAAAGGCTTTTTCGAAATCCACCAGGAGGAGCGCTAGGTATGGGGTGAGCCATTGGCGGTTGGCTAGTGCCAAGTGCAGACGTCTCAGGCAGTGTCTGGTGCCACGCGTCGGCATAAAACAGCACTGGTCAGGGTGGACCAGTTTTCGAGGTGTGGTTTCAGACGCTGTGCTAGGAGCATGGCGTATATCTTGACCTCTGTATTAATGAGGGAGATGGTTCGGTAGTCCGTGCATGCCGATGAGGCTGGTTGTGTTTTGGGGATTAGAACAATCGTGGCCATATCGGTTTCCGGGGGGAAGGAGCCCGTCTCCAGAGCTTTGTCGTAGAGGGCAGCGAGATGAGGGACAAGCGTGTCACGGTAGGCTGAGTAATATTCTTGTGGAAAACCGTCAGGTCCGGGAGTTTTCCCGGCCGCCACCAGTGACAGAGCGATGTGCACCTCCTCGCGCGTGATCGGAGTCTCCAGGCCATCACAGGCAGTCATGTTGAGACGAGGTAGTTGGAGATGTCCCAGGGCGGTCAGCTCCTTCAGTGAGGAGACTGGTTTCTGGGTGGCATACAGTGTGGAATAGTATTCTGCGAACGTTAGAGCCAGTGCTTGGGGAGAGCGATGGATGGTGCCACTAGGGTCGCGAATCTCCGGGATGATGCAGTTTGCTAGAGAGTATGACACCAGCCGGTGCAACATTTTCCCATTTTTGTATCCCCAACCGTACACCCGGGCAATGGAAGAGCGCCACAGTAGTTTAGCTGAGTCTAGGGACCGTTGTTTCAGCTCGTCCCGGATCAAGGACAGTTGATGCTGCTGAGCGGCATCTGGTGATTCTGCTGTGGCTCTTTCAAGTTGGCAGGCTCGTGCTTCAAGGAGAGTGATTATATTTTCCCGTGCCTCTCTTTGATGTTTGAGACGGCTCTTAGCGAGACCTCGAATTGTGGCCTCACCGGGTTCCCATAGGGTGCCGGGGGAGGAGACGGAGACGTGGTTTGTGTGGAAGTATTGTTTAACATTTTCATGGAGTGCTTCACGGAAGTCCTTGTCTTGAAGGAACCAGGCATTCAAAAGCCACATTGGGCGCAGGGCCGCGGCAGGGTCACCCAGGCTTAGGAAGACTGGCGAGTGATCCGAGATACCTCGGGGAGGATTTGTATGTCTTTAACTCTACGGCAGTCTGTCGCAGGCATAAAAATCATATCGATACGGGAGTGAGGAGTACCGTGCGTAGCTGAGGTGTGTGTGTATTGGGTTGCCCGTGGATTCCAAACGCGCCACACGTCACAGACCCCCATGGTTTCAGACCAAGTCGTCAGTCGTTTGGCGTGCGCAGTGCGCTTTGCCGTCGGGGCCCCCGAGGCGTCCCGTTCGGCGTGCAGGACGGTGTTGAAGTTGCCGCCCACCACCGTCGTGCCATGGTGCAGGGAGGAGAGCGTGGTTCCTATCTGGTTGAGGGTTTGTGTGTGGGTGGCAGCAGGGATATAAATGGAGAGAACGTTGAGGGTTTCGTCGCCCAGCGTGCCCGAAAGGGCTACAAAGCGGCCATTGGGGTCTTGAACTACCTGGACTGGTACAAAGGGTAGGGTGCGTTTCAGGAGAATGGCAACTCCACGCGCTCCCCTTGAGAAGCCGGAGTAACAGACTCTGTCATAGCCATACCGGGCCAGGAAGGGGCACTTGTTACCCATCAAATGGGTCTCTTGGAGCATCAGAATGTCGGGGGCTAGCCTTTGGGCCTGTTTCAAGACTGCAGTCCGCTTAATCTTGTCAAGCAGGCCATTTACGTTCCATGAACGAAGGATGAGAGGCAACACAAGCAAATATCAGGTAAGTACAATGTACAAAACGAAGTAACAATGATCAGACGAATGCGTTGTGGTCTTTTTCGTTCTTTTATTTAACACGTGGTCCACATAAACAGCCAACGCGTTTCGTCCAGACATGGGCTTCTTCAGGGCAATGAGTAGATTGTGGTGGAGGACTGTCTCAATAATGTGTACTCTACTACCCCTACGCATTTCGGACGTCTGACCGGACACGGCACATCACGACGCGACACTGCAGCGACTCAACAGTCACTCGAAATACCCTACATTCTGGGCGCTCTACCCACGAGTTGACCTAGAAACTCTCTAACGGCTATACGAAAGGCTCTCAGGTCCAGAGACCTTAACATTATTACTTTTATACTCCGTAATGGACGCGTTACATTTCTTGGGACCAATCGCTACACATTGCGGCGTTCTGGTCGCCAAGAAGTGAGGATGGTACGACACCCTGCCGCAGCCGCGTATCAGGCCTCGGGGGCCGCCGCGTCCGTTGGTTGGATCGTTGGTGTTGACTTGCAGCCAGTGGGCCGGATTTACAGCTCCAGCTGCAGGTCGGATCCTGTGAGCCGGGGAGGAGAAGCCGCCATTTTGAGCCAGAGCAGGGTGGAGGCCGCGGCCGATACTCAGGCGTCACCGGCAGTATTTCGGTAATCCCTCCAGCGGCCAGGCAGCACAAGTAGGAGCAGGAGCACTGGCGACATGTAGGGTGGTTGGATGAGTGCAGATGACGGCGGATCTTGGAGCGGATGATAGAGGGGTCCGGAGCACTCTTAGAGTGCGACCGCCATCTTAACGCTCTGTAGTAGGGTTGTCCTATTTTAAATTGGAAATACAGCTCAACTGCCATATTTTAGAGGCCTCGATGTGGGAAAAATAACCATGAATTTCAATAAAGTTAAAACTTTTCTATGCTTGCAATGACGTTCTCCTCTTCGGCAGCAGACAGGGAGACTTGAAATTAACCACTTAATCCAGCCGCAAACAGTTAAAAGATGTCGCACACCAAGTCCACATAAAAGCACACCTCTACGCTCACTCACCCCATTTCTCACCAGGGGTATCGCTTTCCTCACAACGCAGTACGCTGTAGCCAAAACCCAAAAACATGACACTGGCTCATGTATTGATCACACAGATGCAGCACTAGTACAGAGGAGCGCTAATGAATATAAAAAAATTGTCACACATCCAAACCCAAAGCAAGGAAGCCTTGAACTGTATAAAGTGATGAATGATGAATTTGAAGAAGTCTTATGTGAAACAGAAGCAGCTTACTTCGTACTTGAGACAGAAACACTGGCAGCCACAGATTACCTTATTCCTTGTGGTACGGTAGACGTTTTTGATGTACTGCAGACATTTGTAGTGGCATAGTTTCTTCTCCAAGGTGTAAGCAGGCTTGTAACCGTTTTTACTCGTGTTGTAGATGACTTGATGAAGGTACAGCACACCTTGACTGGGCTGTCCGGTGTGTTGGACACTGGTGGTGCTGCGGGCGTGCTTGACATGTTTCTTGCTTGACTGGTTTCTTTTCCTTGAGTTTCTTTAAACTTGTTGCTCTTCATCTGTAAATGCGATAGGTTCTTAGCTCCATCCTCGTCACCATAAATATGTAGTAGGGTTGTCCCATGCGTACAGGAGGCACAAGTAGACGCTGTAGACGTGGCCAGGTAAAAGTAGATGTAGTTTATTAAATTCTTAGATGTAGTTACAATAAGCTAGAACTAGCCCCACCAGGAGCAGCCTCTCTGCTGCTCAGCCCATCTTCAACTGTCATTCAACCATCCACACAAGCACCCAGGCATTCCACTCACACTAACATTCTACACTGAACACTCACACTGGCTGAGCAGCAAAGAGCAGGGTGAAAGGGAACATATTTACACAACCTGAGGATACTACATATCCTCTCCCTTTTACACTGAAAATTAGAAAGACCCAAACTAAAATGAAAACAACTATAAACAATGATGTACACATGAAGTAAACCATCCATTAACCCAGGGATGCGAGGAAAGACATCACGAGAGGAAAACGGAAGAACGAAGAAAGAAAGAAGAATGGAGAAATAGAAATGCACATGCACTATACCCATCCTCTTCCTTTCATAGTAATTGAATAAAAAGTAAATAGCGTAATAAGAGCTCACATACACAACAAGTGAGCAAGACATGTAACAAGAGTAAAGGGAAAAACGAACCCCAAGACTCCACACACACAATGGATGGACGACACCCAAAGAGGTACTCCTCAACTGAGGAGACCATGGCAAAAACGCCACCCCTCATGTAAGGGATGGAACTAACCCATACTTAGAAGAGTAAAAACAAATGTTGCATGGGACTGACACCCAAGAACTTTGTGCAGCAGAAAACAGCACAGTGAGCAGCAGAAAACAGCACAGTGTGACAAACGCACACAATACGTCGACACAACAGAACGACGCAAATGAACAAAGTGAAGCGCAGGGCGACTTATACACAAACATACAACATGACGTTCAAACGTGTAAATGGGACTGACACCCAAACACATACATCCTGAAGAATGGATGTACATCAAACCCACTGTAAGGAATGACATAAGAGACCACAAACTAGGAAATGGGACTAACACCCATACCAAAAGTAACAAATCCGTAAATTAGAAATTAGAGAAATGGGACTTGAACCCACTCCCATCCCAAAGACAGGGATAAAACATAAGAAAAAGCGTGAACCTGAGACATGGGACTAAGACCCACTCCCATCCCCTTGGTCGGGATTCTACATCTGTAAACAAAACCTACGTGAAAAAGAGATATGGGACTGGCACCCACTCCCATCCCAATGACAGGGATAAAACTTCTGAAACAAGAACTTGCGTGAAGAAGGCAAATGGGACTAACACCCACTCCCATGCCAACAAAACATCAACATGTGAAATGCAAAATAACAATTGTGGGCATATAGCAAAAACAAATTTGTATAGATTCATAAATGTCTTTTTCCTGTAACCATAAGCGTTTTGTATGTACTGGAAGCTAAAAACATACATAAAATATGCTAAAAGTGAGTTCTTAAACACCAAAATATGCTCTGTAAGTATAACATTCTCCAAAGGAATAAAAATGTCACTAGATGGCAGCGTGGCACAGTGAATACTAAAATGCATGAAAACAAGCTTTCACAAATTGGAACAAACCTACGCTGCACTCGTGAAAGGAAGTGCTCCGATAAACCTTCCAAGTATTTTTGTCCATTACGATGAAGACCTTTCTTCAAGTTTTTTTTCTTGGTATCTTGGTGTGGAACGTGAAGAATAAAATCAATCCTGGAACCGGATGGTAGTCACTTAGATAAAAAGAAACAACTTTGACTCACCGCCAGTGTAGGTAAAAACAGCTTATTAACTTTGAACACGACATTCACGTGAATCTTCATACTCCCAATAATACTGTTGAAGACGACGCAGAAGTTTAAAAACGTGGTTGGCAAATGGCAATGAGCGTGGTTAGCAATATGGCTTGTGAAGCAACGCAATGCTGTGAGGATGGTGCCAACTGCAAGATGGCGGCACGTACAGGAGACGCAATGCCGAGTGGTTCACGGCGCGCTCCTGCTTCAAAACGTCTTAGTCAAAGTTGAAGACACGCTAAGATGCAAACGTCACAAGAGTTTCCTGCGCTGTTCCGCACGACATCACGGACCGGTAAGGTGCGCGTGCACTATTTTAAATTGGAAATACAGCTCAACTGCCATATTTTAGAGGCCTCGATGTGGGAAAAATAACCATGAATTTCAATAAAGTTAAAACTTTTCTATGCTTGCAATGACGTTCTCCTCTTCGGCAGCAGACAGGGAGACTTGAAATTAACCACTTAATCCAGCCGCAAACAGTTAAAAGATGTCGCACACCAAGTCCACATAAAAGCACACCTCTACGCTCACACACCCCATTTCTCACCAGGGGTATCGCTTTCCTCACAACGCAGTACGCTGTAGCCAAAACCCAAAAACATGACACTGGCTCATGTATTGATCACACAGATGCAGCACTAGTACAGAGGAGCGCTAATGAATATAAAAAAATTGTCACACATCCAAACCCAAAGCAAGGAAGCCTTGAACTGTATAAAGTGATGAATGATGAATTTGAAGAAGTCTTATGTGAAACAGAAGCAGCTTACTTCGTACTTGAGACAGAAACACTGGCAGCCACAGATTACCTTATTCCTTGTGGTACGGTAGACGTTTTTGATGTACTGCAGACATTTGTAGTGGCATAGTTTCTTCTCCAAGGTGTAAGCAGGCTTGTAACCGTTTTTACTCGTGTTGTAGATGACTTGATGAAGGTACAGCACACCTTGACTGGGCTGTCCGGTGTGTTGGACACTGGTGGTGCTGCGAGGCGTGCTTGACATGTTTCTTGCTTGACTGGTTTCTTTTCCTTGAGTTTCTTTAAACTTGTTGCTCTTCATCTGTAAATGCGATAGGTTCTTAGCTCCATCCTCGTCGCCATAAATATGTAGTAGGGTTGTCCCATGCGTACAGGAGGCACAAGTAGACGCTGTAGACGTGGCCAGGTAAAAGTAGATGTAGTTTATTAAGTTCTTAGATGTAGTTACAATAAGCTAGAACTAGCCCCACCAGGAGCAGCCTCTCTGCTGCTCAGCCCATCTTCAACTGTCATTCAACCATCCACACAAGCACCCAGGCATTCCACTCACACTAACATTCTACACGGAACACTCCCACTGGCTGAGCAGCAAAGAGCAGGGTGAAAGGGAACATATTTACACAACCTGAGGATACTACACGCTCCTAGCCACACCCCTCGCCAAAGTGAGTCTTAAAGAGAATGCCCGTTCTAGCCAAGAGCGAAACCGCCCGTCTCCTTTTAAACAGAGGTGTGTAGCGCCAGCACGTTGTTCCCTTACCTGTCCGTCAGTACCCCGGATCGATCAAGAGCTGCATACGGAGGTAACCGACGTCAGGTCGAGCCACTGTTTTTATGCTAAAAATTTCACACCGGTGTATTTCATTAACTATCGGGACGGCTCATACCAATTGCGTCATTTCTAGAGAACTACAGAATGACCCGATTGGACATGGGATTTGTAGTTCGTTGATGCGGAGAATTTGGAAACCGGAAATGCATGTGTGCTGTTAAACACGTTGTTGTTATAATTAATTCTCCGTTTTTAAAGCAAAATAATAAAAAGATATTCAAATCACTAATCAACAAACCACTATGTTTTCTCTCATCTCGGTAACGTTGTATGTCACTATATTATTGTGGAGTACACGTATGCTGCTAAACACGTTTGTTGTTATAATTAATTCTCCGTTTTTAAACAGAGATATTTAGATCAATATTCAACAAACCACTACGTTTGTTCATATTCTCTACTCTCGGGAGCGTTGCGTGTCACTATATTATGAATATATTAATTTCACCATATAGAACATTGGTGAGCAACGCACCAACAAGAGTGTGTCTATAAACATTCCTCAGTCTAATGTGACAAGTCGTTTGCAATTATAGTTTACTTGCGCTTTGGGCAACACTCATTAGCTTCTTTGCTCAATGCGGTTTTCTTGAACAAAACAGACCTCCTGATATAGGTAATCATCGTGACTATAGTGTCAAATGAGTTGACCACGTGTGTACATGATACAACTCTCAGTGTGACCTTATACTAGAGTGTACAGTATACTTCTTACACCACTGCATTATGTAGGCTCTTACATGAAGACAAAGCAATCAGAAATTTTTCATAAGTTAATATACTCTCTCAACCGCCATAATATATCAATAGAAGGCCAAGCAATCAGGAGTATACAAAATATTGTGACAGCTACAGTAAGGTCCAAGGGATATCGTCATTCAGGCCATTACAATCACTTTTCAATTGGAACACCCATCTCTGCTCTCTAGAGAATAAAAATTTAGACACATCTGTAATGTGAGCAGGAATGAACAGTTGTTCCAGGACCGTCCATTTAAATTCTTCTTCGGTATGTAAGGGAACAATGTGCTCGTGCTGGCGCTACACACCTCTGTTTAAAAGGAGACGGGCAGGTTTCACTCTTGGCTAGAACGGGCATTCTCTTTAAGACTCACTTTGGCATATACGGGCAGGGCGTTCATACTCATTCTGCCCTTGTGATTATAGATCGAGTTATGTCCAGTTGTGATTTTTTGTTTAAAAACACTTCGATGCTGGGGTCTTTCCAAAAATGTATACAAAATTTATATGACACACGCTTTCTAAGCGACTTAAGCAGATTAACGAGCAAAAGGATGGCAGTGCCCTTTGTAATAACTTCTGTCTGCAAAGCTCTTATTAAGAAAATTTTAGAAACAAACGTGTTATGTTCCCCCTTTTTTTATCCAGCAGCAATACACACTAAAAAAAGCTGGTTAAAAGTTGGACTATTCTGGCCCCCATGTCATGATCGTAGAATCCAAAGTGAGAAATTCCTTTCTGTTCTGTCAATGGGGCTACCAGTATATTGGGTGAGCACTTCATCAAAAACAAGCAACAGTCCAAATGATATACAGAAATATATGTAAATAGTCAGCTGACACAGTAGATATCGCACTTTGAACTGAATGGACTCAGAATGATATCGGCAGTATAGGAGTAACAGACGTTATGGTATTTTCTATGTCTGATTATTACCTATATTTTTCCTTTTTAGAGCGGGGCCTCACGTCCTGAGCTGTAGCCAGGTGGAGGTGAGGCTGTTTTCTCGTAACTAACGGGTAAGCAAACTTTGGTAATTAATGTTTTGAGAATAATACATAGCTACAAGTCACGATGGGTACGTTTGACTCACGTGCCCGACAGACTATTTAGCATAAGTATTTGATCTTCTTGTTGTTATAATAAGTTTGATGCCACTTTTTTTCTTTTTAGGTGTTATCAGCACACTGTAATCATCTGAGTACAGAGACAGCAAGTCTTTGTAGGTTGTATACGTTTCAACCAACAGGTTTTGATAAACACTTCACTGTTTCACAGATACGGAGTAGCATAATACATCTAGGTCCTGAGGAAGGCCACGATCCCACAGTGATCATAATGGCCGAAACATGTAGACCTTGTTTCTGGACAAATGCAGTCAATATTTTGTAACTGCATCTGCACTGTTTTTAATCTTGACATCAGGAGATAATGAATAAAAGTCTTTTTTTCTCCTGTTAGCCAATTTTATATCACATATCACTTTTCACACTAGTGCACTGCGCCCGTCACTCTTAATATTACAACTCTTTACATCTGACGGATTTTAGTAAATCCTACTATTGAATAACTTTATAAAAACATCCCTGAGCTCCTCCCTCACAGTGAGGGGGTTGTAGCCCTTGGCTGCACTAGGTTTTGCAACCAAGAGGAGATCCCAGATGATGAAGCATGCCACTTCGGTGGGTGATGGGATTCCGTCCTTTTTAAAGGATTCCCCTTTAGTATAATTGAAGGTCTCTGCTTGTACTACATGTCTCTAGAGCTCTAGCAGGCTCATCAGACCCGCGGATAGATTGCTGTGTTGCAATAGTTGTGTTTGGGGAATATATCCGCGCTGGTCTTAAAATATTTTTTCCCTCAGACCCCCTATCATCCTTTATGTATACTTCGATGTAGAATGCTACTAAAAACCACTAACAGGCAAAAATTCATCAGCTTCCAAACCACTTACAAATAACTGCTGCTTCGCCAAATCCATGTAGACTTCGGTACGGAAATCGCTGGCAGCATCGCGTGAAGGTTCGGTACGACGGTGCTCCAACTCGTCGCCAACCTTCTTAAGTAATCACTGGACTCAAAGGGATTACATACAATGAAGTTTATTAACCCAAGAGCACCCCCAAGAGCACATCCTCTCACAACTGCTAATGCCCGCAACTGCCACGGTGCTCACTCACCATTCCATACTGGAATCCTGAGTTCTCACCGTGAGCACAAGAACAAATACAAAAGTAAACACTACACCTATGTAATTAAGGGCATGGCTTAAATACACCAAATGAAACTTCTGTTATTCAGAATAATGTTCCGACCAACTGGTGTTTTGTCTCCTCTCTGAGCTTTCTGTTCCTTTATCCAGATATATAGCACAACAACTGACAAACACCTAAAACCAGCCAGGTCTATTGGCTTTGTCAATGGTTGTCAGCTGCTTAACATAAATGAGTAACAACAATGATTTTGTTGTAAATAATGAATATTGAAAACGTTTCAATTCTGAAATTGTGAGACTTAATTATTCATTACTGAGGCCTGTGGCATGGGTAGGGGTCTTAAGAGTGTCTCAATCACTCCCATTATGTTCACTCTGTGTTATACATGTATGTCCTATTTCTCCACACATCTCGTACAGCTCATCTCTTTTCTTCCTCAGCACCCTCCTTTCACTCACTCTTGAATGCACTTCCTCACATTTCTTTAAGTTCACCAGCCCTCACTCCCAATGCATCCACTCATCTGTAGGCACTGCATTTTCTTTTACTTTCACTTTGTCAATATGTTGACTACTGTGTACCTCCTTCACAAACAATTGCAACTGGAGTACATTACCACTGCTCTGTGCGCTAGTCAGAGAGGCCAAAGATTGGATGACCATGCATACTGAACATCTTTTTGACCCACTGACAGGCTATTTGAGAAACTAGAACTGTCTTCAGCCTCAACTCCAGAGCTCTCAATTGTGGCCCGTTAAAAACACCTAGAGGTTATTCATATCAATGTATGTACTATACAAGAGTAATGTACTACACGGAAAAAAAACATAATTCTGGAAATAGCTAACACTTTTAGAGAATTCAAGATTAACTGAAACATGGAATATGAAGAGGAACTAAATTGCTAACATGGATTACCCTCCAAGATTGACTTCGGAAAGTCAAGCAACACAACAAAAGCAAGCTTAGCAGTGGACTCCACATGACTCCAGCAACACTCCTGACGCACTGTTTTAAATTTTGAACACTAACTGCAAACTGACCGAGCATCAGGAAGACAGACCAACTCTGTACTCTCAGGACATGATCCTGCCAAGATGTTGTTAGAAGATCCTGGTCTTCTCTGCATCAGTGTTCATGCCCCGACCCCCCTCAGGTTGAATTATGAACTCCAGCGACCGCTTTCCTACTGGTTGGCTTTGAGATGGATAGACTCACAGTGGTGTCCTGTTTTGTATGTTTTGTTTTCCACTGTTGGACTTTTTGACTTTCTTTTGATATTTCTGAGGAATGTAGTGTCATGAGGACAATCAGTGCAGCCCCTTTCCCCAGAGGGCTGTCCCTACAATAATACACACATCCATTGCAAGCTTCAGCAGTCAGATGATCCTACTAAATAAAAGGAAGCTGGACGTAAATCCTCTCCCTCCAGTTTCCATCAGCACAACATGTCTGTGTCATCTTCTATGCTAATGTGGGCTTATGGCTCGCAGCATAACAATAGAGTCAAGGTATACCCTTACCTCCATGCCTACATCTAGACTCATTTCCTCAGTCGAAGAGGTAGAAAGACAGGCAATGTTCTGATTGGGGTGAAATTCAGAAAGGACATTGGGGAAAATCTATAGTGTAACACAAGAACTTTTGGTAGAAGCCCAAGGAATGTATCCTTACATAAACACACTTCAACCTAATCTACATATGGAAGTGATCACCACCAGGAAGAGAACCTTGGCTGACAGAACCTTGAGAGAAGCCTCGCCAAGTGGCTCAAAGGGAACACCTTGTATACACCTTAGAACAAACCCTGCAGCCATGTGATCATCCCCCGGCTCTCCTGCTTGAAATCTCTCTCCACTTCTACCATTGTAGCCCTCTCACCCTTTTTACCCATTGCAA
The DNA here is from genome assembly GCA_963921515.1 of Calotriton arnoldi. Lineage (NCBI taxonomy): Eukaryota > Metazoa > Chordata > Amphibia > Caudata > Salamandridae > Calotriton > Calotriton arnoldi. Next base: position 865,047 of record CAWUFW010006494.1, on the reverse strand, counting down.
CTGTAAGTTCATCCCATTTGTCTTGTTTCCAGATTCCTCTCCCCAACTTGTTTGTACACCTATTGCAAGTCCATTTTCGAGTACATCCCACTGTTGCTTTTTAGCTAGGTTTACATTGTATAGGCCACATATATAATGAGGGGTCACAAGAAGGTGAACCAGTGGCTTGAAAAGTTGCAGTTTTTTCAGGAGATGGGAAACATAGGGTTCGATGACTGATCCATGAAACTCTGAAACGTTTAATGACTGCTAGTTGATACTGGAGATAGACAGTCTCTTAGGAACCATTATCTTAAAAAGGTATTGGGAGGCAATACCTAGACGACCACTAAGAACAGAATGAACATAAGTTATGTCTGTAAGACTTATCAATGGCTGGCCAGCGTGACCATTGGACATTTATAGATGCCGCTGAAGCCCAAGCCTTTCGCCTTCTAAAAAGCTGAAAGCTAATGAGGAAAAAGGGTGCAAGAGGGGCTAGTACCAGAAAAGGAGCTCTTCTTGAGGTACTTACATTTTCCAAGGAGAGGGAACCAAGATTTATTTTTTCAGAATGGAGCAAGCAGGTTGAACAGGGCCCCTTCACTTCTGATCTTGTGGAGAATTCTGGTTATCAGAAGGAAAAGAGGAAATTCAAATATAACCTGGGTGGATATCACAAGCCATTTCTTCAGGTTGTACTAGAGGTAAAAGCAGTTCCCACTAAGCTGTACCAGTATCATTGTGAAAATCTATGTGTCTAATTTGAATCAAAGTGGGAGGACATGGAACAGTGTTTGCCCTGGATTGCAAAGGGTTGCAATTGTTTGTGAGCAGGTTAAATTGGATCATAGAATTGCACAGTCTATATGTCCCCAGGGAAGACCAGCGTAATTGTCTGAAGCGTAGCCACCCTGAATGTAAAAAAACCTGGTTCAGGACAAATAAGGCACCTGGAGCCACCATTGTCTAGCATCAAGAGGGCTTTGTCGATAATTCTAAGTATTGCAGTCTCGCTGATGCAACCTGGCCTGAACCCTGATTGAAACTCAGCAAGGAGGTCATTTTCATCTCTAAACTATTTATAATAATAATACTAATCCAGGATTTGTAAAGTGCTGCAAATTACCTGTGAGGGTCTCAAGGTGCTGAATTGTAGGCACAGGGAAATTACGTGATTTAGCCAGAATCACAGTATGTTGAGCCGATGCTAAGATTTGAACCTGGTTCCCCCAGCTCCGAATTCAGCAACTCAGGCCATTACAAGTCTCCAAACAGCTTTCCAGGATTTTAGCAAGGAAGGGTACGTGTGAGACAGAGTGGATGCTATTTAATTTCTCAGAATCTGCTTCTGTTTTTTTTGTAACGGAGAGGGGTAGTCTGGGTCATTTTGTCTTGTCCTAAAGAGGCATATGTCAAGTTGTTAAAGTACAGTATCATAGAAGACCTGCTGTCTTGGATGAGGGTAGTAGGCATGAGTTCTACCAAAAGAGAAGGTGGTCTGGTCTTGAATAAGGTGTTGAGCATTTAGGTATGAGAAACTTCACTGAAAGCTGACCATGTAGTCTGAGCTCTTAAGACTGGCTCATAGTGGACCTGATGTTTGAGGGGGTGTTTGAAAAAAAGTTCTATTTCTGTACCTTCTCATCACAAAATGTATGATATTAACTGCAGGAGTGTCTCTTGCAGTTTCACAGTTTCAAAATGTTTAAGGTCTATTTTAGTTCGATTAATCCATGCTCTAACAGAAGTAGATATTGCCTGAAATATATCCCTGGTGAGGAATTTTGGCACCATATACGTTCAATGAGTTTGAGTGATTTTCTCCTCATCTTGATATTTTCAGCACCAGCGAGCTGAACTCTTCTAGGGACTGGTTCGCAATGAAAAGCTGTAAATCTACATGTACTTCTCCCCACAGGTGTAGATTTACAAATGTTGGCTATTTACAAAACAGTTTTTTACCTGTGGACAATTAGGTCCATCACGGAAATATTCTTGTGGATTCATTTTTAACCTTGTCTTATTGCTCCATAATAAAAATAACGGAGTACAATAAAGATAATTTTACGATCACCACTTCACTGATTCACCAAACCCGCTCCACTGTAATCAGGTGTTGCAGCACACCCGAGTGGCATTCGGCTGCTCGGGTGGGACCCCAATGATGAAGCATGTCACCAACCAGGTTGGTGAGTGAGGAGTCTTTTTGAAATCAAAGAAATTTTCTTGGGTATTTCTTCATCTTCCGTGCTTCCCGTAGTAGCCTTTGGCTCCTCGGGGCATACTCCTTCCAATTGTTTTTCAGCTAACCTTAGGGGACTAGGAGTATCCCCTTTAAAAACCCTCTCTCTCTGATTGTTTAACTTATTTACAAAACTTGCCAGTAGTACGCCAGGAAAGTTGCAACAGATGCAGCTTTTCATTGCAACAGTTTATTTAGGGAACTGTTTTTTGTTGAAGCATTTCCCCAGTGCAGAATTGTAAGCACAGGACGATTACACCTTGTAGTAAGGGATGCCAGACCCTGAGCTACCCACCCCTACCTCTTGCTTGGGATTTACTTCTCTCTAATAGTATGCTTTCGTGTCTTCATATAATGCTGGAGTTAATTCATTTCCCGAGTCTCTCATTCCTGCATTTCCCGAGTCTTGTTTAGCCCATGAAGTCTCTCATGTCTGTGAGTGTTGAACAGCCTCATTGTTCAGAAAGACTGATGATGATTGAACACTGCAGATTCTCTCACGCCTCCCCTGTGCAAGGAAGATATTTGTAGGAGAGTGTAGGGATTTGGACCTTATTAAGAAGTACACAAACAAGAGATAAAGTTGGCACTTGAGGAATGCTTTATGTCCTTACTTCATGTCAGCAGTCTAATGGATAAACGTCACAAAGAATATTGAAGCAGCTCAAATTAGGTAGAAATGAACATGAGCTCCAAATGTAGAGAGCAAGCCTCTTCCTTGGAGCAGTGCACATGATTCGTTCAGCCTCTTATCCCCTCCACCGGCGGATCCCCTTCTGCACACAGCAGAAATGCCTAACTGCACACCAGAGACAACAGCCATAATCCACAGAGAAAAGTGATTTTTCAGTGAGGAGCTCAAGAAGTTGTTCAGGTACGATTCCAGCCCTGCCATGGCTTCCAGGTTCATGCATGATGAGCAGCTCCAGTCCAGGTTTTCTTTTTTGCATTCTGGGACTTGTGGTCTTATTTTAGGTTTAGGTGAGAGATTCACATGTTTTATGCCAAAAATGATGACTGCCCTCTGCTCTAATGAAGGTTAATGGAAAAAAAAATTCTCCCACTTTTTGACTTTAAGCTCTAAATTTAACAGCACGTTTTACTGGTGTAAAGTCACCAAAAGTCATGCAAACAGCTGCAAAGTGTTTATTTAGGATTTACTTTCCCTAAAAGTAACGCAACGCAGCACTTTGCACTGCTTTGCATCCAGGGGATATCCCATGGGTGGTACACGGGCATTCCCATGCAGCCACCCATGGTTTTTTACTCAAAGCCAGATCTACTAATACTTGTAAACATGGCTGTGCGCCAAAAAATATGCCTCCTTGAGGCAGGTAGAAAGGAGGAGAAAAGTTTTATTTTACCCAAACTTTTCTAACCTTGCATGTGTGCTGTTGTGCCCTGATGTAAGGATCTACAAGTAAGTGAACACACTGACATTGATGTCTTACTAGCCTATTCTTTATTACTGAACCCCTCTCTGTCATTGTACCTCTACTTCTGAGGGAGCATGTTTCCACCCATGCTGTTCCTGCTCTCCTCTAACTTGGGATGGCATGCTACTCCCAACACTGCCTGTCTAGTGTCCTGGTTATGGACTTTGGGAGGATTCTCCCTGCAGGGTCCTAATGTCCCCACAACATGTACTGTACTGTACAGCACACATACAAAGTAGGAAAATAGTAATTGTAAGTCTAAGCATCAGATTTTGTACCGAAGGATACCCTTCCAGTACAAAACCTATTCTAAACTCACACAGTTTTGAACTACGATGCAAAGGTAAGTGAATGGTGCTAGGGAGTCGAAAAGTGTGCCAGTGTTTCGGAAAAGTGCAACAGCTATATATCTTAGTAGATACGTAGTAAACCTACTCTTTCCCTTTCATGCAATGCAGTAACTTTGGTTACTGTGCTGCGTTAAGTGAAAAAAAAGAAACTTGGCCCTAAGTCTCCTTGTTCAGCATCGTCATAGATTGGCATGTATATATCAGCCAATCTTTGCTGCCATATTAAAACCAATCCTCAAATAAGGATAAGCAATTGCTACAATTCAGCTTGCTGTTGGTATGAACACCAATACTGGCTGAAGGTGTCAAGGCATGACATACAAGTTATTTGGAAGCTATGCACGTGATCTGTAAAAGTGAAGACCTAGATTGGGGACTTTTTATCCCAGTGATGTTGAAAAAAACAGGAAAACACAGGCAAGGGAACTTTTGTTCCTTATGCTTTATGATACAAAACATACATGGAACCCCACATGGCCATTGATGAACACAACTTGAAAAAATACAACATACACATTAATCTAGTTTGTTTGAGTATTTATCTAATTTCTTATTTCATGAGCTTATTTTCAATTATGTTTTACAGTTTTTTTATGATAATCTTATCTATCTGGTACAGACAACACAGATATATACAACAATTAACACAATTAACATAAATCAAAAAAATCTAAAAAAAAATCAAAAACGTTTTGGAGTTCCAGAACTTGTTGATATCAGTGAGTTATAAATGTTGAGTTCAAATATACTCCGAGCAATCAATGTATTACCACTATTATCAGATGGGGTTAAAGGCACATTCCTGTAATCACTTCTCTACCAAGACAAACCACATTTCTTCCCTTTTTCTTAATTTGAGATTTTCAGGTTTAATAACCGAAATGATTTGTTGTACGCAGAGAAGGTTCTCTTTTTTCATCCCCAAGAATCTGCCAACGCGTTTTGACCTCAATACATGGTGGGGTATGTGTAAACATTTTTACAAGGTCATCATCAGGGCACTACATTACTCATCCAGTCAAAACTGAATGCTATTGTTCCTTGCATCGCATGTGAGGCTGTCTTTACGGCCACCTCAGCGTCAGGAAACCTGAGGCGGTAGCTATGGTTTTGGTTGCCGCTCCTCCTATTTATTACCGATCTTTTGTTTGATAAAGCGTCCCAGTTCATGATTCAATCCTGGGTTGATTATTCATATAATCCTGCATTCATTGCTCCAAACCTGTCCTCATGCCATTACTCACATTGCTGGCGCGGTTCCATAGAGGGACATAGAATCTTCCGGGCATGCACTTCCGGGTAAAAGAGGTTCTTTTTGATGGCAGCTGTAAAGTTGTGGGCCCTAGGCCAGCGTGTTGAATAAATAACGGACACAGGCACCAGAAGTATGTAGAACTGGCCCAGGGCATGTGATTCCGGCCATTTTTATTAGCACGGTGATCTGACTGGTGATGCCTGTGTTGGATGGGTGAGGGGTGAGTGTTAGCATAGCCCTTAGGGAGGGGCTCCTGTCGGACACTACATCCCTCCCAAAATCCAAAGAAAAACAAGTCCAACCTGTGGAAACAAAACAACAATAAACTGGATCCCACTTGGTCCGTCAGTCTCTAGAGTCAATAAGCAGGACAGCAGTGGATGTATGAACTGATGAAACGAGCTGCAATAGGACAGCTCTGCTTACATTCATAATTTAACCTGAGTGGTTCGGGATGCAAATGCTGGCTCAGAGACATTAGGGATCTTCCGGCTGCATGCTGGTTGGAGTCATGTCCATTGTGTGGAGTTAGCCCTCTCTACTGATGCTTCAGATGACTCTTGGGTATGTCAACAGGTTAAAAACAGAGTGCGTCAAAAGTGTTGTCGGTGTCCACCCCGAAGAATCCATCATGAAGCATGCTTTGGTGATGTTGCTTGGCTCGTTGGACTCATTTGCAACCTGTTGAGGTCACCGCTGCAAGGCCTTGCTACATCCTGGTATCCGACCATGGGGCAGTGTCAAGTCCATCTCTCGCGCTTGTAGAGGCCCCTACGATGGGTTGCCACAGGACTCTGTGTTCTCTGCGCTGGGGCAGCATATGTGCCGCATGTGGTCCACTGCTAGACCACCGAGGAGCCACTGCCTAGTCGCTTGTGCAACCGCAGGGGTAGATGGGTCTTGGTCAAGAATCGCTCTCGCCACTGGGATCAGGGTGCAGGTAGGGTGAGCAGGTAGTCGCTGGGTGACTGACTCTTCTTGTCTGTAGTTTTGATAGCGCTATTGGACTCCACTCAGGATGTTCGGTGGTCCATGGATGGTAGCGATGACACATTAAGACAGGGCTGGCATGCTAGGGTTGCCAGTCATGTGGTGAACCTGTACGATCTGGGACCACAACTTGGCTTGATGGTCGCAGGCATATGGGGCGTGGACTTCTTAGAGTGATGGTGGTTAGGTGCTTGCATTCTTTCTTTGTGGAGGCATCTGCATCCTTGCTGAGCCATCAGTGGCTGTCTAGACGATTCCACTGGGAAGTGTGGGGCAGAGACTCTGTTGGTGCGCGCTTGCGGCTTACTCGCCTTTCTCCCGCTTTGCTGTCATCAGGTCATCCTCGTTGCACCTTGGTGGCTTGCTGCATGTGTCTTTTTTTTTAACTCACTTCATTGGTAGCTCAAGTTTTCTTGAGTGAGCCTTTCAGGCCTGGCCACTCTTGATCTTCCCTCCTTCTTGACTTTGTCGGTCATTAGGTTTCCCAGTGTGAACCGGCAGGTCACACTTAAGCTGCCTCCTTGGTGCTTCGGCATGCACCTTCTGTCCAATGATGAGGTTGAGACTTCTCCTTGCCAGAGTCGCTTCTCCTTCTGGGTGCAGTGGTATACACCTTTTTTAGAGCCGGCCAACCGGGCCCCTCGGTGGTCAACTGTTGCTGTAGTCCGGCCACCATCCTCTGGTGTTGGGCTCCAGGACAATTGCTGATTTAATTCTCATTGTCTTCTCTAGGGCTGTGTGGCATTCGGCCATGTGTTACGTGTCCCATGTTCTGGGACCTTCATGGAGCATCCACTCCATGGGTAAGTGTGTGTGTTGGTGTCCCTCTTCTTCGAGGGACTTCCCGCTGCCTGCTCCTCTTCTTCTCTGGGTTGGTATGGCGTCATGCCATATGTCTGCATTCCCTCCTCGGGGACCTTCTGGGAGCTCCTACTCCGTGGTATTCCCTCTTCTGGGACCTCTTTCTGTGGGCAGTAGGGAGCGGTGGTTCTTTCTCACTTTCTCTGGATGGCGCAGGACTTGCGCCTTGAGGCATCGCTGACATCAGGAATGGTTGGTGGGGTGTGTGGCACGGTGTACCTTGAGGGTGCTGGGTGATGTGGTCCTAGTATTTGGACCACAGTTGCATCGCTGTGTGCTTCTGTCCACATTCTGGTCCTGCTCTGCCTCCCTTGGGCTTCTCCTGCTTGAGGCTGTGTTCATCTGGCAAGAATGGACAAGTGGTGTCTCCGAGGTACTCCGTCTCTTTAGTGGTGACACTTGAGGGACTGCTCCCGGTGATCCAGGGGTCTTCTTGTGATGCCTCCTGTTTTTTGTCATGCGGAGGAAGGGTCGGAGTATTCTCCTCTCTTTCGTTGCTCAGTTACTTTGATTCTCTCTTCATCTCCGGGGCAATGGGCTTTGGGCAGGTTTAAAGCAGAGCTTTTGTGGCAGGACCGGTGAGGACTGTCTGGTACTGTGGTGCTACTACGGCATTGCGCCAATGGGGTGCAACCAAACAATGTCTGTGGACACTCTGGCAGTGCTCTAGCCATAGGGCTGTGCAGGGCCTTTCTTTCTGGGGTGTCAATTTGTGTCTGGAGGTCTCTGGGGACAGCCCTTGCCATCTGTTCTTTGCTGTGTGGCATTGCAGGCTTTTGTCCCTCTGTTTAGCTGTCTGCCTTGGTTGGGTGTCAGATACATGTTACTGTCCTCTCCCCTTGACAGTGCCTCTGCTATGGCCTGTTCCTTCAGAGCTGTGTCCATTTATGCTATGAGTTGTGTGTCCATGCAGAGCCTGCCTCAATGAGTGTTGGTGACATGGTTGTGCTCATGCTTCCCCTCTGGCAGTCTTTGTGTACTGTATCTGCCCCCTTGTTACACCTTCATGCCCTGGCTTAGAAGCTGTTGAAAGGTCTTATCTTTATGGTCTTCCTGCATGCATGGAATGGAAAATTTGCAGGCTTGAAAGTCGCTCCATCCAGCGCGTAGTCAGATTTCTTTCTGGGTGCTGTCTTGAATGAAACTAGTGCCGCCAGGGAAAGTTAGCTTAGAGTTGTGGCCCATAATAGCCCAGATTTGCAAAGTCTTTTTTGTCCATCAGCTTTTCTCTTGGCTTGGTGTAATGATGCTTATGAAGACATGATTACAGTGTGTCTTCTATGTTTATTGCCATGTTCAATAAGTTCTAATACGTCTATCAGTTCCAGCGCGGCATGCGCTGAAATCAACATGTTTAGAGTTGAAATGTATATCTCGAGCTGCCATTTCTCCTTAAAGAACTCAGAATGCATGCAACAGCCAGATGCACTCTGGTCTTCGCTGAGGAGACGCACTCCTGTGTTTTCCGCCTGAAGTCCTGAATAAAGATATTATTTGTTACCTGGATCTTCGCTCTTCGTTTCTTACCTACCTTGCCACTTTACATCTGGCAACAAGTGTTTTTGGTGGATTTTCACCACTTTTGTGCTGTTTCCTGATAAAGAAAAAAATTGCTAAAGACTCCCTTCGGATCGTCTTTGCCTCTCTGCCTTCGCCGCAACTTCCTCCTGGAATTTTCTTGTTCCTCTTTTAAGTCTTAGGACCTGGCTTATTATCGGCATCACATTTTTGGAGAAATATTCATCAGCAGCCTCTTCGCTCTTGCTGCGCTTCAAGAGTCGTGGAACTCGACCTCACGTGATGACATCATCACGTTTTTGACCCGCGGCGGCCATCTTACTTTGGTAGGAAGTTTACTTTTTCTAATTGTATCCTATCATTTTCGTTTGGGTATTCCCAGTTGCTACGCAAGTTTCATTTCACGCTTCTAGTAACAGTGTGAAGGAACTATCTACACTCCTTTCATTGCTGTGGCTTAACACTGTGTGGTTCCCTCGCTCAATTCAACCTCCTCTGGATATTATCGTCAAAAGTAAAATACTGGTGAGATTTTAAATGTATTTCATTGTACTTCATTTACATCAAAGTATGGCCTCCAATCAGCAAATTGTCCAGTTGAGTCATTTTTTACCTTCTTCTGGGAAACCAAAAGACACATGGAATATATGGTTTCGCTCCTTTGAAAATTATCCGGTGGCCATCGATGCGGAATAATATTCCCCTAGACAGAAACTGGCAATTCTTTTCAGCTATTTGGGCAGTGCTGGTCAACAAATATATGATAACCTTCCAGTTTCTATACCTCCAGCGGGGGATGGGGATGGTTGGAACGTTTACACAGATGCCATACAAAGACTTAATGAGAAATTTCTGGATCAACCGAGTGTCATTCTTGAAAGATTCACCTTCATGAAAAGGAAACAAGATCCTAATTAATCTGTTTAGGAGTACATATCAGCTTTGAGAAACTTAGCAGCTAATTGTAACTTTGGCACTTCCTTAGACACTTACCTTAGGGATCAATTTGTTTTTAGCGGCTATTATAAAAAAATCCAAGAACGCATATTAAACTGCAGAGACCCGTCACTAGCAGAGGTGGTTGACATGGCAAAAAGTATTGAGAGAGCTATAATTTAGTCAAAATGTATTTCAAATGATAACTCTTCTTCCGTTAATTGAATTCATGCAGATTCTTCTATTAATGCAGGTTCATTTAAAAACAAAAGCTTTAAACCTTTTCAGAGAAAACCCACTGCTATATGCTATAGATGTGGGTCCAGGTCTCATCTAAGCAACAGTCCTAAGTGCTCTGCTTTAGGTAAAAGATGCGCAAAATGCAATAAGGTTGGTCATTTTCAGTCAGTGTGTAGAGGTAAAAGTGTAGTTCAGGTTAGCACTGTTCAAGCTCATGATTGTATTGAATCAAATGCTACTGAACTTGACGTTGCTTTACAAAATGATTTTGAGAGACTAATTCTTTCCATTGATGCTGAAGCTCCTCTTTTTCAGCCTCATAGAGCCAAAGATCCTTTGTGAGAGGTCATTCTGGGTGATCTTGAACTTGACATGATGGCAGATTCAGGAGCTCCTGTCACAATTATTTCTGATCCTTTATTCAAGAAACATTGGGCTTCTCACATCATTCTAGAGCACACTGATATTATTCGAAAAGCTTACGGTGATAAAGAAATTGATATGCTTGGGTTTTTCTTTGAAAACTTAACTTGTTTAGGGAGAAATGTGTACACCAAAATTTATGTTGCCATAAAAGGTAAGAATATCATAGGCTGGCAAGATTTGGCTAAAATGGGTCTCAAATTGGTACCTGGTTCGAACACCCCTGTGCAAATTAATGATGTGATGGTATCCATGATTTCGGAGTATGTGAATGAAGATGTTCAAAAGCTTATAACTGAATTTCCTGAAGTTTTTAGTTCTTAAATAGGTAAAATAACCAAGTTTGAACATTTGAACAAATTGAAACCAAACGCTATTCCCATCTCCCACAAACCAAGGTAGATATCATTGAGTGTCAGAGAAGATCTCAAAAAGCTACTTGATAAACTGAAAACAGAATCCCATTCCCGAGCAAAAAGCAGACTCAAATCATCAGAGAGTCCGTACACACAGATATCAGTCCAAATCTTGTGCAATAAAATTCTTCTTTATTTTCTTTGCAGATAAAAATAGCTGGTATAGTCAGAATGCAGCCAACACGTGTTTCGTCTTGGGAATATCACCCATCGACTTCCTCAGGGCTACAATGACAACAATGAGAAACATACACTAAGATAGTATTCAGTGTAATCTATCCACATATCATCATAGCTTGAGTAACAATCAGCTAAACATTGGATTTGTCTAGCATAGAACAGAATCCATAAAGAAATATTAAAAGGAAGAACCACTAGAGAGTCCATCCCGTGAAAAGAGAAGACTTCAACAAAGTGCAAACACCAAAGACCGCAGAGGAATAATAAAAGAGAATTTAGATATGAAGAATTATTAGTGCCACTATAAAACCAATAGTTTTATCAGACAAAGAATTACCACCATATTATTGTGTGCATGCTCAAACCAAAAGGAGTGATTATAAATAAGAAGACAAACAACCAGTGCACACAGTACTCCAAGCTACTCACCTAGAATAAATACTAAGGCAGTTCCGCCGAATTTTAGGCAGACCATACGATTAATCGCATATAATGTAAGTCTACATAAAGAAGAGAAGAAGAAAGAAAGTAGAACAAAGAATACTAAAAGCCCTTTCAGGCTAGGACCGACATTAATAATACCCTCATACTTATGGATGTACAGACTAAGGAAGAGGGCATAATTAAAAAAGTGTCTGTACCTCAAATATTAAAAATAAGCGAGTGCTGTCTTAATTAGACCTGTATCCCAAGGGGTATAGCCAAAAGTGTAGACAAATGTCTAAAGGACACAAAATTACCTAAGGGAACCTATAACATCATCCCAAGATAATAACTGACATACTCAGCCATATGAATTTATACAGTAAGAGAATTAGTCTATATCTGACTCTATAAAATATAACCACAATATAACATATAAAATTCCAATATCTTCATCACAAGAGGACAGAGATGTTCATCCTAACAGTGTCTAGTGGAGACTAGCCAATACATTGGATATTGAGATTTCAGGATACAATAAGACTTTCTGATTTCTTTACCTTTAGAGCGCTCATTTTCCGGTTTAGGAAGTTTGAATATATATCTAAAATCAAAGATAGCATGAATTAGTCACACCAAATGTGTGAGACTAATATATTTAGTCTGTCACAGAAGGTATTTTGTATTCGAAATTAACAACCACAGAAGCAATAGCATTTTGAATCACTCCGGATGTTAAGGCATATAATTATAGGCATTGTATCCTAACATTCCCATTTGGACAACTCTGCGTATTTAAAGAGTTTTAAAAATAAGTGCAACAAGCCGAAAAACAAAAAATATATAGAAAATAATCCAGTAGCCACAAGCAGTCTTGCTTGTTTTCCGATTTAATGCATTTGAGTATATAACCAAAATCGAAAGTCAGAGATAGCGTAAGTTAGTCACATTCATATTTGTGACATTCATAAGTTAGATTCATCAGAGAGATGCCATTTATCCAAGGCTGACAGACATAAGAACAATAATATTTAAAGTCGCTCCAAGGCATTTCATCCCTACTTTCCTAATTAAACAATTTAAAATGTTTGGAAAGAGGATATACGTAACAAACCAAACCATCCAGTAGCCACAAATAACACGGCCAAGCCACCGTCTAATCTCTAAATAGTTAATGGACACATAAAGCAAAGTCACCAGACGTAAAAAGCTTACCAGAGTCAGGAGAGTACTCCCGTCGTATTAGGACACCAGATTCGAGTGAAACGAGACCCTAACTTCCCCCGCTTAAGTAAGCAAAGAATCCAATTAGCATTCATTGATTCGCGAATGAAAAAGGAAAGACGGACTGGTCCCCGACAGTGTTTGGGAAGAATCGCCATCTTGGAGTGGCGAAGCATCAGCATGAAGTATAGACAGGAAGAGCAAAGAGGCCAATCAGTATTCATTGCCTCGTTGATAAAAACAGGAAGACGGACTGATCCCCAGCAGCATTTCAAATCGTCGCCATCTTAGAGTGATAAAGCGTCAACAGGAATTATAAGGGATATCGTATTGTAAGAAGGAAACCATCTAATAGAACTACAGGTTATACTACGCAGACAGGGTGAATTATAACCCTGACCGCGAGAAACTTCAGAATACAACAACTGACAAATTATAGATTGGTTTCTTTCCTGTGTCTACTTTTTTAAAGAATTAAATAAAAAGCGCATATGCATCAATCACATGCAGCGCTATGTCAATAAAGTTATATGACTACAATTGGAAATCCCATTACTTGCACAAAGTGTAGTTTAAGGGACCAGAAACATAATTCTTTAAATAAGCTCGACTGGATCTCTAGTGCCCAACTTGATATTAAAAACACTTAAGCTAGAGCCAATTTGGAGGGAATTTAGATTTATACATTCACAGCTTCTATTTGAGAATCACAAGATAAAAGTGACAGACACAAATAATTCGTATCTCATGGCTACTGGGCAAGAGTGGAAATTAGCCAAACAGTAAACGGGACACAGAGCAAACTATTGGCAATAGGCTGAGGATGACAGACACCTCCTAACAGTAAGACCGGTATTTATCCCAATCATTCGAGTTTGTGCACAGATTATAAGCTTCAGACACCAAGTCAAAGGGAGTATAGTTAGTAGCAAGAAAAGCTATATTAAGAGAAAATGGACAGGGAAAAAGGCTCTATTTGGAGAAGGGGGACAGATTCAAAATCCACTAAGTGGGTAAATAGAACCCAAGAGTTTGGGGACATACATTAGTTGGTACAGTGATATATGCAACACAAAATCTAGCCAGTGTCACATGCACATTCAACAATGTACAAGCAATTAAACGTGACCAGCAAGTACCACTTGTAGGTCTATATACAGACAGACAGTGAGCTGTAAACAGGGCACATATGTATATACATAGTTTGAGATATTTAGATAGCACATGTATATTTATAGATAGTAAACTTCTCTATAAACATAGAAGAGACATTTGTGCAGATATATAAGAGGTAGCATAAGCATTAATATACTAGTGCAGTTTGAGGGATAAGCAGAAACCAATACACAAGGCACAACATACTTATAAAAAATAATGTAATTCATTATCCACATTAATCCCACACTCTACTGCTCGTAACCTCATAATCCAACGAGCCTCACACTGTCTAAGTCTTAGCTCTCGGTCACCACCCCTAGAGTCAAAATTAACAGTCTCTATGCCATGAAATTGAAATCCAAGGGATATTTTCAGTTGAGGGCATTCACTTGCATGACTCCCTATTGGGTATCTAGTGTCCAGGTTTTTAAGGGCACGAAAATGTTCAGCCATACGGTCTTTGAGTGGACGGATGGTGCTACCAACATAAATTTTATTACATTTGCACTGCACCACATAGACCACAAATTTTGTCAGGCAGTCTATATGTTCGTGAATCTGGAATTTGCGTGAACCGTTAAATTCAAATTCCTTCACCCCTCTCTTGGCCAGCCTGCACATACTGCAACAGCCACAAGCGAATGATCCAATATTAAGTTGTTTTAGCCAAGTGGGTTTCATTTGAGGCTTTGTCGGATAGCTGGGGCTAATAATGCCTTGTATTGTTTTGCCCTTCCTATATGTGATACTGGGAATTCTAGATATATATTGTTCCAAAGACCTATCTGCAGTAAGCAGAGGCCAATTGCGTTTAAATATTCCATATAGTTTACTTGACCATGGATGGTAATTGGTCACCAGTCTCACAGTTGTGGCCTTGTCTTTAGCCTTTTTTGGGGTATTTTTCAGAGTGTCTGGACGTTGTAATCGCATAGCTCTCTCTTTAGCTTTCCGAATTATAGCCTCTGAATAACCCCTTGCAAGAAACCTATTCTCAATATCTCTCAGATTTTTAGAGAAATCTTCATCCTTGCTACAGTTTCTACGGGCCCTTAACATTTCTCCATAGGGGATAGCGTTAATTTGGTTCTTAGGGTGCGCACTCCTAGCGTGTAAAAGGGAGTTGCAAGCTGTGGTCTTTCTATACATTTTGCTATGTATCTTCCCATCTTGATGAAACAATTCAATATCAAGGAAAGAGATCTTCTCAGTATCCATTGACATAGTGAAGGTCATATTGTATGTATTATTGTTCATATGTTCAAAGAATCCCACAAGATCCTCATCACTGCCTGTCCATATAAGTAAGCAATCATCGATATAACGCCCATAATACAAGATATACTCCTGCCATTTGGCTCCTGATGGGCCCCAGATATGCCCCGTCTCAAACCATCCCATAAAGAGACAGGCAAAAGATGGGGCAAATCTGGAACCCATCGCAGTCCCACAGATCTGCAGGTACCACTCATTGTTGAAAAGGAAAGCATTATGTTTAAGGATGAGGAGTGACATTTCAATTAACATTTCAGAGTGTTCCAATAGCTCTACAGGACGTCGATACAAAAAGTACTTCAATGCCTGAATCCCAAGATCATGTGAGATATTTGTATACAGTGAGACAACGTCCATTGTTACAAATCTCATATTGGGTTCCCAACTCAGGTCATTGAGGATATTTAGTACATGTTTGGTATCCCTAATATAGGACGGGAGATTGGTCACATATATCTGTAACAAAGTGTCCACAAACTCCGCAATCCTTTCTGTAGGCCCTCCAATTCCAGATATGATTGGCCTACCCGGAGGAGTGGTCATGCTCTTATGAATCTTTGGGAGCGTATACAAGCAAGGGTATCTGGGTTTATCCCTTTTCAAATAGAAATACTCATCATTGGACAGAAGTCCACGTTCGCGCCACCTCTGTAATTCACAATTAATGATCTTCACTATGGCAAACATAGGATTATTATCGACCTTTCTGTACCACGTCTGGTTGTTTAATTGTGACATGATTTCCATATCATATTTGATTTTATCCATCACTACCATATTACCTCCTTTATCTGCTTCCCTCACTATAAGTTCTGTGTCTTTAGTTAAGGTTCTAAGAGCCTCTCGTTCTTTAAAAGTCAAGTTGCGTGAATTGGGTGCAAATTTGTTCGCAAGCATATGTCTGTCCCACTTGTCTATCTCGATATTCACCATCTTATGAAAGAGGTCAATATTGTTTCCACTGGTAAGTTGAGGTGTCCACCTCGATTTATTTTTAAGGCCACTGTCTATGCTTAAGTTTGTACAATGCTCCAAATCCGAAATAACATCAAAAACATTGACATCTTCATTCAGTGATAACAACGTGGTCACATTATGTGCATCTTCAATCGACAAATCCCCAGTAATCATATTGCATGTCTTAGGTACAATGGGCTTAGGATTGTTTTCAAAGAACTTTTTTAATTTCAGTTGTCTTGTGAATTTAAACACATCAATTTTAACATCTGTTACATCATACATCCTAGTAGGACAATAATTCATGCCCTTTTGTAATGCAGTGACTAGATCCTTAGATAGTATCTTACTAGACAGATTGACCACCTCTACTTCTCCCACCTGCTCACTGTTAATTATCTGTTCTTGTTCCATGAGCGTGTATGTACCCTCTCCCTTTCCCCTGTGGCTTCTTCCTCCCCTCTTGCCTCTCTTTGTTTTCCTTTGATATCCTGTTTTGGTCTCATCTCGTTCCCTTTGTTGCCCATTCTGATCCGTTGTACTTCCTTTAAAAAAGAATTATCGGGTAATGCTACCATAGAGCCTCCACTAGGGCCCTCATCTCCACTACTGACAATATTGCCAGAGGAGCTGGCACTAGTACTACTAACTGATGGTGTTTTGTTATCCGTTCTAGGCTGATCTTTCCTAATTATATCGTCAAATCTTTTAGCGAATGTAAATATCCTACCACTCGCATAATCAATTTCATCCCGCCTGAGTTTGCGGGCCTTACGTTGTTTGATATCTTCCTCGTAACCAGATAATATTTCTTCCAGAATGACATAATTTTTCTTTGTCGGCTCTACCATATTAAGGTCAGCAATCTCCTTCTCTAGGGTATCCACTTCCATAGCTGTTTTGGTAACCTTACGATCAGCATTTTCAATCAGAATATTCATTAATCTAAAACTATTATCATTAAGTTCTTTCTCCCATGTTTGGAGTAAATCTGCCTCTAAGTCATCATATGTGGGGAAAATTTGCGCTCGCAAGCCTCGGGGAACTCTATTCAGCTTTATATATTGTTTGAGGGTTGCGCCATCCCACCACTTAGAGATCTCAAATTTCCTTAGTCTTTCTAGTCGAACAAATTTAGCCTTAAGACCCTCATTTATCCTGGGAGCTCCCTGAATCACGGCTCTATTAACAGGTAACCCGGCATGTAGATTTTTGAAGAGATCCTCTGCGATCTTCTCACGGTCTAGTCTGGAACTCATGATTTATAACATATATTCACACAGTACAAATGGCATGCAGCAAGACCCAAATTTACAATGTGATTCTGAGATGTGGCTAGGTCAAACCTCGCGCAATACCATAAAAGTAATCAAAAGTACAGTTAGCATCCAAGGAGTGCTCAAGGGAACAGTTAGGAGACGGCCACCCACGTATCCAAAAACCTTTAGTGACCATTGGTACACAAAGGGCAAATCAAAAAACAGAATCCCATTCCCGAGCAAAAAGCAGACTCAAATCATCAGAGAGTCCGTACACACAGATATCAGTCCAAATCTTGTGCAATAAAATTCTTCTTTATTTTCTTTGCAGATAAAAATAGCTGGTATAGTCAGAATGCAGCCAACACGTGTTTCGTCTTGGGAATATCACCCATCGACTTCCTCAGGGCTACAATGACAACAATGAGAAACATACACTAAGATAGTATTCAGTGTAATCTATCCACATATCATCATAGCTTGAGTAACAATCAGCTAAACATTGGATTTGTCTAGCATAGAACAGAATCCATAAAGAAATATTAAAAGGAAGAACCACTAGAGAGTCCATCCCGTGAAAAGAGAAGACTTCAACAAAGTGCAAACACCAAAGACCGCAGAGGAATAATAAAAAGAGAATTTAGATATGAAGAATTATTAGTGCCACTATAAAACCAATAGTTTTATCAGACAAAGAATTACCACCATATTATTGTGTGCATGCTCAAACCAAAAGGAGTGATTATAAATAAGAAGACAAACAACCAGTGCACACAGTACTCCAAGCTACTCACCTAGAATAAATACTAAGGCAGTTCCGCCGAATTTTAGGCAGACCATACGATTAATCGCATATAATGTAAGTCTACATAAAGAAGAGAAGAAGAAAGAAAGTAGAACAAAGAATACTAAAAGCCCTTTCAGGCTAGGACCGACATTAATAATACCCTCATACTTATGGATGTACAGACTAAGGAAGAGGGCATAATTAAAAAGTGTCTGTACCTCAAATATTAAAAATAAGCGAGTGCTGTCTTAATTAGACCTGTATCCCAAGGGGTATAGCCAAAAGTGTAGACAAATGTCTAAAGGACACAAAATTACCTAAGGGAACCTATAACATCATCCCAAGATAATAACTGACATACTCAGCCATATGAATTTATACAGTAAGAGAATTAGTCTATATCTGACTCTATAAAATATAACCACAATATAACATATAAAATTCCAATATCTTCATCACAAGAGGACAGAGATGTTCATCCTAACAGTGTCTAGTGGAGACTAGCCAATACATTGGATATTGAGATTTCAGGATACAATAAGACTTTCTGATTTCTTTACCTTTAGAGCGCTCATTTTCCGGTTTAGGAAGTTTGAATATATATCTAAAATCAAAGATAGCATGAATTAGTCACACCAAATGTGTGAGACTAATATATTTAGTCTGTCACAGAAGGTATTTTGTATTCGAAATTAACAACCACAGAAGCAATAGCATTTTGAATCACTCCGGATGTTAAGGCATATAATTATAGGCATTGTATCCTAACATTCCCATTTGGACAACTCTGCGTATTTAAAGAGTTTTAAAAATAAGTGCAACAAGCCGAAAAACAAAAAATATATAGAAAATAATCCAGTAGCCACAAGCAGTCTTGCTTGTTTTCCGATTTAATGCATTTGAGTATATAACCAAAATCGAAAGTCAGAGATAGCGTAAGTTAGTCACATTCATATTTGTGACATTCATAAGTTAGATTCATCAGAGAGATGCCATTTATCCAAGGCTGACAGACATAAGAACAATAATATTTAAAGTCGCTCCAAGGCATTTCATCCCTACTTTCCTAATTAAACAATTTAAAATGTTTGGAAAGAGGATATACGTAACAAACCAAACCATCCAGTAGCCACAAATAACACGGCCAAGCCACCGTCTAATCTCTAAATAGTTAATGGACACATAAAGCAAAGTCACCAGACGTAAAAAAGCTTACCAGAGTCAGGAGAGTACTCCCGTCGTATTAGGACACCAGATTCGAGTGAAACGAGACCTAACTTCCCCCTGCTTAAGTAAGCAAAGAATCCAATTAGCATTCATTGATTCGCGAATGAAAAAGGAAAGACGGACTGGTCCCCGACAGTGTTTGGGAAGAATCGCCATCTTGGAGTGGCGAAGCATCAGCATGAAGTATAGACAGGAAGAGCAAAGAGGCCAATCAGTATTCATTGCCTCGTTGATAAAAACAGGAAGACGGACTGATCCCCAGCAGCATTTCAAATCGTCGCCATCTTAGAGTGATAAAGCGTCAACAGGAATTATAAGGGATATCGTATTGTAAGAAGGAAACCATCTAATAGAACTACAGGTTATACTCGCAGACAGGGTGAATTATAACCCTGACCGCGAGAAACTTCAGAATACAACAACTGACAAATTATAGATTGGTTTCTTTCCTGTGTCTACTTTTTTTAAGAATTAAATAAAAAGCGCATATGCATCAATCACATGCAGCGCTATGTCAATAAAGTTATATGACTACAATTGGAAATCCCATTACTTGCACAAAGTGTAGTTTAAGGGACCAGAAACATAATTCTTTAAATAAGCTCGACTGGATCTCTAGTGCCCAACTTGATATTAAAAACACTTAAGCTAGAGCCAATTTGGAGGGAATTTAGATTTATACATTCACAGCTTCTATTTGAGAATCACAAGATAAAAGTGACAGACACAAATAATTCGTATCTCATGGCTACTGGGCAAGAGTGGAAATTAGCCAAACAGTAAACGGGACACAGAGCAAACTATTGGCAATAGGCTGAGGATGACAGACACCTCCTAACAGTAAGACCGGTATTTATCCCAATCATTCGAGTTTGTGCACAGATTATAAGCTTCAGACACCAAGTCAAAGGGAGTATAGTTAGTAGCAAGAAAAGCTATATTAAGAGAAAATGGACAGGGAAAAAGGCTCTATTTGGAGAAGGGGGACAGATTCAAAATCCACTAAGTGGGTAAATAGAACCCAAGAGTTTGGGGACATACATTAGTTGGTACAGTGATATATGCAACACAAAATCTAGCCAGTGTCACATGCACATTCAACAATGTACAAGCAATTAAACGTGACCAGCAAGTACCACTTGTAGGTCTATATACAGACAGACAGTGAGCTGTAAACAGGGCACATATGTATATACATAGTTTGAGATATTTAGATAGCACATGTATATTTATAGATAGTAAACTTCTCTATAAACATAGAAGAGACATTTGTGCAGATATATAAGAGGTAGCATAAGCATTAATATACTAGTGCAGTTTGAGGGATAAGCAGAAACCAATACACAAGGCACAACATACTTATAAAAAATAATGTAATTCATTATCCACATTAATCCCACACTCTACTGCTCGTAACCTCATAATCCAACGAGCCTCACACTGTCTAAGTCTTAGCTCTCGGTCACCACCCCTAGAGTCAAAATTAACAGTCTCTATGCCATGAAATTGAAATCCAAGGGATATTTTCAGTTGAGGGCATTCACTTGCATGACTCCCTATTGGGTATCTAGTGTCCAGGTTTTTAAGGGCACGAAAATGTTCAGCCATACGGTCTTTGAGTGGACGGATGGTGCTACCAACATAAATTTTATTACATTTGCACTGCACCACATAGACCACAAATTTTGTCAGGCAGTCTATATGTTCGTGAATCTGGAATTTGCGTGAACCGTTAAATTCAAATTCCTTCACCCCTCTCTTGGCCAGCCTGCACATACTGCAACAGCCACAAGCGAATGATCCAATATTAAGTTGTTTTAGCCAAGTGGGTTTCATTTGAGGCTTTGTCGGATAGCTGGGGCTAATAATGCCTTGTATTGTTTTGCCCTTCCTATATGTGATACTGGGAATTCTAGATATATATTGTTCCAAAGACCTATCTGCAGTAAGCAGAGGCCAATTGCGTTTAAATATTCCATATAGTTTACTTGACCATGGATGGTAATTGGTCACCAGTCTCACAGTTGTGGCCTTGTCTTTAGCCTTTTTTGGGGTATTTTTCAGAGTGTCTGGACGTTGTAATCGCATAGCTCTCTCTTTAGCTTTCCGAATTATAGCCTCTGAATAACCTCTTGCAAGAAACCTATTCTCAATATCTCTCAGATTTTTAGAGAAATCTTCATCCTTGCTACAGTTTCTACGGGCCCTTAACATTTCTCCATAGGGGATAGCGTTAATTTGGTTCTTAGGGTGCGCACTCCTAGCGTGTAAAGGGAGTTGCAAGCTGTGGTCTTTCTATACATTTTGCTATGTATCTTCCCATCTTGATGAAACAATTCAATATCAAGGAAAGAGATCTTCTCAGTATCCATTGACATAGTGAAGGTCATATTGTATGTATTATTGTTCATATGTTCAAAGAATCCCACAAGATCCTCATCACTGCCTGTCCATATAAGTAAGCAATCATCGATATAACGCCCATAATACAAGATATACTCCTGCCATTTGGCTCCTGATGGGCCCCAGATATGCCCCGTCTCAAACCATCCCATAAAGAGACAGGCAAAAGATGGGGCAAATCTGGAACCCATCGCAGTCCCACAGATCTGCAGGTACCACTCATTGTTGAAAAGGAAAGCATTATGTTTAAGGATGAGGAGTGACATTTCAATTAACATTTCAGAGTGTTCCAATAGCTCTACAGGACGTCGATACAAAAAGTACTTCAATGCCTGAATCCCAAGATCATGTGAGATATTTGTATACAGTGAGACAACGTCCATTGTTACAAATCTCATATTGGGTTCCCAACTCAGGTCATTGAGGATATTTAGTACATGTTTGGTATCCCTAATATAGGACGGGAGATTGGTCACATATATCTGTAAAAAGTGTCCACAAACTCCGCAATCCTTTCTGTAGGCCCTCCAATTCCAGATATGATTGGCCTACCCGGAGGAGTGGTCATGCTCTTATGAATCTTTGGGAGCGTATACAAGCAAGGGTATCTGGGTTTATCCCTTTTCAAATAGAAATACTCATCATTGGACAGAAGTCCACGTTCGCGCCACCTCTGTAATTCACAATTAATGATCTTCACTATGGCAAACATAGGATTATTATCGACCTTTCTGTACCACGTCTGGTTGTTTAATTGTGACATGATTTCCATATCATATTTGATTTTATCCATCACTACCATATTACCTCCTTTATCTGCTTCCCTCACTATAAGTTCTGTGTCTTTAGTTAAGGTTCTAAGAGCCTCTCGTTCTTTAAAAGTCAAGTTGCGTGAATTGGGTGCAAATTTGTTCGCAAGCATATGTCTGTCCCACTTGTCTATCTCGATATTCACCATCTTATGAAAGAGGTCAATATTGTTTCCACTGGTAAGTTGAGGTGTCCACCTCGATTTATTTTTAAGGCCACTGTCTATGCTTAAGTTTGTACAATGCTCCAAATCCGAAATAACATCAAAAACATTGACATCTTCATTCAGTGATAACAACGTGGTCACATTATGTGCATCTTCAATCGACAAATCCCCAGTAATCATATTGCATGTCTTAGGTACAATGGGCTTAGGATTGTTTTCAAAGAACTTTTTTAATTTCAGTTGTCTTGTGAATTTAAACACATCAATTTTAACATCTGTTACATCATACATCCTAGTAGGACAATAATTCATGCCCTTTTGTAATGCAGTGACTAGATCCTTAGATAGTATCTTACTAGACAGATTGACCACCTCTACTTCTCCCACCTGCTCACTGTTAATTATCTGTTCTTGTTCCATGAGCGTGTATGTACCCTCTCCCTTTCCCCTGTGGCTTCTTCCTCCCCTCTTGCCTCTCTTTGTTTTCCTTTGATATCCTGTTTTGGTCTCATCTCGTTCCCTTTGTTGCCCATTCTGATCCGTTGTACTTCCTTTAAAAAAGAATTATCGGGTAATGCTACCATAGAGCCTCCACTAGGGCCCTCATCTCCACTACTGACAATATTGCCAGAGGAGCTGGCACTAGTACTACTAACTGATGGTGTTTTGTTATCCGTTCTAGGCTGATCTTTCCTAATTATATCGTCAAATCTTTTAGCGAATGTAAATATCCTACCACTCGCATAATCAATTTCATCCCGCCTGAGTTTGCGGGCCTTACGTTGTTTGATATCTTCCTCGTAACCAGATAATATTTCTTCCAGAATGACATAATTTTTCTTTGTCGGCTCTACCATATTAAGGTCAGCAATCTCCTTCTCTAGGGTATCCACTTCCATAGCTGTTTTGGTAACCTTACGATCAGCATTTTCAATCAGAATATTCATTAATCTGGTAGAGCCGACAAAGAAAAATTATGTCATTCTGGAAGAAATATTATCTGGTTACGAGGAAGATATCAAACAACGTAAGGCCCGCAAACTCAGGCGGGATGAAATTGATTATGCGAGTGGTAGGATATTTACATTCGCTAAAAGATTTGACGATATAATTAGGAAAGATCAGCCTAGAACGGATAACAAAACACCATCATTTAGTAGTACTAGTGCCAGCTCCTCTGGCAATATTGTCAGTAGTGGAGATGAGGGCCCTAGTGGAGGCTCTATGGTAGCATTACCCGATAATTCTTTTTTAAAGGAAGTACAACGGATCAGAATGGGCAACAAAGGGAACGAGATGAGACCAAAACAGGATATCAAAGGAAAACAAAGAGAGGCAAGAGGGGAGGAAGAAGCCACAGGGGAAAGGGAGAGGGTACATACACGCTCATGGAACAAGAACAGATAATTAACAGTGAGCAGGTGGGAGAAGTAGAGGTGGTCAATCTGTCTAGTAAGATACTATCTAAGGATCTAGTCACTGCATTACAAAGGGCATGAATTATTGTCCTACTAGGATGTATGATGTAACAGATGTTAAAATTGATGTGTTTAAATTCACAAGACAACTGAAATTAAAAAGTTCTTTGAAAACAATCCTAAGCCCATTGTACCTAAGACATGCAATATGATTACTGGGGATTTGTCGATTGAAGATGCACATAATGTGACCACGTTGTTATCACTGAATGAAGATGTCAATGTTTTTGATGTTATTTCGGATTTGGAGCATTGTACAAACTTAAGCATAGACAGTGGCCTTAAAAATAAATCGAGGTGGACACCTCAACTTACCAGTGGAAACAATATTGACCTCTTTCATAAGATGGTGAATATCGAGATAGACAAGTGGGACAGACATATGCTTGCGAACAAATTTGCACCCAATTCACGCAACTTGACTTTTAAAGAACGAGAGGCTCTTAGAACCTTAACTAAAGACACAGAACTTATAGTGAGGGAAGCAGATAAAGGAGGTAATATGGTAGTGTTGGATAAAATCAAATATGATATGGAAATCATGTCACAATTAAACAACCAGACGTGGTACAGAAAGGTCGATAATAATCCTATGTTTGCCATAGTGAAGATCATTAATTGTGAATTACAGAGGTGGCGCGAACGTGGACTTCTGTCCAATGATGAGTATTTCTATTTGAAAAGGGATAAACCCAGATACCCTTGCTTGTATACGCTCCCAAAGATTCATAAGAGCATGACCACTCCTCCGGGTAGGCCAATCATATCTGGAATTGGAGGGCCTACAGAAAGGATTGCGGAGTTTGTGGACACTTTTTTACAGATATATGTGACCAATCTCCCGTCCTATATTAGGTATACCAAACATGTGCTAAATATCCTCAATGACCTGAGTTGGGAACCCAATATGAGATTTGTAACAATGGACGTTGTCTCACTGTATACAAATATCTCACATGATCTTGGGATTCAGGCATTGAAGTACTTTTGTATCGACGTCCTGTAGAGCTATTGGAACACTCTGAAATGTTAATTGAAATGTCACTCCTCATCCTTAAACATAATGCTTTCCTTTTCAACAATGAGTGGTACCTGCAGATCTGTGGGACTGCGATGGGTTCAGATTTGCCCCATCTTTTGCCTGTCTCTTTATGGGATGGTTTGAGACGGGGCATATCTGGGGCCCATCAGGAGCCAAATGGCAGGAGTATATCTTGTATTATGGGCGTTATATCGATGATTGCTTACTTATATGGACAGGCAGTGATGAGGATCTTGTGGGATTCTTTGAACATATGAACAATAATACATACAATATGACCTTCACTATGTCAATGGATACTGAGAAGATCTCTTTCCTTGATATTGAATTGTTTCATCAAGATGGGAAGATACATAGCAAAATGTATAGAAAGACCACAGCTTGCAACTCCCTTTACACGCTAGGAGTGCGCACCCTAAGAACCAAATTAACGCTATCCCCTATGGAGAAATGTTAAGGGCCCGTAGAAACTGTAGCAAGGATGAAGATTTCTCTAAAAATCTGAGAGATATTGAGAATAGGTTTCTTGCAAGGGGTTATTCAGAGGCTATAATTCGGAAAGCTAAAGAGAGAGCTATGCGATTACAACGTCCAGACACTCTGAAAAATACCCCAAAAAGGCTAAAGACAAGGCCACAACTGTGAGACTGGTGACCAATTACCATCCATGGTCAAGTAAACTATATGGAATATTTAAACGCAATTGGCCTCTGCTTACTGCAGATAGGTCTTTGGAACAATATATATCTAGAATTCCCAGTATCACATATAGGAAGGGCAAAACAATACAAGGCATTATTAGCCCCAGCTATCCGACAAAGCCTCAAATGAAACCCACTTGGCTAAAACAACTTAATATTGGATCATTCGCTTGTGGCTGTTGCAGTATGTGCAGGCTGGCCAAGAGAGGGGTGAAGGAATTTGAATTTAACGGTTCACGCAAATTCCAGATTCACGAACATATAGACTGCCTGACAAAATTTGTGGTCTATGTGGTGCAGTGCAAATGTAATAAAATTTATGTTGGTAGCACCATCCGTCCACTCAAAGACCGTATGGCTGAACATTTTCGTGCCCTTAAAAACCTGGACACTAGATACCCAATAGGGAGTCATGCAAGTGAATGCCCTCAACTGAAAATATCCCTTGGATTTCAATTTCATGGCATAGAGACTGTTAATTTTGACTCTAGGGGTGGTGACCGAGAGCTAAGACTTAGACAGTGTGAGGCTCGTTGGATTATGAGGTTACGAGCAGTAGAGTGTGGGATTAATGTGGATAATGAATTACATTATTTTTTATAAGTATGTTGTGCCTTGTGTATTGGTTTCTGCTTATCCCTCAAACTGCACTAGTATATTAATGCTTATGCTACCTCTTATATATCTGCACAAATGTCTCTTCTATGTTTATAGAGAAGTTTACTATCTATAAATATACATGTGCTATCTAAATATCTCAAACTATGTATATACATATGTGCCCTGTTTACAGCTCACTGTCTGTCTGTATATAGACCTACAAGTGGTACTTGCTGGTCACGTTTAATTGCTTGTACATTGTTGAATGTGCATGTGACACTGGCTAGATTTTGTGTTGCATATATCACTGTACCAACTAATGTATGTCCCCAAACTCTTGGGTTCTATTTACCCACTTAGTGGATTTTGAATCTGTCCCCCTTCTCCAAATAGAGCCTTTTTCCCTGTCCATTTTCTCTTAATATAGCTTTTCTTGCTACTAACTATACTCCCTTTGACTTGGTGTCTGAAGCTTATAATCTGTGCACAAACTCGAATGATTGGGATAAATACCGGTCTTACTGTTAGGAGGTGTCTGTCATCCTCAGCCTATTGCCAATAGTTTGCTCTGTGTCCCGTTTACTGTTTGGCTAATTTCCACTCTTGCCCAGTAGCCATGAGATACGAATTATTTGTGTCTGTCACTTTTATCTTGTGATTCTCAAATAGAAGCTGTGAATGTATAAATCTAAATTCCCTCCAAATTGGCTCTAGCTTAAGTGTTTTTAATATCAAGTTGGGCACTAGAGATCCAGTCGAGCTTATTTAAAGAATTATGTTTCTGGTCCCTTAAACTACACTTTGTGCAAGTAATGGGATTTCCAATTGTAGTCATATAACTTTATTGACATAGCGCTGCATGTGATTGATGCATATGCGCTTTTTATTTAATTCTTAAAAAAGTAGACACAGGAAAGAAACCAATCTATAATTTGTCAGTTGTTGTATTCTGAAGTTTCTCGCGGTCAGGGTTATAATTCACCCTGTCTGCGAGTATAACCTGTAGTTCTATTAGATGGTTTCCTTCTTACAATACGATATCCCTTATAATTCCTGTTGACGCTTTAGCACTCTAAGATGGCGACGATTTGAAATGCTGCTGGGGATCAGTCCGTCTTCCTGTTTTTATCAACGAGGCAATGAATACTGATTGGCCTCTTTGCTCTTCCTGTCTATACTTCATGCTGATGCTTCGCCACTCCAAGATGGCGATTCTTCCCAAACACTGTCGGGGACCAGTCCGTCTTTCCTTTTTCATTCGCGAATCAATGAATGCTAATTGGATTCTTTGCTTACTTAAGCGGGGGAAGTTAGGGTCTCGTTTCACTCGAATCTGGTGTCCTAATACGACGGGAGTACTCTCCTGACTCTGGTAAGCTTTTTTACGTCTGGTGACTTTGCTTTATGTGTCCATTAACTATTTCGAGATTAGACGGTGGCTTGGCCGTGTTATTTGTGGCTACTGGATGGTTTGGTTTGTTACGTATATCCTCTTTCCAAACATTTTAAATTGTTTAATTAGGAAAGTAGGGATGAAATGCCTTGGAGCGACTTTAAATATTATTGTTCTTATGTCTGTCAGCCTTGGATAAATGGCATCTCTCTGATGAATCTAACTTATGAATGTCACAAATATGAATGTGACTAACTTACGCTATCTCTGACTTTCGATTTTGGTTATATACTCAAATGCATTAAATCGGAAAACAAGCAAGACTGCTTGTGGCTACTGGATTATTTTCTATATATTTTTGTTTTTCGGCTTGTTGCACTTATTTTTAAAACTCTTTAAATACGCAGAGTTGTCCAAATGGGAATGTTAGGATACAATGCCTATAATTATATGCCTTAACATCCGGAGTGATTCAAAATGCTATTGCTTCTGTGGTTGTTAATTTCGAATACAAAATACCTTCTGTGACAGACTAAATATATTAGTCTCACACATTTGGTGTGACTAATTCATGCTATCTTTGATTTTAGATATATATTCAAACTTCCTAAACCGGAAAATGAGCGCTCTAAAGGTAAAGAAATCAGAAAGTCTTATTGTATCCTGAAATCTCAATATCCAATGTATTGGCTAGTCTCCACTAGACACTGTTAGGATGAACATCTCTGTCCTCTTGTGATGAAGATATTGGAATTTTATATGTTATATTGTGGTTATATTTTATAGAGTCAGATATAGACTAATTCTCTTACTGTATAAATTCATATGGCTGAGTATGTCAGTTATTATCTTGGGATGATGTTATAGGTTCCCTTAGGTAATTTTGTGTCCTTTAGACATTTGTCTACACTTTTGGCTATACCCTTGGGATACAGGTCTAATTAAGACAGCACTCGCTTATTTTTAATATTTGAGGTACAGACACTTTTTAATTATGCCCTCTTCCTTAGTCTGTACATCCATAAGTATGAGGGTATTATTAATGTCGGTCCTAGCCTGAAAGGGCTTTTAGTATTCTTTGTTCTACTTTCTTTCTTCTTCTTTCTTTATGTAGACTTACATTATATGCGATTAATCGTATGGGCTGCCTAAAATTCGGCGGAACTGCCTTAGTATTTATTCTAGGTGAGTAGCTTGGAGTACTGTGTGCACTGGTTGTTTGTCTTCTTATTTATAATCACTCCTTTTGGTTTGAGCATGCACACAATAATATGGTGGTAATTCTTTGTCTGATAAAACTATTGGTTTTATAGTGGCACTAATAATTCTTCATATCTAAATTCTCTTTTATTATTCCTGTGCGGTCTTTGGTGTTTGCACTTTGTTGAAGTCTTCTCTTTTCACGGGATGGACTCTCTAGTGGTTCTTCCTTTTAATATTTCTTTATGGATTCTGTTCTATGCTAGACAAATCCAATGTTTAGCTGATTGTTACTCAAGCTATGATGATATGTGGATAGATTACACTGAATACTATCTTAGTGTATGTTTCTCATTGTTGTCATTGTAGCCCTGAGGAAGTCGATGGGTGATATTCCCAAGACGAAACACGTGTTGGCTGCATTCTGACTATACCAGCTATTTTTATCTGCAAAGAAAATAAAGAAGAATTTTATTGCACAAGATTTGGACTGATATCTGTGTGTACGGACTCTCTGATGATTTGAGTCTGCTTTTGCTCGGGAATGGGATTCTGTTTTTTGATTTGCCCTTTGTGTACCAATGGTCACTAAAGGTTTTTTGGATACGTGGGTGGCCGTCTCCTAACTGTTCCCTTGAGCACTCCTTGGATGCTAACTGTACTTTTGATTACTTTTATGGTATTGCGCGAGGTTTGACCTAGCCACATCTCAGAATCTACTTGATAAACTGGTTTCTGAAGGTATCATTGAGGCAACTGATTTCTCAGAGTGGGTCAGTCCTATTGTAATTGTTCGACAAAAGAATGGAAATATTTGCTTGTGTGCGTATTTACGCACTCATAACAAAAATATTTAGGTAGACTTTCATCCTCTCCCCAAAATCCAGGATTTGCTTTGCAGGTATGAGTGGCTCCATGTTTTTTACGCTGTTAGACTTACGCTCAGCCTACCACCAGATCCCACTGTCTCCCCTGTCTACTGTTTTAACAACTTTTGCTACTCCGTTTGGAGCTTATACATTTTTGAGATTACCCTCTAGATTGACCTCTGCAGCTAGCGTATGTTAGAAATTTATGGACCACATACTTAAGGGAATTGATGGTGTACAAGCATACCAAGATGATGTTTTGATTTTTTCCAAGAGCAAAGCAGAACACATGATTACACTCAAAAAAGTTCTGAACACATTTAAGGATGTTGATGTCACGTTAGGCAGTGATAAATGCAAAAACAATTTCTCATTCACTTGAGTATTTAGGTCACACCATTTCCCCTTCAGGTTTCAGACCAAAGTTGTCGCTCACACTAGCCATTTCTCAAGTTCCCGCACCTAAAGATAAGGACTCATTAAAGTCAATCCTAGGCAATACAGAATATTACTCTAGATTCATTGCAGGATAAGCCCAAGTAGTTCAACCTTTACGTTCTCTACTTACAAAATATTCAAGTTTTATTTGGAACCAAGAAGCTCACAAGGCATTTGACGTAATCAAAAATTAATAATTGATGCCCCTGCATTGTCTTCTTTCTCTCCAGGCAAAAGGTGTTTCATTTCCTTGGATGCTAGTCAATATGGGTTAGGTGCTGTATTATGCCAATGGGTCGGTGGCAAAGAGCACACCATAGGCTTTGCTTCCAAATCGTTAATGGTTGCTGAAACCAATTAGAGCACAATAGAAAGAGAAGCTCTTGCTTGTTCTTGGGCAGTGGAGAAATTTAAAACTTTTATATGGGGCACATCTTTCGACATGTATTCTGATCATAAACCTTTATTGC
Organism: Calotriton arnoldi; assembly: GCA_963921515.1. Lineage (NCBI taxonomy): Eukaryota > Metazoa > Chordata > Amphibia > Caudata > Salamandridae > Calotriton > Calotriton arnoldi. The sequence continues at coordinate 834,338 of CAWUFW010006494.1, read as the reverse complement.
ACCTACTAAATGGTAATGGTACAGGCAAAGCCTCTGCTAGGCTAGTCCGCATTTTATCTCGCTTACATGAATACAACTTTGTTATGAAATAAATTCCAGGTGGTCCTAATGTCAGGGCAGATTGTCTATCTAGGTTACCAATAACAGACAATTTCCCAGAAACTAAATTTGATGATATTGACTGTGTTGTCACTTCTATTGAAGACATGTTTGGTTCCAGAACATTGGTTACTCACAAGGGCTGGCTTAATGCTTCTGAAGAAGACAAAGTCCTTCAGTCTGCTAAAAACATGATGGTCACTGGCTGGCCCAAAGAATGTTCATTACCTGCTTGTTTAAAATCCTTTGCTCAGGTTTCAGAGGAACTATCTATTGTAGAAAACATACTCATGCGTGGAGATCTGTGTGTTCCCCCTGTTTCGCTTTGCTTCAAATGTTTTCAAGCAGCTCATGAAGGCCACTTAGGAGTAGGAGGTACGTCTAGAAAGTTGAAAGAACCCTTTTGGTGGCCTGCTATGGACAAAGATGTATCCCAATGGATAGGTGATTGCCAGACCTGTCTAGTTTCTGATAAACATTGGAAAACGGTCAAAACACCTTTACATTCTGTACCTGTTCCAGAAGAAGCTTGGTCAAAATTAGCTCTCGATTTTGCTTGTCCCTTTGACTTACCCAGTGGCAAGAGATATATCATGGTCTTAATAGACTACTTTTCTAAATGGGTAGAATATGAATTTTGTACTACTCCCAACACAATGTCTGTAATTAATTTCTTGTCCAGAGTATTCAGTTCAGAAGGGTTCCCCAAGGAAATAGTTACAGATAAAGCCACACATTTTACATCTTGTAATATGCAGGATTTTCTTTTACATCATGCTATAGAACATCTAAGAGCAGTTTTGTATTCACCTTCTTCAAACGGTCTGGTTGAAAGAATGAATAGATTTGTAAAGGAGGGAATATAATCTGCCTTAGCCTGCAACTTACCTGTTGAAGAGTTCCTTAAAAAAATTTAGTCTTACGCAAGTACTTCTCATTCAACTACAGGGATTTCTCCTTTTAGGCTTCTTAGGAAAAGAGATCCCAAAGGTAACATGTGTCCAGATTGGTTAAAAGTGTTTAAAAAACAGAATGTTTCATGTTTAGCTTGTGCGGACAAACAAAAAATGAGAAAGAATGTCTCTATACAACAAGACATACAGAAACATCTCTTTGACTCTAAGCATACCAATGTTTATCATGATTTTCAAGTAGGCGAATGGGTCATGGTTAAAAATCCCAACAGAGTAAAAAAGGGAGCTTTAAAGTTTTCTCTGCCTGTACAGATTCTGAAAACTGCAAAAGGTTCACTCTTTTTGGATAAAAAGGGGTGGGGGAATAAAAGAGTGGTTGTCAAGCTGACACCTGATCAGGCAGCTAAGATTCTTGTTTCCAAGAATTTATCTGTAGAAGATAATTTCAATTGCTCTCATTTCTCCCTGGGTTCTCCATCTGATGATGTAGCATTCACTGGTGGTTTAACCAATCAGTCCACTTCTCATGACATATCTGTTCATACCCCACTTGAAACTTCACAATTTGATGAACCTTCATTTCAACAACATGTTCATTCTCAGCAAGGCGATTTGAGCGAAGAAGCTTGCTCTGGTTCTTCCAGGTCACCTCGTAATTGTACTTTGCCCTCTAGGTTTAGAGATTTTTATATGTATTAAGTTTTCTTTAAAAGGAGAGGGGTGATGTAATGATGCTTATAAAGACATGATTACAGTGTCTCCTATGTTTATTACCATGTTCAATAGGTTCTAATATGTCCATTAGTTCCAGCGCGGCATGCGCTGAATCAACATGTTTAGAGTTGAAATGTATATTTCGAGCTGCCGTTTCTCCTTAATGAACTCAGAATGCATGCAACAGCCAGATGCACTCTGATCTTTGCTGAGGAGACGCACTCCTGTGTTTTCCACCTGAAGTCCTGAATAAAGATATTATTTGTTACCTGGATCTTCGCTCTTCGTTTCTTACGTACCTTGCTACTTTACACCTGGGCACAGGCAGGCAGGCCTGGCAGGGGGGACTCTCCCGTGAGGACATCCTTTTCCGCATGCAAAGTATTGTGGATGCAAACAGGGGTGCTATGGAAGGCAAAAGGTCTTCTTCCATCGGCAGTTCACACCAGCGAGTGTGCTCTTGTTTCTGCATTCCTCAAGCCTTCTCTGTGCTACACGCACTGGGCTCACCTTCTGCTCTGCTGTGCATGTGCTGTCCCCGACCTGCTGCCGCTTCCCCTTTCTGGTTTTTTTTTTCCTCCCATGTAAGCCTATTTACGGATCTGGCATGAAGTTTGGGTACATTCTAGTGGCCAGCAGCATGTGATGCACTGCCCCATTCCCAGCAACAACAAGAGAGGTGGGGAGCTGCTCCTACTGCAGCAGGTTCTTGGGTAGATTTGGGGGTAAATATGGCTCCCTGGCCCATTGCTTCTACTCCCCCAGAGGCGTCTGACCAGTTCTTTTCTTTCTCTGTTGTGCTGTGGACACAGGTTCTCTCTCTCTCTCTCTCTCTCTCTCTCTCTCTCGGCCACCGACATGCCCAGCTGCAGTGTTTGAAGTGTGCCTGCAGGCTGTCGACCAGGAGCCGTCTCTTGCTCAGGTGCAGTAGTGCGGGACACTCTTCCCTCACGGAAGTGCCACTGCGTGTCTGCATGCTTTGCCCTTTCAGAGGTAACTGCATAGGGCCCTTCACACTGGTATCGCAGCAGGGCTTCAGCCACTCAGGCTCTGTATGATGGCAGAGTTGTCAATGGAGCAGCGCCACCCTGCTTGGTAGGGGTGATGGAGCAAGAACTCACAATGAGACTTGCTCAGAAGCAATCTTCTCATGGTATTAATTTATTAAACTTTGTAATGTTCGTACTAACAAATGCACACACGAATACAAGTAGAAGGAAGCTTGCCTATGTGTTTAAACTAACCAATAACGCGTGTCTAATATAAAATGGCCGCTAAAGCGTGGGAAACCTATTGCGCATGTGTCAACCATATCACGTGGTGTGACGTCTTTCTTTGCTTGGAGGGAAATCCTTGCTTCTGCGCAGTGTGTATTAAAATGGCTGCTTAATGTTTTCACGTGCTACAGCTTGCTCATATGTTGCAATTAAACTGTGGTATCCTAACGCTATTAATGCGGGATAGAATTTTAATTAAATGTGAATAGAGTAGAAAGAGTGGGTATACAGTGAAACAATTTATTTGTGATTTTAATATTTTCTTCTTTGACTTTTATTAGTTCGTAAATGGGCCTGGGGTTTGGTTGAACTGAAACTCGAGAGACAATGGTTCTGCGCATGCGCCCTGCGAGGCTGCCCAGAGGAGAGGATGAAGTCAACCTGGACGTCGTCCAAGGCCATGACCTGATGGCCAACACTATTGTACCCACGATGTCCCTACCGAAAGAAACAATTTATATAAACATTGTAATAAACTTTGTCGTGAGACGGGTGGGAAATAAAGCAAATGTATTAATTGTGATGGGCGGTATTTTAAAACAATGGGCTTTAAGAAATTGAACTAAATTGATATGGTGTGAGGATCAACCCCCTGTCCCCGACCAATCAGAAGTAGTGGGCCCATATTTTTGCAACATTAATGGGAGGTACATGGGCGTAGAAGGGTATAATAGATATAGAATTAGCTAATTAGTTAGAGGCATTAGGAGAGACATTGGGCATAAGCTCCAGACAGACAAGCTGATCGATTGCAGACTGAATCGCTGTCCAGAGAGGTCCTGAGGAGGGGGCGGCGGAGTCCATTAGAAGGAAGACACAGGAGAAATCGAGGAGAAGCGAAGTATCAGAGAGGGGAACGACGCAGGCGTCGTTGATAGAGAGGTCACCGGTCCTGTCCTGAACCTGGAGGAGGTCTTTGCTCTTCATCCTTCCTGGGTCCTATCTTTCCAACTCCTTGGCCAAGGGGTTTGGTTTCTCGCACTTTTAGGTAAATATAAATGCAACCCTTAGTTGCGCTGCTGTCTCTATCTTCTTCTTTCTGAGGGACCGTCATTGATCGATAATTGATTATTATGCTTCATCCTTGATATACGATTAAGTATCACGTGGTTCTGTATTTTACTCTGCTAAATCTTTAGATAAACATTTTAAAACTTCCTGACTCAGTGATTATTTCAGGATTATGAATTGTAATGAATGTCACTCATTTTAAACTTCCCAATTAGTAAAGGGTCCATCGGTAAGTCATTACTCTTCAATCAAAAAAGTAATTGGTAGCAGGGATTTTGATAAAGAGTACAACTGACCCACCAGCGGAAATTGCTAGCGTAGTATGAATGTATGGGCCCAAGTGAGTATTTGGTGTATGAATGCTCGTTGCTAGTAACCCGCTGGATCAGGGGGCCCTGGGGACTCTTTGCATGCCATGCGACTTCTGCAGCTGCACACCTCCTCACCTTGCATGGCCTTGCCAGATGAAGCACCCCTTGCGCTTACCTCACATCCACCAAGCTGTTCTCCAGTGGGGTTGAGATGCCTCACTGCGTCCCAACAGACCACATGATGTGGCCTGGCAGTCCGCTCACGACTAGGATATCGCGGGACACACCCTCAGCTAGTGGTGCTGGAGCAGGTCAGAGTCATGGGGATGGTGTTGGGGGACGGTGTGGGCCAATGAGGTGCTCCAGACTAACTCTACACCTTCTCCATGAGGAAACACTGTGCTCTTGGCTTTGCGGCAGGTAGGTTCAGATCCCCTTGTCACCAATGTAAAGTTATGGGCCCTATGCCGTCATCCGGTATAAATAATGGACACAAACTGTTGAGAAAGTATGCTGAAGTCGAACAATGCTCCAAAAAACACAAGAAATAGGTAGTGCGAATTCCTTCTGTATATTTATTCTTAGTTGCTTCTTACAGCATCTATATCCATGTAAGTTCCACAGTTGAATAACAACGACATCTCCATCCCCCCCTATATACACTTAAGCCCCATTCAAAGAAATACTCTCCCGCGAGCCCCAACCACCAGGTACACTTGAAGGACAGCACACAGCCGCACGGAAAAACCAGCGCGTGCCTCCTCCATGTACTGCCTTCCCATTATCGTATAATTAGACATTAGACATACACACGCGAGAACGCGAGGGAAATCCAACATCGCGTGCTCGCGTGTATACAACACAGACACTTGAAGTAAGTATATAGAACTGGGCCAAGACACATGCGCCCGGAATGATGGCCAGAATGCTGAAGAAATCAAACATTCACCCCCAGTCACAGATCTATTTTAATCCATCATTTTTTAGGTCGAGCCTAGCGCAGCGCGCAAGCGCTGCCCTAGGAGATGACCTTTTGGAATCGGTCTGCACTTTTCAAACACTCGTGCTTGTGGCAGCATCCACCTTGCGGGAGCGAGCAGCGGCGCGCATGGGCCATCTGTTTTCAATTAGCGCCGCCGCGAGCGCTTGTTTACATTTGCCTGCTCGCGGTCGCGGTCGCTTTCACTTTGCCTGCTCGCAGTCGCTTTCACTTTCTTGCCATCAAGAGGCAGATGCAGGCTGTCTCTGCAGTGCATGTAAGGGCCCATAATTACACTGGCACGTCTCATGTAATCGGACTCAAATGAGTAAAGGAACGGATTACAAAATACTGTTAGGTAATGTAGACAAAGCATTGTAGAACGGGCGGAGTCAAAATGAGAGTACAGTTGTGTGCAGAATAAAATGGCACCAAAAAAGCAAGATTAATAACGACACAGAATCGACTGGAATGTGCACATATTTAGATCCGTTCGCGTATCATGTTTGCAGGGCTTTTGTTCTGTCTGAATTTAAACACTTGTGTTTAAAACAATGTATTTGTATGAAACATGTTAGGTTTAACAGCATGCTCCAAACTGAAGTTATGGCTCCAGCGAGTTCTGCATAGATGGAAGTGTTTGATAGCAGACACTGGTGCCCCCTGCTGGATAGTTTATTCGTTGTAAGTGTATGAGAGACTTTTAAAAACCGCTTTCTACTCTTTCAATTGAACAAATTCCCCATCTGCCAAAAAGCCTCCAGCTGCACGCCAAGGTTTCATAAAGAAAAAACAATAGGATATATATTTTTGTTTAATTTTACACAGAGATGCATGTCCCATATCGCTAGAGATAGGAACCACACGCTTTACGCAGAGAAGCAAGCATCCATGGACCATGGGGAAAAAGACTGAACACGTTTGTCTTAAATTCCTCTCGAGCATTTTAAAGGGCACATAAGGTTTTAATAATCCGAGGCCTCTCGAAAGCATGCATGCTTTATAAAGTGTTAGCAGATGGTGAATGGGCGTCGTGTTTCAGGGAAGCTTGTGTTTTTTTCTAAGTAAGCATAATCTATATTTTAAAGAGAAAAATGTAGTTAAGAGCGACTTGAGCAGAGGCGTGTTAACGGGCAGGTACATCTGCATTCTTCCCGCATAAGGTGGGGGAGAGGAACCCTGTGCCCCGTCATACGTCATCATCAATCGCCCCCGTCATGTAAAGGGAAGCCTGCACTGTAGCCAAAAAAATGCAGTCTGTCTGTGCTGCTGCAGCTAAACTTCCATTGACATTTGTCTTGTTTAGAACACCGACGCTTCCTTCTCATCTTTCAATACAGGTACTTGGCCCAAGACTGTTAATATACCACTCCCTGCACAACTCTAGGCAAGTCCTGCAAGTCAAGGGGTCCTGTCACAGCAAGGTGGCTCAACGGGTAAATGCACAACCGGCTGCGGTGCTCTGTACCCTGACGAACACTGTGAAAATGCCATTCACCAGCTGTAGATATCAGCGAGCACCAAGTCACAGGCCCTAATGCCAGTAAAATAGATCACGGGGTTAAAGCACCTACTGCGCTCATCTGTGCATAACCTGTAGAACACAGCTTGAGTTATCGTGGGAGGCGACCCAGCGTTTCATCCGTTCGAGGTTGATAATAGGAGTACCGTTCAGCTGAATAGTGCTACCTATGATCCCACATACATTACTTACAGCGCCTAGACGCAGATCCGCATGGGTTCATGTTGTACTGATGACGGACGTAAGCGTGCTCGTTTGATTTGAAAATGTGATGTTTCCAGCATGGGAGAAAGAGTTTGTCATAAAAAAAACAGTACATTTTCTCGAATTTATTTTCTACTCTGCAGTCCCTGACTCTAGCACGTCTTCTTAATACAGAAAACAGACCCTCCCGGAATATGACAGGTTTTCACATCACGCTTTTTGGGAGAATTTGAGATTTAAATCCCATGCCTTGAGGAGGTGGAAGGGGGAGAGAGAGCAGGTGTCTTTTAGAGGCAAGGGGGAGGGGTTCACGAAATGACCGACACAATTGTGTAAAAAACAAAAACACATTTTTTCACAGAAATTGCACCTTCTTAGAAACTTTTTCTTTGATAAAGTAACTTACCCTGAAGCACCGTGATGCGCCGAGACCCCTGCCCACCCCATCAGCCGCCCCCATCCACAGATAGAACAGAGACCAGCAGTTGCTCGGGTATTGAGAGGGACACAATTAATGTGTAATTTTGTTTTCTGGTTTGAAAGAACAAAAACTTCTAGACCTTGCACGCTCCACCTGTGTTCTTATCTGTCAATTTTCAGGGTGGTGGGGGGGGCTCACAAAAAGTGAATTATTTCAGTTGAAGGAGGAAGAAAGAGGGGGGCTGGGAGGGAATTAATTGTTTACGGTGACATCACCAAGGCTGGCTTATAAAATGAATAGCTGAGGAGCTCTCTACAGCAGAAGTCTTGAACCAGCAGGGAGAGAGGAAAAGGCGTGGAGGCCAGGAAGAAGGGAAGGCTTGTGAAAGAGCAGGTTTCTGCTTCAACTTTCGTATCTCTCCCGCTGCTGCCCGGCTGATTCGCTTTATTTTTTTATTTTTGCACACTTTATTCTGGTGCCTGTCTTTTTTTTTCTATCCACATACAACCTGTGCAAAGTACGCAAACCGCCCTGAGAAAAATACGCAGGTGAACACGTGCACAACAATGCTGAGTAAAGCACAGCGCCGGCCACATGTACCCCGCCGAGCAACCACGTGACAAGTATGTGCAGAGAAATGAGAATGTGCACATCTGTACATTTATGCGTCATCATGCTGCACTCAACGCTCACTTTAAATGTTGCCTTTCTCTCTAGCTTGTAAACACATCACATGGCGCTTTCAGAATTAGCTAAATAATATTTGCCATACGTTTGTGTAGATTTTTCTATACCATGATGCTATTCCGGATGCTGCCCGAAATTCCTTTTCATAGGAAAACGTAACAAGCATTGGCATAGCCAATAGGTCTCGCTTTGGGACCTTATAAGTATTTAGTTATGCAGCACAATATCCTTGGTGCAACAACATCAACTGTTGCATGGCTAAACACTTATAAGGTCCCAAAGGCGAGACCTATTGGCTATGCCAATGCTTGTTTTTGTTTTTGCTCACCACATCACCCCAGTTTGGACCCAGCCATATGCAAATCACTCTTGACCTCAAGGGAACAGTCGAGCCTGAACTGCCAGGGCAGGTCCTCCCTGGAACGGAAACAAGCATCCTGGGACCGGTTTCGGGGTATCACCCCTTATCAACCAGGCTAGCTTGAATCCAGTGGCAAAGTGAGCACGGGACCCACGTCTGGGCGTACCCTTTCCACATTTTAGAAGACAGAAGTGGGAGATTAAAAAAATCGGGAGAATGTATTTCCCCCATTGACTTCTATTGAAGGAGAGGCAATTTCAGGCGGGAGACAGCCAAACAAACCCATTTGTTGCATCGAAAATCGGAAGAATCCCTCCTGATTCGGGTCTATTGGCATGTATGTGCCTGTGTTGGATGGGTGGTGGGTGTTAGGACAGCCCCTGGGGAGGGGCAGCTGCGTGACAGCTATGTCTTGCCATTTGTAAAGGGCTGTAAAACGTTATGACCGCCATGGTTAAAAACAAAAAAAAGAAAATAACACACGGCGTATGTATTTGACCGAAAGACGTCTTGAAGTGCACGGTTGCTAGGGCGGTTGCTTAGGAAGCCCCCTGGGACCGGAAGTGAGTGAAGGAGGCGGGCGACACGAGCCTCCGGGCGGAGTGTACGTTTAATGACCCGGAAGCACTCCATGTGGGCGGAGACAAAGGCGTAGTTCAATTGTAGAAGTCCTGAGGAGGCTGCCGCTTCGGGACCCCGCCCAGGGAGGGAGACTCCCCTAGAAGCCGAGTCTGTGGGTTGTCCCGACACCGCCCCCCTGGGACTCAGAAAGCGAGTGTGAGAGCAGAGGAGCGAGCGGAGGGTAAGAGATCCGGGAGGTGGGAGGTAAGAGACTTGGTGGTGGAGACAGGTGGAGGGGGATAAGGAGGTAGATGAGATATAAAGAGGTGAGCAACCAGAGAAGTAAAAAAAATAAAAGGGTAATTGAGCTGCTCGTTTCAGCGCCTCACGTTATTTGTTTCTAGGGGGCACTCGCCCCCGGAGTCTGAATTCTTTCTGTCCCAAATGCTTCCTGCGTGTCCCAGCCAATGGTTACCTAGTCTTATCTGTGCATTCCTTCATGATGGCGAGCCTATATCTGATCCCATCCTTATTACCGCGATCATATTGCCCATACCATGCTCCTCGGATGGCACTAAACGGCCCACCCCATTGTGTCATCTACTATTTTGAAGCTGATGTTTCCTTGCTCCTTTCTGCTCACATCTACCGCTGCTTCCTATCAGTTTCTGTTCACCATCTTCTTGTCTGTCCCGAACCATGCCATCTCTGCTTCTTGGCCATGCATATTCTATCTAAAGCCTACCGTTCCCATGTGCGCTAGCAAATGGAATCAAACTCGCACCTTTTTCCATCCCGAGTTGTTTCTCCCGTACTCTCCCACTTCCCCATTCCCTTGTTCCTTTTGTGTGGCTCCTTCTACCACCTATGCATGTGATGTCAGGCTTCTGTGTCCAACTGTTCCATTGCTCATAGTGACAGATCACTGCTCTCTGATTTCCCCCCTGTCCGTTTCTCGCTGCTCCTACCCACTCTGCTTTGATCATACGCATTCATCGCCCTTGAGGCTTGGCTTGTACACTACCCCCGACTCCCCCCCCCTCCCCCCCCGCCCCGGCCATGCTGCCGGTACCCTGTAGACCAATGCTGTCTAGCTCCTATCGCACTTAGACTTCCCACCGCTTTGTCATTCTGCTTGCCCAACAGCTACACTCTGGCCTCACTGCATGACTCTCATCCCGTGCCACGCCGCCTTGCTTTCACCTGCCCCACACCGAACTGTCAGATTTTCTTCAGCTCCCATGTCATCCTTCTAGGTTGGGCCTAGTTTATGATACTGGAGTCCTTTCCCTTGGACTGTCTTGCCCTTGTTGCCGGTTTCACCACAGCCATGTCGTCCACTCACCTGGTCTCTGTCATCAGTGATAAGTTGGTAAAATAAGGGCCGGGGCCCAAACTTTTTCTCAGAAGCTGGCACCGGCGCTGCAGATGGTCTTGGTGCTGAATACCAAGGCTGTGTAGTCTTGATTCCCCCCTCATGCCCCCTTAACCCAACACCTAGCACTCCCTGCCCCTCTGTCTCACTCGTGCATGTTCTTTTTCGTCCATGCATTCTCCCTGTGTAACTGCTTTTCCATCTTTCTCTTCTTTTTTTTCTTTCCCTTTTTATGTTTTTCTCTCTTGTTCTGGGTCAAAGTCTAGTGAGGAAAAATAAGAGCTGGTACCCACAACTAAGTGCCGATGGACCCCACTGGCTCAAATTAAGCACTGTATGTCAATAGTCCTGTCCGAACTCACCTGCCTAGTTCCTGTTGCTTCTGCTGCCCAAGCCAAGTTATCATGGCTCCTAAGTGACTCTGTCATGTGTCATCTCTTCTGCCATACTTGGCTTTTTAACTAACAGCACTTTGAACCACCAGATTAAAGTAGAAAATTGATCCATAACATTGAAGCCCTAGATGAGATCAGGCATTCTCACTGTGGAAGAATTATATGAGGGTACTCGGGCCCTATCTTTTGCAGAACTCAAAGCTAGGATACAAAAAATATGGACTAATGTAGATGTATACCTTCGACAAGTGAAACCACCTTGAAGTGATTAACAACGAGCACCCTAGGAACCTTGTTTTGGTAAAATTATGACCAGAACCTGGCAGTGGAGTGTCTCGATCCCAGATTAATTGGTGAATCAGCTCTGAGAGTCCTGCGGCCTTTATTCTCTCCTTTCTTCGGTTCTGTCTCCTCTCTCTGGCCTTTGCCTTTTTCTTTTACTTATTAGTTAAATGGCACAGTGCTGACATTATAAAAACAAATGTAAATGGTGATAAGTATAGAAATAATAATTCACAAGTGTAATTGTTCCTATAGCGAGGTTACAATATGCCTTTGGAATTGAATGAGAGGAAACATCATTCGAATGTAATGAGAATCTAATCCTATCTGAGCTCTTGTCATTAAACATTCCCTAACCTCATAATTTTTCATTCGCTGCTCTATATGGCTTGTATAGTTTGTTCTATATGTGTACCATATTTTCCACGGTTTTGTAATATACTTACTACATGTTTCTTTATGTAAAAACCACAGTAAAGAATCTTTGAACTTGGAAAAAAAAGAAACACCATATTTAAATCCAGTGCAGCTTACAACTTCAGTCTAATGGATTTATTTGAGATGAATCACGGTTACAACATTTAGAAGGTATTAAGTTGTTAAATGTAAGCCCAGAAGTGATACATGGTGTCCTTGACGAAAAGACAGTGTTCTAGTAACCTTACCTTTTCGTCGGTCTGGCCCTACTTTGGGACTATATGGCTTCTTGCTCGTACACCCGGAGTCTGTCTGCCCTATCCCTGGGGCTGACTTCTCATCCTAAGGTGCATGAAGAGGTTGAAGGCTCAAGATGTTGTTGCCCTTCTGTCTATTGCATAGCTAATGATTTATATATTATTGATGCGCCATTAGTTTTTCTTCTCTGTGGTTCCGTTATCTCCTTGAAACCAGAGCTTGTTCAGGATGTTAAGTAGTAGGTGAGTCAGGCTGGTTGCAGAAGGCAATGTCTCATCTTCTATACAGAACATGGTGCCTTGACACACTAAACATTGCTCTTCTGTTGCTTTTATTTCATAGACAGATGTGCAGCCTTTGGGAAGTACGGCCTCTGAGCAGAGGTATTTTCGAGCTACACAATTACCTTTGTGTGGTGCTTGTGGCTTTGATTATTACTCAGCAAGATATCTTGAAAGTGCATATTCACCATGGATACGGCCTCTTGGCACCATGGCAAAACTGTAAAGTGCAGAATGACAATCCTCGTCCTAAGCTATTAAAGAAGACAACCAAAGTCCTTCTGTTTTTTTCTCGTATTTTTTCCAAAAGACTGGCTGGTTGTCAGTTGCCCAATGGCCACAGGCATGACGTTTGAATGCTTGACTACCAACAACAGTAGGCTTGAAGCACAGGCTCTCTGCACGATGCACAGAGACTTGAATTTCCAGTAAATATCAGCTAGTGCAAAATTAATGTGTTGGTGGAAGTTAAATCCCATATCCCTTTACCAGTGTCGCATTCTGTAGTTTCCGAAGAACAGAGATTGTACTTATGGGTGGCAGCTTATTTCATTGTCAGGCATGAAGAAATTAGTACATTAGTCACTGTAATCCTTTGTGGATGGCCATCAGGCAGAGTTGATCAATGTGATCATCTAGAGGGCAGAGGTCTGGTTCATATAAATTAGAAACCTGAGATTCTGGGCCAGTGGGCAAGTTCGCAAATGATATAGCCAAAAGTTAGTAGACCAGAGCTGATACCTATTGAAGGTGAATTTTCTCAGCTGTGATCTGTTGTACAAGGACCTTTCACCTGCAAGGACCAGTCTCCATGTCTAATCTGTTGGTATGACTGGTGTTGTCAGATTGCCAAACTCTCATAATTGGGGGGTGGGGGGGGGGAGGGAAGAGGGCCTATCTGTGCATTTGCTGTGCTCTAGACCCAGAATGCCATGTGCATGGGGCAGTGGACTTTCAATTTGGTTCTTAGATCCACTGAAAGATAAGGTTGAGATTTGTGTTGGATTAAGGTGTTCATGTTTGTCTGTGTGAAAATGTAGTTGTATGGCATGCCTGGTTTAGCCTGTGTGTAAGGAAAGGGGATGGTGTAGTGACGTAATGTTTGAGTATGCATGGGCTGAGTGGATATGCTGTAGAGTGATGAATGAGGATGCTGTGAGAATGTGATGATACTTGGAATGCTGGTGCCTCTGTGCTGGATGAAGCCGGACTGCTGAGGACAGTTGGAGGGAGAATGAAGCCCTGAGGACAGTTGCAGGGGGAATGAAGCCCTGAGGACAGTTGCAGGGGGAATGAAGCCCTAACAGGACCTATCAGACCGTGGCTGTAAGCTATGGGACTAACATGAGCTAAAGAACTAACCTTCTACCTGAATGGCTCCAGACTCTTGAATGAAGGCTGTGCCCTCCAACTACAACCGAAAGATCATTGTGTTGACCTGGCTTTGGAGTCTTTACATTTTCTTTAGATGTTTCGCATAAATTACCGAATAGACCATTACACTTGTGCATTTGGACCATCATAGGAGATCTGTGGCATGAGGTTCAAGGAATTGTCTCAAAGCTGTTGCTGTTTTTGTGCAGTTTTGTAATGTGAACTGGTTCCTTTTTTTCCTGTGGCAGATATTCTAACAGCGCAAAACCTCCATTCAGAAGAATTTGATGAAATCCTGCCTTGCGTATGTTAAGGCAGGGCTTCCTCTTTGGATTTTTCAGAATGGCTGCAGATGCAGTGATGGAGACGTTTAGCACCGTATATGCTTTGATAGAATGCCACCGTTGCAGCTCCTGGACTAAAACATTAAACCAAATTGGAGTACACAGAGATCTCCTTGTTCTCTGTCTACTTCCCCTGATACCTGCAGCTCGTGCTCAAATAGTGGAAGCTGTCCTTTATGGACAGCTTCCACTTTTTCAATGGATAGTACCCCCTTGGACTTTCAGGATCACATCCGTGGTTTGCTATCCCAATAATGGGCGCATGCCATTGTTACTTTTTATTTCATGCTGCAAGGAATAGGCTTCGTTCATGCCCCTTGTTGCGTATAAATCGCAAGCAGTCATTTTGAGAATGTTGTGGTTACAAATCCAATTTGTTATACAAGATGGTGTCCCTGGATGCTATCTTTTTTTTTTTTTTTTGTGGCATTTCACCCACTGATTCCTCATTATTAGTCCTTCACAGGTGGCCCCTCCCTGCTTGGTCTCCTTCCCTGCCCCCCTTGGAAATCAGGTGTAGCATTAATCAAGCTCAGATGCAGTCTCTTAGAGTTTCTACTGTCAAACTCACTCAGTTCAAGCCGTTTTGAGTCTTATCCCCTTGTAGTGCATCGTGTAGGTAATTCTCTGCTCCCCTCAAACATTCTGAATGGCCCCTCTGATGCATGGGCCATGTTGTGTGAGTTCTTGAGGCCAACAGGTAAGCCAGGCACCGTCTTTGTCAGTATCCTTGCTTGCCCAGCTCGGTCATGTGGTGCCTTGGCTCCGGTGCAGGTGCAAACCCATCCGTGTCCGTATCACAGTGGTGATGCCCTACTTGGGCCAATGGCGGTTGCAGCCCGATCAGACCAGAGATAAATGCATCCTCATTTTGGCCTACAACAATGACAGCAGTTGCAGCCCCGACTGGGCCAGACGTAGATGGAACTCCAATCTGGCCTACAGTGGTCACGGCAGTTGCAGCCCTCGACCGTGCCAAAGATACATAGGTCATAGCAGTTCCTGCCAGGACCCTGTGTTGGAGAGACCAGGAAAACCTTCTGTCACACAGGTTATTTCCAACTCACTGCAGTCAGCTCTCTCTCTCGCTGTCCCTCAGTCCCCAAGGGCACACTGGGCTTTTCTCATCCTGGACAATCTCTCATCCTGTAGGGCCAGGCAGACTTCTTACCTCCTTCCTCTCTCAGCAGGCAGACTTCTAAATGCTTCCGGCAAAAATAGAGCTCCTTCGGCAGAAATTGAAGACTGCAAGAAATGCCCCTTTATCTCTGGGGGACTGGCTGTCAGGCAGACGCCAGCCCTCGTTACACAGCAGTCCTTTGAGCACTTGCGGAGCACTCCCTTCCTCGGTCATAAAAGATTTGGAACAGGAACAAAGTAGGGGAGAGGTGGTCCACTTTTGTAGACCTCTTCTAGACAGAGGGTGTGGCTTCAGTGTCTCAAACTGCAAAACTGGTTTTGGGTGGTTCTCTTTCAGGTGTCTTTCTCAGGCTACTTTCAAGACACAGCCTTTGTGTTAAAGTGATTCTTCTCTTGGCAGCCCAACTGAAGGAGTAATTGGGGACAGGCAAAATGGCAGGCCTGACCTACAAACATCCTAATTTCACATAACGGAAATTCACTCCCATCTCTCAAACCTACCATCCATCAAATGGCAGTGCTCGGAAAGACTAATCAACTGCTCCTTGCTAACCAAGGGACTAAAGGAATTTCTAGAAGTATCCTTGTCTCCTTCCTCCTCTTTTCAATGTCTGGATCTCCTCCCTCCAGCCACAGAAATGTAGGCAATGCACTTCTGCTGCCTGAGAGAACAGTCCTCACCTTCCAACGTATGCTATGCCAGGTTGGGGTTCTCCACAATGGATACCACTGGACGTATTGCCCCATTGTAGTCACATACACAGCCTGTTATTACATAGGTATTACACACACTGCACACAGTTTACATACACAACAATTTCCAGCACAAGTTTTTGGGCATCGACATACGGAAAGTTGCATAAGTAGGCCGGTAGGCTTCACTTTAAGTGACACAGATAGAAAAAGTCTGGTCACACTATTTATCTTTCTTAAAACACAGTATGCTGCCACTGCTGCTTTATGCGCTATACCCAAGGCAGGGATAGTCATGGTTGGTGCGCATCTCCAAGTTACAGGACAGCTCCAAGACCTCACATAGTCAGGAACAGGCCTAGGCCGCTGCACACATGCTTAGATTAGCGTGACCCTAGAGTCAAAATAAGAAGGAAGATACCAGATACAAACGCATGTGGGGCACTGCAGGTAAATTCACGACCCAACAGAATGTATCATATTTCACCATTGTCGTAGAATTGAAGTGGTAAGGTCAGAGTCGGTTCTAGGATTTTCAGGGCCCTGGGCAAAAGGGAAGGTGCGAGGCCCCTGAAATTTACATAAGTGACACCTTCTGGGCTCGGAAAGCTGCTTTGTGCAGACTCCTCCTGGGCCGCAGCTCCTCCTCCGAGCCTCCTACAAGCACATCTTTTACAGCCCATTTCAGACTGAAGGTGTGAGAATTGCTTGGGGGCTGAGAGTTAAACCTGTGTAGGCTAAAGTGCTGACAATGGGCGTCTCACAGTGTCTCTGAATGGACAGCCCGAGAGGTGTCCCCCCTCCCCTAGGCCTTCCCACACCATCCCTTAGAGGCCCAGGGAGAGGGCCCCCTCCCATGGGCCCAATTGTAAAGAGACACCTTTCTTTCAATTTGATCGGCAGGGGTACATGAGGACCGGTGGGGTGTTGCAATTGTGCGGGGCCCCATGCTGGTAGGCTGAGTGCGAGCACTGAGCAGCTGCCCATGCCTAGCACCGGCCCTGGGTAGTTATACTACATTGCAATAAGTTTTACAATATTACAGAGCAGAAAGTATTGTAAGGAGTTACCGCCGAATAAGCAAAGCTGCTGCTAACTGCAGACACAAATGTGAAAAATTGGTGGTATTGTTTTTATTACAAGTTATTTTCCAATTATGGCCGAAACCACTACATTTAAGGCAATAGTGCACTTCACAACTGTGGGTATGTAATTGCTGGAACAGTGTAGATGTATTGCAGCGCCTTGAATGAGGTGCTAGGTGTCTCACTGTTCCAAAGTTGATAAAATAGTTTTGACGGATACTAGCTCTTTAGAACGTTAGGAAAAGTGTAAGATTGTACCACCATGTAATGCGTATAATCTAGGGTGTTTTACCTTACTGTGTGAGGTGCCTGTATCCATCAATATTTTCTCTGTGCCCAACCAAGGTCCTGGAGGTCTGGGGACCTGACTGATATAAATATTCTAATAATTCGGAAAACAATATTACCTGAATGCTGCCAGACGTCCTACTGCCCACGATTTTTACATCCAACCAGCCTGTCTGTGTACCGGATCAACGGGCAGTTTCGTTTGGCTGCAGCAGTTTTGCCTTGCGTGTTAGTGGGATGTGTATTCTTTTTGCTCAAAGTGCTCTCCTCAAGGGCTGATGTGGTATTTATGCTTATTTATGCAAACATTCGGGGGATCTGGTTGTCCTTGCCCTTCTCCCCGTTGCATTTTATATTGTTTAGAGATGTGATTCGGTTCTGTAAACCATTGCACTGCCTTCTATGTATTTCCGTCGCCTTCTTTAGTCTAATACATGCTTATTACGGCCTCAGAGCATGTGCATGCCCTGCCACTAGCATTACAATTAATTATTACACCCGCCCCTTGCCACCGATATATAAATAACGTCTGCTTTCAGCCGTGGCCGGCCGCTCGTCGTACCTGCTGCGTCACACTGTAGAGATCCTGCTAGGCTGGCTGTTAGCGTTACTGCGCACCAGCGATCACACCCTGTTGACCTGCGGTGTTTGTCTTAGATATGCTTCTGCATAACGTGTTTTGTCTGAACAGTTGGGTTGCCTCCCAGTAAACCCATGCAGGATCCTGGAGTAGTGCACTTCAGCAGAGTGTTTGTGGTGCTTTTGTCGGGTCATGAGGTGTTGGCAGGATGTGTGTGTGTGTCGTTTAGGACGATGAGTATGTGGTTATGACTCCACGGCCTGATTTCGATTTAGTGGCTGGTTATTCTGGTTATTCTGTCACAACGGAGGGGACCCGGATATCCTGTCCGTCTTATCACAAGTGTTCTAGGATAATATGCTCCTGTAATAAGGTGAACGGGATATCCACACGGTTGTGGCAGAGTTTCTTTTCCTTCTGCCAAACTCTACACCAGTGCCTTAGTCTGGCACACTTGTAACTAAATAGCCGGCCGGTGCCTAGAGAGTTAAGTGCTAGATTGAGATGAGGCGGCGTGAGTCCTTTTACAGCGCGAGATCTTATCGCGCTGGCCTTGAGTAGTAGCCCAGGGCCAGCTTATCGCACCGTCCAGCACCCTTTTCTCAGCTCGCCTACCCGTGCCAGCCAGCTCCTCGGTATACTGACCGGTGCCCTCTCCCTCATGCTGGTTTCTCACACCCTGCAGAGTGTACCAGCTTTTCGCTGTGTCTGCAAAGCGGTTTGGCAAAATCTGTTTGTTGCAGCGGCCTCAGTGCGTCTGTCTCTCCCTCACACGCCAGGGGAGCAGTTGTCCTACTGTTCAGTGTAAACCGTGCCAGCTGCTCTCACTGCTCACCACTGGCGGGAGTTAAGTTCTCACACTGCCACGCATTGCGCTTAAGCCTTTTCAGGCGGTTACTGGATATTTAAGGCTCCGCTTTTCTCCCACCATTGGTGGCCACGGTGGTTTCGGATGTGACGTTGGCTCATGGTATGATTCTGCATTCTTGTGCCGGATGGGGAGCTGAGTAGAGTCTAGGGCGTCCTCTTCAGCATCTTGTGAGTTCGAAGTAGAAGTTGTCCAGGGTAGTGCTTTGACCGGCGTTCCAACTGGAATCCTTTTATCTTGGGGGTTTATTTGGGATACTCGCGAATAAGGAAATGTGTACGGGGGTATTTCGTGTTACATCTTTCGTCATCCTAAGAGCAGGAAACTGATGTGTGCCAGAAAGCTGTATCTGCACACAAGGACTACGCACTGTCAGCAGTTTCACGTGGACTCTCTGAGGCCTTTGTGAAATGAGCCATTGATGGGTTCTGCCAATTAATTGAGAGCCCCTACGTTCTTTGCAGTCACCTTGATGGCATCCAGAGCTTTAAGTGGGCCGGGTCTTGTCGGTGCTCAGCACCAGCAGTTCTAGACATCAGGTGCTGAGACGGGTCCCTATCGGGCTCTCCAATGTTGCCCTCAACCTCGGGGTGAAAATAAATAAATTCTAAAATCTGTAGCAGTGCCACCCTTCACTGCCTTTGACTTAACTTCAGAGAGACGCGTTATAGTTTTCACAGTCTCTTCGTGTTAGAAATGAACCATTTTGAAAGTTATATACAACGAAGCCAGAGTTGTTGCTTATTTATCTAATGCAACTAGCAACCATTGACAAAGCCAATAGTCCTGGCTTGTTGTAGGTGTATTTGTTACTTGTTGCATTATATATCTGAATGCAATGACAGAAGCAGCAAAATACCAGTTGGGCCCCACACTATGCTAAGCACAGACTTTTAGCTTATGTGTTTTAAGCCACACCCTTAATTACATCGGCCACGCCCCTTTGAGGCCCCCCAATTTTTTTCATCCCACTTAAAGCCCTAATGGCCCCCTTTTTTAGCACCATCTGAAACCGATGGTATACAAATACCGGTAGCCCCAGTGCTTTAAATGGGCCGGTACTCACTTAGATTTATCACTCTGAGTACTGGCACTTCTCTACTGCAGAGGAGAGTACCGGTACTCATGAAAAGGTAGGCTCGTTGGCTGAGAGTGCTGGTGAGCAGGAGTGGAACATGTCTCTGGCAGCCAAGGCGCTGCTTCTGTAGCCCGGACCTGAGCCCCAGCTGAGCTATTCAGCAAGGCTCATTTGAACAGTGTCCGGGTGCTCACCATCACGCTGTGTTTGACAGAGCAAGGTCCGGTCAGGCCCTGTGCTGTCAATCACATTCACACTATCCTGTGCATTTGTGCAAACACAGGAAACATGGCAGTCCCCTGGCAGTGGCAATCAGGCTTCGGCCAGTCCGGCCCTGGTGGCAATTAAAAAAGCCATGGTAGCTGAAGAGTATAACATGTTTTTTTTCATACCCAAGTCTTTTGTGTGTCTGCTTATGTTTGTGTGTTTGCCTGCATTTGTATGCCTGTTTTTTGTAAGAAAAAAGTGAGAGAAAGAGATTGAGAATCAATACACTCTCAGGAGGTATTTTAAAGAAAATGGGTGGCACTTTGTGTGTACATGTCTTCTCGGTGACAAAGATTCATAAATAACGTAAAAGGGAGGGTTGGTGGGTGGGTGAGTGGATGGATGAGTGAGCAAGGGTGGATGTATAGATGGATGGATGTATGAATAGATGGATGGATGAGTGAAAGCATGGATGGGTGAAAGAGGGTGTATGATTGGATAAAAGGGCGTAAGATGGGTGGATAAGGGAAAGATTGGATGAATGAAAGGGAGGGAGGATGGATGAAAGGGTGGATGATGGATGAGTCAAAGGAGGGATTGAGTGAAAGGGTGGATTGAATAAAGGAGTGAAAGGGCTGATGGATAGATGAGAGAAAGGATTGATGGTTGAGCGAAGGGTGGATAAAGAGATGGATGAGTGAAAGGATGAATGGATAGGTTTGGAGATGGATGGATGGATAGGTTTGAATATGAAGGGTGGACAGACGGAAAGGTAAAAAACTGAATGATGGATGAAAGACTGAATAGACAACAGAATGTAAAGGGTAAAGGTGGACATCAGCAGGTAAATGGTAGGATGAAAGGATGAAAGGATGAATGGATAGATCGATGGAAGAGACAAGACATATCTTCTGGGGAGGGTCATGATGATTTGCTTCATTTGCTTGGTGCCATAAGAGCTTTGGTTCGAAGTGGGGGTATTTTCAGTTTCTTCCTACTCACGTGCTTAAAAATATATAGTATTGTGCTAAACAACAGCATGGCATTAAGAAGGTGCAACTATTGCAAAAAAGGGAAATGTTAACATATTATCGCATTTCTCTTTCGTTTTGTGTAATGAGTTAACCTGCTTTGTTTATATAAACACATTTCTCATGTGTTTTGGTATGTGCTGCAACTAATATAGAAGTTAAGTATCATCATGTCTTGCCCTTAGCCCCGCCCCTAACCCGCCCCCTCACTACACCTCTAGCTCATTTTAATGAGTACCTGCACTTATTTTTTCCCATTTAAAGCACTGGGTAGCCCCATTCCCATGCACCCGAGCATAGCTTACTCTGATTCCCACCTGTTTCTTCCGGCGCGTGGGCCGACCAGGCACTTAAAAACATCTTGAATGTTTGCAGCGATCAAGCATGTGATGCGGCGCCCCATTGACTTATCGCAGGACACCCTGCGCTTGATGCGCTGATTTGTTCCCAGGGTCGAAGCTTGGCCAGTAACTTTGGGGAGGTGTGTGCTTCAGATTATCCAACACTCACGCTGGCATATCTTGTTAAAATACGTTATATCAGAAGCGGGGAATGAAGCGGCGCAAAGGGCAGTGGACAGAGAGAGGAGGTCAGAAGGCCTTCAAAACAGAGACGAGAGAGAGATTTATTTTTTGTCAGCGTGGGCATGTAAAATTGCCAGGTGAAATCCCACCGACAGGAAAGTTCCTGTCCCCAACTATTTACTACACTGTATTTAATACACTTTTTATGGGGGTGTAACGCCCCCTTCCTCGAACCTACACCCCTGCTTGTTGCTGTGGTGTTATCAAGTTCTGTCCACTTTGCACGGGCTGCTTCAGTGCTCCAGAATGTGAGGAGGTTCTACAGAATACCTACATTGCGCCAAGATGGTGGACACTGCACCGAGAGTGCTATCTTCGTCCCGCGTGACCCAGTGATGCATTTTTAACCTAGAAGGGCTGTATCAGCCCCGCCTGCGAACAATGTGCCCAGTATTCTGTGTTGTGGCCTGGGGGCCCAGTGTTTGCCCTTGCTATGAACACGCGCTGCACACGCGGCCCACGTGTTAACATGAGCGGGTCGCGATGCCCGTGTGTGAGCGGACGCTGCACACTGCAGCTGGGGGTGAGAACACTGTCGGGGGTGCTGCACTGTGTCCAGATTTAAGTAGCTGTCGGGACACTGCATTGTATCTGGTTGTGCTGGCACTGCTTTCTGTACTTATATTAGAAAGGACTGGGAAACTCTTCTGTTTGTTGGGCCCGTTATTGATGAGAGAGATTTCTTTCTCCTGAATGCATAGCACTTTCGCTGCCATCATGCCTTTGTATCTGAAACGGGCTGTTGAAGAGCGTGTGTCGTGTTTCACAGCTCTTCTTTTCATTGGGCTGGCAGTGCAGAGAACCAAGGAGCAGAAATAAACTCGTTCTTTCCTCGGCTTCCAGAAGCCAACATCTGTTGCCTTCAGCCCTTTCTCCGAAGTGGAGAGTATAGGCGAGTCCTTATACCAGGACATTGGGGCGTGTTCATTTCGTTTTTAGTCAGAGAATGTGGGTGTGAGAACTCCTTCAAAGAAAGCCTCTTTGTGGGCTTGGTAACGTAAAGTGAGACTTTTGGAGGTGATATGCAAGCTGAAAAGCTGTGTTTTGGGATTTTCGTTGTTTTGTTGGGCACTTTTTTGCTGCTAGTTATATCATGAGGTTGCTGTTAAAGAAAGACCGAGTGGCTAGGGAGCTAAAATTGAAAATCGGCCTTTTTGTGTTTTTTGTCAGACGTATAGTAATCCAGGATTGTACTAAATTTGTCCTCTATATCATTCCACAGATGACACATAACAAGCATTGGAAAAGCCAACAATAGGTCTCGCCGTTGTGACATTTTGGTTTTGCCAATGGTTAGCCACGCTGCACAGCATCCCTGATGATGTGCAACATATCTTTTAATTTTTTTATTATTTGTTTATCAAACAGCTTGTTAGAGCACAAAAACATACAGTGGCCCACACGCAGGTGGGATGAGCAATTTTCTAAGACAGGATGTCCATTACAAGCCAATTTTTGTAACATCGAAGCAGCCTCCCAGAAATGAACAACCCCCACCCTCCCCCCTAATATATACAGTCGTGACTTACTGGCAGTAGTATATTGCAGCACCTTGAAGCCAAAAAATGGGATCCCAGTCGTCCCAGCTCGCATGAGGTGTGCACCACAACAGGGAATTACGTCAAGTTCGGATTAGTAAGGAGATACCCAGAGAGAGGAGCCCAAAAGTCCTTCGGTCTAGATGCTTCGGGCAATTCCTCCGCATATATTTCCAGCTGGTAACTGCAATATAGCAAGGCGCTGATCCACCTCGCAACCGTAGGCACGGCCTTTGCACCCCAGCATTGTGCCACCGCTCTCTTAGCGAAGAGGGTAGATATGGCTACCAAGCGCCTATTGCAGGGTTTCAGCTTCTGCACCCAGCCCATCAGACACACTTCAGGCAAACATTCAACAGGTTCGGCAATGACTGCAGTTAACACTAGCGTGACCCGTACCCAGAATTTGAAAATGCCAGCACATGACCAAGCTAAGTGCATAAAATCTGCGTCAGCCTGACCACAGCGCACACAGCATGCACTTTCACGCAAGCCAAACTTGTGTAATTGAATCGGAGTGTAATAAAGCTGATGTAAGTACTTGAAGTGGATTATGCGGAGGTTGCAATTTGCTGAATTTGGAATTTGCTGAATTTTATATTTACACGGATGATATTCAAATTCTTTCCAAGATGTTTTTTACCAATGAAAACTTTATGAATCCTAATGCCTTCAGCCACAAAATTCTCAATTTCGTCACATCTTTGTTGGCCACAGTTTTTTTTTTTTGTAATTAAATCCCACCAAAACGGAACTGCTTGTCTCCAGAAATTGCACAGATACCTGCGACCCGGAGCTCTGACCTTACTGAGTCCTCCACTCTCCTGTGAATAGTGTCAAAAACATTGTTAGAATTCTAGACACAAACCTTTCCCTAGATCTCCACGTGGCTAAGATTTCTAGCTCCTGCTTCTGGCAACTCAAGCATTTGAATACGTTTTTATCTTTCATACCTAAAAGTTTCCACAAACAAGTGGTAAACTTGAAACCACTTACTTCTGAATTGTGCAAACTTCCGTCACTTGAACTCACCAAAGAAAGTGCTTAAAAGACTTCAACTTATTCGAAATGCACTTCTTCCATTCTTTATACTTTGCACTGGCTTCCCGTGGACTATATCATTTGGTTTAAGTCTTAATTAACTTTGCACGTGGTTCTACATCACAGGCTCTTTTTTAGCACAGCAATTTTTATATCTATTCTCCTTACCGAGATTTACTTTTACGTAACAAGCACCTATTTGTTGTGGCAAAAGTTAGGACTGCCACTTTCGGTCTGAGGGGCTTTTCTGTTGCTTCTGACAGAGAACTGAACTAGATACCTTTAATACTGCGTTCACAATCCTCACTTATCCAATTCAAATAACAACTCAAAACTTGTTTATTTCATTCTGTATTCAGTTCGTTTTAACTCATTGATAGCTGTCAGCCTAGTCACAATGAAGTGTTATTGTTTAATGCGCCTTGAAGCTTTGGTGTATGGTGTGCTTTAAAAATAACACTTAACAAAAACCTAAAAGTCTATATATTAGGCACAAAATCACTGTTGGTGAAGGACTTGCAGAAGTGTGGAAAACCTTTTAGAAGCAACAACTGCATTTAGTTACGCACACAACTTTAGGTGCATAATCACCCTTGTTGCAAAGTCAGGAGAGTGTGGTATCCGATCTAGATGCAAAAGGAAAGCACGTTCAATCCCCACCAGAAAAAAACCCAAAACAAGACCCACACCATGTCAAAGGAAAGGGAAAACAATCGCAGCCCTTCATAAATACATGCCCGAAATAAGCCTATGTTCTATCAAAAGAAGCCCAAAACAAACAGCCTTTTCTGAAAAGAAGTCCCAAACACACCGCTTTTCTTGCAGCTCTTAACAGATGGCACCGTTTCACAAGTTACAAAAAGGCTAGCATTGCCAGCTCAGTCTTGCTTCTGCAGTGCTTGTGCATCGCAGGAGGAAACTTAGGAGCGAGGCATGAAGAGAAAAGAGAGACTGAAGAATGTCCTTATTAATATGTACAGAGAATAACGAGAGGTTCGCAGGCACTGAAGCACCACCAAGCAGCACAAGCAATGTAAGAATGAAACGCTTCATCTATATTCTGAATAATGCACTATAATCCTTATTTTTTTTCCTTAAAGGCATGTACTTTTGTATGTTCCATTTTGCGTTCTGAAAAATAAGACCTGAAAAACATTACAGTTAAATAACGTACTTATTTAAATCACACACAGAGTAATTGTTAACCAATAGCATGACGGTGAGAGAGAATTGCTCCCTAGGGCTGATATATGATGTAAATAACTTTGTTTTAAAGCAGAAGCTGAAGATGGATGGAACGAAACAACCAGTGGCTAATAGAGGTTGATCAAAAGTCTGTTCTCTGTATTTGTTCAAAACAAAACTTGTTGGCTATGCCAGGCCTAAAAAAGACCTTTAACAACATGTTCAGGCATTCCTAGCTGATGCATAGTTCATGATGCCCCCACGTTGGCGAGATTGACTGGAGGAAGGTTAGCAGAAAGGTTTAGATAGGTCAAGAGATTAAAAATTGAGATTCGGGCCCTTACTTTGTGCCCACAATGATAAAATGTCTTATGGCAGTGTTTAAATTATTGAAATTCTGAGCCTTCCCTTGTGTCCCCAATGATTCATTCTTTTCTGGCAATAAGTAAATTGTTGATGTGTGTGGGGCTAGAGAACAGTATCTACTTGCCCGTCACGTCTCAGCGGCTTTCTTAGGGCAGCCCTGCTGCCCAAGTCTGCTATGCATATATGCCTCTATTTACATGGGGAGGGTAATGGTGTGTGTAGGAGGCTGGCTTAGTATATGGTGCACACTTATCCAAGTGAAGCACCTTGCACTAATCCAGGCAACCCTTATGGTGGTCTTAAACAATCATAGAAAGCTCTCTAAGTGGTAGCTGGGGAGAGCATCCTTCAGGCTGATCTTGAAGGAGTGTTAAGCAGCTTGTTTTACAAGATCTAATAATGTATTAATATCCAATGGGGGTGCGCAACTCACAAAGTCCAGTAGTCCATTGAAGATGCAAAAATATAATTTCTTTATTTTAAATCGTGTTAAAAAACATCACACATAGATACTCCAGCCAACGCGTTTCATTCCCATACCGGGAACTTTATCAGGGCTGAAAAAGTAACAGACAACACAAAAATTACATATAAATCACAAGACACAGGACCAAACACTAACATACATATAAATGCATGAATGTTTGTGAGTTGCGCACCCCCATTGGATATTAAAACGTTTCTTTGATCTGGAGCACAGTGACGTCACGCAACGGCTGACGTTGGGGTAGTTTTGCGCGACCAAACTTACTAACTGGAACTGGTGTGAGGTGCAGAGCTAGGGGTCCGCCGTTGCTCTACTTGCCATTTAGATCTAATATTGTAGTGTAGGTTAAATGAGTAAGAAGCACAGTGTATATATAAAAATAGTTCTGTTTATTACACAACACTCACTAACACATTGGTATATCTCCTAGCCAGAGATATCAACACAAATACACAATAATACTTCAATTGCAATAGGTAAGTAAGCACAAAATACAGTGGGGACTTGGACCAGCAGATTTAGAGGAGCTGGGGACAAAAGGAACCACCCAAGGTAAATACCCAGGAACCCCATGGATGCTGTGTGCAGAGTGGAAACACAGGCGTGTGTCCATAGAAGTCAACGGGGAAGTCGCGGTTGCAGTTTAGAAGAAAAAGGACACTTCCCAGTGGACCCTGAAGCATACCCGTGAAAGACAGAAGGTTGGATACCCCAGGAACCAGGATACCTACACCAGGGAAGCCGGGTCCATAGGTGCAAAGTGACGTCTGAAATCGCAGTAGACCACAATGGAGGACTTCAGAAAAGATGCTGCTGGAGAAGACTGTGCAAGAGTCCGTTGGAATCCAAGGGTGGATTCTTGAAGTGAAGAACCTGTAAGCAGAGGGGACACTGTCTATGTCACTCGGAGGTGACCAGGAGGCCCGGAAGAGCAATGCCCACCTATGATGGATGGTTCAAGTGAGTTGGCGGTGACCTTGTCTCTGCAGCTGTGAGGACCAGGCGATGCTGAGGAAGACCAGGAGCCGGTACGAGCTGTCCCACGTCGAAAGTCGAGAACCAGGGGGTCGGTGTCTGGTGGGAGCACCAACAAGCCTTAGCAGTTGCAACAGGCGTGGAAAGTTAAGAAGGAGAAATGTTGGGACCAGCAAGGTGCATGGGACTCGCCACAAGGGGAGTCAAAGCAAGCAGGGGACCCCACTGAAGCAGAAGACCCTCGAGAGGACTCACAGGTCGAAGGAGTCGGTCCCAGTGGTTCTGAAAATTTCAGAGAGGACAGGTCAGGCCTTGAGGGAGTGTCAGAACCACCACCTGTGTTGCTGAGCCTTTTGAAGTCCGTGGGATGTCAGAAGCTGCAGACCGGTCAGCTCAGTTGCGGTACCTGCAGATGCAGGGGAGTGACTCCTTCACTTTAAGGGAGATTACTTCAGGTGTCCTTGATGTCCACAGGTCTGTTGAAGATCCTGGAAGAAGCACAGACCGAGACGACGACGAAGAAGAATTTGCAGAACAGCGAGACCAGGCGCAACAGGAGTCTTTCTTAATGCAGTCTCGGTTCCAGGCAAGTCCAAGTGTTCAGACCATCGAAGAGTGACGTGGTTTCAGGCTTGAGTCTTGTCCCACGACAAATCTGAGGACCCACCCACATGTGAGCGCTTAAATACCCTAGGAAAAGGGTTAGGGCGACTCAGGGGTCCCTCCTAGAGGAGGGGCTGGACAGAGGGGAGGATACTCATGTCCTTTGTCCAGTTTCACGCCAGAGCAGGAGCCAAGGGCTCCCTGAACTGGTTCAAATTGGAGTATGCAAGGAGGGCTCCAAATGTGCCCTTCAAAGCAGTCTGGTGGCGCTGCCAAGAGCCCCCACCCCACCCCAATACACTAAGTCCTGTCTGGGGAGGTGGTCACACCTCCCTGCGACAGGAAACCTGTTCTACCTTCCCCTGCTCGAGCTTGGCTCAGCAGCAGGAGGGCAGAATCGTGTCTGTAGTCGGCAGCAGCACTAGCTTGCTGCCAGACCCTGAAAGGCTGTAACCGGGAGTATGGGGGCAGGGGGTACCCCAAGGTAGGCCCCAGTACATGGGATCATACTTCCAACACTGGAATCGGTGTTGGGGTATGATTCCAACATGTTTGATACTAAACGTGACCGGATTCGGTGCAGCCACTGTATAGTTGGACATCTCGTAATGGCTGATGTCCACTATTTGCATAAAAATGGCTGACCGCACTTACAAAGCCTGGAGAAATGACTCCGGGGTTTGTAGGGGTGTCCTGCTCATTCAGGGACACCCTCACACTTAAAACCAAGCACCCTGCCTTCAGGACTGAAAGGCCTGCCATAGGGCTGACTTATAGGTTTTAAGTGCAATGACCTCAGATATATGAAAACTTATATCTTTCGTGAGGGGTGCGAGGACCCACTCACACAGGCTGCAATGGCAGGCCTGTAGTCACAGTTTGAGTGAGTGGTCTCTCATGGGTGGCACAATACATGCTGCAGCCCGTGGGAGACCCCTGGTGTAACTATGCCCTGGGTACCTCAGTACCATATACTAGGGACTTACAAGGGTACACCAGTAGCCAATTGTCTACTTACAACAGTACTTACCATAGTCAACGTTAGGGAGAAAGCACAGTGACAAGGGTCCTGATTAGCAGGATCCCAGTCAGACTATTCAAAAACACACTGACACAAGGCAAAAAGTGGAGGTGACCATGCTAGAAGGATCCTATGTTCCTATGGTGTGCTTGAATAGGAAGTAACTGTTCTTGAATATGATCTTATAAGAGGTGTTCCTAAAGTGGAATGGTACCGAACATTCCATAGTTTAGAGCTCATTGCAGCTACCAGCGCAAGCTCTACTTGGCTTCAGGACTTTCAGAAGTGATAAAGAAGAGGAGCACATTTTCTGGCAGCGTTCTAGTGGCACATTTGCCTCTCTCTGTGGGCTAATTGGGCCCATTAATTAAAAGGCTTGATGCATTAGGAAAATGTTACATGTTGTACTCTGTGGCATAGGGAACTAATGAAGGGTCCAAGGAGTGGAGGAATCTAGTTCCTACAATGTTCACCACACAAAAGATGTGTAGCTGCATCTTACTCCATTATTATCCTTATTCAGGGATACTTCAGAAGTTGTAGCAGCCTTTGGAAGATAAGCCAGTAGGTCATCAATCTTCTGAATGATTATAATTTGGGAAAACAATTTTAATTACAGTTCTAACTTCTTGGATAAACAGTCAGATTCTGATTGAAAATGATCTTCATATTCTTCGCTGTTAGAGCAGGAGTCAGGTAGTGACTGAGATCGAGTGGCCAGCGACTTGGAGTACACAGATTTATTTGTTGCCCTGCTAACAGAAACTGTTTCGAATAGCTTCAGTTAAATCTAGATCAGTTGCATCCCTGTGGTAATAGCTTGTGTATTGTTATTAAATATATTTGAACATCAGGTTAACCATAAGGCATAACACTGTAGTGGGATGAAGGTTAATCCAGGGGCGTAAAGGAGGCCCTCGCATCTCCTGCAATGCAGGGGAACCCCAGTGTTCCTTGTTTTGGAGGGGGCCCCCCTCACCTCCGAAAGCCATGCCATTGCATTCCGTGCAGAATGCATGTAATGGGCATGGACTAAGAAATGGGTACCTGCTCTGCAAAGTCAGTCTGCTTTCCCGAGCTGGCCACCTGCTGCATAGAGGAGCCCCAACCCTTCAGTGAGACCCCATTGAGCCCAAGATCGATTAATATCTGTGCGATCTGTGAGATAACGGGGCCCCTCATCACATTTTGCAGGGGGGGGGGGTGGGAGAGGGGGCATCATTTTGTGTTACACCACTGGATTAATCTGACCAGAGACAACTCGACACCTGAAGAGTCATTGGCTGGAAACACTTGGCCTCATTTTAAGTCTTGCCCTTGAAGCGCATTTTGACCAGTCCATTAGCAAGGATCGAGTGATCCACAAAGAGTTCTAGGTGCACTAAGGCGGTACTATTATGCTAGTTCAAGTCTCAATTGCCTATTATCTAGCATACTTATCAAAGAAAGGGGGAGAAAGAGGAGACCTGGATCAGAGGGACCCGTCCTCCTAGCTAATGTATCAAAATGAAAATGAACCCTACTCTTAGTATAAACTAACTCTCCATGGTGAACAAAACGCTGTTTTTTTTTTTTTTAGATACCAGGGTTACTCCTTGGTAATATGCTTCATCGGGTCCATCCCGTTCCGCTGTGGAACGGGGCGTGGGACGACCTACATGTTACATGGGAGCACTTTTTAGCTTTTAATTATGTGAATCAATGACAAAATATAGGAGTGGGATGGTGTGTATTGTGTAGAGAGTGGGATATTAAAAATAATTGCTTAGTAGGTAAATTACTATTTATTCAGGCCTCGAGTTGGTATGATTAAAAACGGGTGCAATAACAAAGGGTAGGTTATAATGTGCCTACATTTCTAAAAGGTCAACACGTTTCAAGCTGTACCTCAAGCCTTTTCTTCAGGACCAAGGAAACTAACTCCCTGATACCACTTCTGTTGTTTTATGATAGCTGCACGCACTCTGCATGCCAAAACAGATGCATTCATGCAGCACCTACTTGGTGTTACTGCTTATGGCTCTGCAAACACACAATAGTCGAGTTAGTCTGCCAGAGGACTCTGGCTAAATTACAATGTTTTAAAACTGTCATTTGTATGTGTCATATTAAACTTCAATGTGATCACCTCACTGTGAATAAATAAAGTGATTAAATTTTTTGTAATGAGTTGGGGCACTTCTAGTGAAACCATATGAGCCTTGTGAATGACAATACACACACAGAGCACAACACATGATTAAAAACACCACATACATATATAATGCAGTATTCCCGGATCATGGGTCCTCCAGTTGAGAGGTGAACCTGTAGTCACACACTATAAAAAATAAAAATTGGATAAAATCCAGATATGTCGGGTATCGGACTTGTTTTGCACAGTAAACATCTGTGATCCAGGATGGCTACACTAAGCTTACTTCGTCAAGGTTGCACCCCTGTGCAAGGGCCTAAAATCTTCCAGCTGTGGTAAATTAATTTTACTTATTACCTCATTTCTGAATTTCTATGCTTAATAAATCATAATTTCTTGTCAATGCAAAGCGAGGAGTCCGTGGTGCTCAAATGAAGGAGGAGAAGACCAATAACTCGAGTTAAAGGGAGCGCTTCCAGCACCAAGCGGGCACAGGAGCAATCTCTCAAGTCCCTCTCTTTAAGTGGGGGTTCTTTATTTTCAACAGCAGAATATTTATACAGTCTTGGTCACGAGGCAAAATAGAGGAACAAACAGGTCGTGGCAGATAGAGGAACAAAGATTCAGCAAGAGGAGCAGAGTGTGAAGAAATGGGGGCGTGTCTTAGGCTTCGTGAGGGGACTTGCGATGTGAAATAGTCTGACAGTTGGAACGGGAAGGCTTCCTCATTTGGGGGTTTGTTCTCGTGCTTCATGTCAGAAACATGAACCATCTCTGCGGGGGAGCAGGAACTCATGTACTGGTTTCCCGGACTTGGCAGAAACCACAGAGACAAATGGTGAAAATGAGGAAAACCAGGTGCAGGGGTGTCGTGCTCGTGCTCGGGGTCTTGGGACACCAAAGGGTGAATTAAAAACAAAATGGTGTCGGCTTTTAATGTGGGCAATTATTAATCGCGCAAAGGGGATCGCGCAAAGGGGCATAATTAGATCGCGCAGAGGGCAGCGAAGGGGCATAATTATAGATTTTATTTCCACATTCCCTCCTTGCCCCAGAGTGTACCTACATTATATCTCAATTTGCATGAGATCATTTATACATTCTTGTAACATGATTCTTTCCCTTTCTCTCTGCTGGACAAGTGGTTTAGGAATGCATTTTGCAGCGCATAGACCGCATAGGGCAGGACCACATTGGATGCAAAGGCAGCATCCAGTTATTATCAGGAATATTATGCCTGCTGCTGACAGCAGTTGCCATCCCCAGGACGATATTATCTTCCAGAACCAGTCAGACCACGTCCAAGTGCCAGGTTCTTGATGTAAACTTACGGCTATCTTGTGTAATTTTGTTATGGCCGTGTATACAGATGGGGAATTATCAGGAATAAATATACAGCAGCTAGAGCCTATAATTTTACAGGCTCCGCCTCTGTCAGCCAGGATGATGTCAAGGACAAGGCGATTTTGGAGAGTAACCAATCGTATGGCAGACTGCTCCTGGGTTAAGCTCCCCAGGGCAGACGCCGTCTGGTTTACTACAGCCTCTAAGGTCCTTGTCAACCTGCGTATAAGCTTGCTGTTCTGTACAGGGCCAACAAAGAAGAAGAACCCTTTGTTAAAATCTGTATACTGTTCCCATGAGGTTTCCGTTTGGTCAACCAAGGAGGTATCGATCGTTCTTTTATGTCTGACATGGGGCACTAGGAGGTCTCTGTGGTAAGTGGATGGGGCCACAAAGACAGGGGGTAACAGGAATGCTATATAGCAAGTTCCCCCCAGTTCAAGGGCAGCTGCACATAGGCCGTTTGGCCACAGATGAAATAAGTATGGCGAGATGCTAGAAATGAGGACTTTCCTCTGTCTTCAAAACTTATAGTGGTATGACAGTCACTGTGTCCTAATGGAACAGAGCCATTTTTCTGGATGCACAGGTGTCCTTTTACTGGTGAGACCGAGATGGAAGGGGAACCAGCATTCTTTTTAGGTTTGGTATTTAACATCTTGTAGGACATGGTCATGTTCCCTTGCTTGTATTCTTCACTTTCTAGGACTGTACCGGTCGCCTGAGGATCTCCCTCCTTATTAGGGTAACAGGCAGTATTGAGTACCTTGTTTAAATCCCCCAAGGCCACCCATTCTTGCATGAATTATTTCCGTTAGGGCAGGAGGTGGGGGTAGTAGCGTCAGCTGTTATTAGGGCGAACCAGGCTTCACAAGTTCCATTATAAGAGAATGGGAAAGAAAAAAGAGGCATCCCTCCCTTTTTCTGATGAGGTGGGATGCGGCCACATATCCAACAATTGGTGCTATTACTGGCTTGCTGAGTGTGGTGTAGCATCTGTATGAAGGTATTGTTTCGCAAGGCTAGTCTATGGGCTTGTTCATGAGGGGGTAGGTCGTGATAGGTGTGTTCCTGAGTGCTGTTGGGTGTATGAGAGGTGTGTTGTGTTGGGGGAAAAACAGTGTGGAGAATCCAACCAAGACACGTCATAACTGCCATGAGGAAAAATAATACTGTCAAACATATAATAGGACCATTATGTCTTTTTCTAGAGTTCATTTTTTTCTTTTTTCTCCCACATAGTCAAGGTGTTAAAATCCATTCCCATGCTCCAACCGCTTCACCACTGGACCGACGCCCAATGGACTTAATTAGCCAGAGTCCGAATGGCAGACCTTAACTTTGATTTGTAATCCTGTTGTGGGGTTAGTTCCAAAGGCAATAAAGATTGTTCAGTCACAATGTCAGTGGGATTGGCAGGGCCATCAGCAACAGTGTCTTTTTGTCCAAAATGTTTCCGGCAGTGGCTTGCGTGGAGCCAGCCCTTCCTGCCCTCGACCTTCACTGCTGTCCGTGTTGTTAGTAGTACGAGTCTTGGCTTCTTCCACCTGGGCTGGAGGGGACTGGTCCGGTCGAAGTTCCTCACGAGGACCCAGTCCCCGGGTCGGATGGCGTGTTCTTCCGGGTTGGTTTTGTCAGGGAAGGTGGCAGCAACCTGAGAACGACAAGATTGGAGTGCAGACATCAAGGAAGCCAGGTAGTCAGTCAGCATAGTACTGTCAACATCAGTTATTCTTTTAGGCCTTGGCGTACCCCACATATTTGGTGGTCTGCCAAAGACCACTTCATATGGAGATAAGCCAGTTCTGGAATGGGCTACCATACGCATGTAGAAGAGGGCAACCGGTAAGGCTACCATCCAGTCCACGCCTTTGTCAGTGCATATCTTGGCCAATTTTGTCTTCAAAGTTTGGTTGTGCCTTTCTACTAGACCTGCTGCATGAGGATGTCTTACACAGTGAAACTTCCAAGTGTACCCTAACAGAAGAGACACTTGCTTCATGAGTTCAGAGGAAAAAGGTTGGCCGTTATCTGAGTAGATGACACGGGGCAACCCATACCTCGGAAAAACTCTCTAACTAATTGTTTAGCAGTTGTCGTTGCAGTGTAATCTGGGACGGGATAGGCTTCTGTCCATCTGGTCAGAGCACACACTACAACTAGCACATACTTGTGACCTCTACATCTCTCCATCTGGATATAGTCCATCTGGAGAACTTCAAATGGATGGTCAGGGGTTGGAATCCTCCCTGTTCCACCTTTGTGCCTTTTCCTGGGTTGAACTGATTACAAATCATGCACGTTTTAACTTTTTGTTTGGCTGCAGCTCTCAAATGTTTGTTGTGCCATATATTCTGTATGCTGTCTAACATTGCTTTTTCTCCCAGATGTGCTGGTCCATGTATGGTGTTTACCATAACTTGTACCATGGCATCCGGTAGAAACCATACTGCTCTTTCAGGTGTCATCCAGCCTTGATCTGTAAGGACCCCTCCTTTTTCCTTCCATTCTAGCAGTTCCTGTGGTGTGGCGTGACTTTGGACATCCTGGATGTCAGAAAAGGGGTCTCGTATTGTATATTGGCGGTGTGGTATACTTAATTCTGTGTTTGCTGCTAACTTGGCTGCACTGTCTGCAGAATCATTTCCTTTTGATATTTCATCTGTTCCTTTTGTGTGCGCTTTACATTTTAGCACTGCGATTTTCTCTGGTAACTGACTGGCCTCTAAGAGGGCAGTGATGAGTGTAGCATGCTGTATTCGGAACCCATGTGATGTGAGAAATCCTCTCTCTTTCCATAATGTACCGAAGTTGTGTACAACTCCAAAGGCATATTGTGAATCAGTGTAGATGTTAACTGACTTTCCTTTTGCTAAGTGACATGCTCGTGTTAGGGCTATGAGTTCTGCTGCCTGTGCCGACAGTATCTCTATCTTGTGTGCTTCTAAAGTGTCTGTACCATTTGTGACGGCATAGGCTGCTGCTAATTCTCCTGTGGGGAGTCTCATACATGAACCATCAACAAAGAGTGTCATTTCTGCCTTAGCAAGGGGAGTATCTTGTAAATCTGGTCTTGGTTTGGTCACTAAATCAATTATGTCAATACAATCGTGAATTTCTTCAGTAGGAGAGGTCAGTGGCAACAGTGTTGCTGGGTTTAAAATGTTGCAGCGTCTAATCTCAATGTGTGGCTGAAAAAGTGTCATCTCATATCCGGTGAGTCTGGCTATTGTCAGATGCTGTGTTTGTGTTCTGTTTAACAGAAGTTCTACAGCGTGTGGGACCTGAACTATCAGATGATGTCCCAATACAATAGAATCGCTTTGTCTAATAGCTTGTGCAGTAGCTGCTACTGATTTTAGACATGCAGGCAATGCTTGTGCTACTGGATCTAATGTGCTTGAAAAATAACCACATGGTTTATGTTTGTCTGCTTGAAGTTGGGTCAGAACTGATAGTGCTGTACCTGAGTTTTCTGTTACAAATAATGTAAAATCTTTGGTGTAATTAGGTGTTGCCAGCACTGGGGCTTGACACATAGCTTTTTAAGAGACTGAAAGGCTTGCGTGTGTTCATCTGTCCAGGGTAATTGTGGAGTAGCGCCAGCTTCGAGTGTTGTCAGCTGCACTAACGGTTTGGAAATGAGTGCAAATTGTGGGATCCACTGTCTACAATATGAGGTGAGACCAACAAAGGCTCGAACTTGTTTCTGTGTTGTTGGTTGTGGTATTTGTTGTATGAGTTGGATGCGTTCCTGTGTAAGCTGCCTACCCTCCTTTGACAGCAAGTGCCCTAAGTATGCCACTTGCTGTAAACAAAATTGGAGCTTACCAGGGGAAACTTTATGGCCATTTGCAGCTAGGAATTCTAGTACTAGTAGTGATGCTTCAGCACATGCTGCGTCAGATCTGGCCGTAATGAGGATATCATCAACATATTGTAGTATGGCTGTATCCGTGGGCATTTGAACAGTATCTAGTTGTCTTTTTAATGCTTGGCTATATACGCTTGGACTCTCTGTGAAACCTTGAGGAGCTCTTGTGAATTGGAAACTTCGTCCTTGTAAGGAGAAGCCAAAAAGGTATTGACTGTCTGGGTGAATAGGTATGCTAAAGAATGCGTTTTCAAGTCAATGACTGAAAAATGCGTTGCTTCCGCATCTATGGCTGTGAGTAGGGTGGAGATGTCTGGAACCACAGGGTTTTGTGGAACAACACATTTATTGAGCTCTCTCAAATCCACCACTAGTCTGTAGACAGGTGGTGTTCCTGGTTCCACTTTTTTATGAACTGGTAAAACAGGGGAATTGCAAATGTTAGAAGTTGTTTCCTTAATCACACCTGACTGTATTAGGTCCTGAATAATTAACATTAATGCTTGTTCAGCCTGAGGTGGAATTTTGTATTGCCTTATGCGTGGTAGTTGGGCTCCCTCTTTCAGTGTAACCTTGTGAGGTGTTATTTCCATACATCCTACTGTGGTGGAATCAGTGGCCCACAGGGTGTGTGGCAAATCTTTCAAACGCTCATCTAATTCTCTACTTGTGTAGTGGCCCTTGAAATCTCGCAGAAATAGTCTGACATCTGTAGGTGAGCAAACAATGACAGCTCCTAATTCTTTCAATGTTTTTATACCAAGCAAGTTTTCTGGACATGATTTTGTCAATATAAGATCTGTAGTTGTCATGAGGGGACCAACCTGCAAGGGCAGTGGCTTTGACGTGACGTTTGTCACAGGTTGTCCCGAGAAACCCAGAGAAATACTTTTTGAACCCGAGAGAGGAGCCTCTGGGACCTCTTGATGGCTTATTGTTGTTTTACTGGCCCCAGTGTCTAGTAGAAACTTCCTATCCTCCCCAAGAAGTCGGACCTCTATAAATGGACCTGTCTGATCTACTGGAATGGGGATTAGGGGCAGTTTGTCATCTTCTCTCTCTGGGCAACATCATGAGAAATCTGGGTAATATTCAGTGTAGGCGCTGTCTATAATATTCATTTGGGCCATTTGTGTTGTCAGTGGAACTGAAGGTGTTGAACTGTCTAGGGAATCATTCTGTTTTGGCTGATATGGGCGTGGCTGGGTCTTACCAGTAGCCAAATTGTGCTTTAAGACAAGGCAATCTTTAACGAAGTGTCCCATCTTTTGCAATAATTACAAGTGCTTTTTATATTTGTCTGGCTACTTGGTGTCTGTTGACGCTGGGGTGCAGTTTGGGCTACTAATGCTTTCATCTTTGTGTCTTTCATGCGTTTCTTATCATTTTCTTCTTCATCCCTAATGCGATTCTGGTGATATTGTAGCATTTGTAACACCTGTGGAGGTGTATGTGCTTGCCAGGTACTTTCTACTTTTAGTACTCTGTCCTTAATGGCTGGCAAGGCGTTATCTACTAATTTGGAAACAAACAGATGCGGGTAAGCTTCACTTGTTGGCGTAAGGCCGCTATTTACCGCAAAACACTTTTCAAGTCTAGTGTAATAATCTCCTATGTCTTCACCATGTTTCTGTTTGCAGGAGGAAATGGCATCCCAGTCCTCCTTTTTCACTGTTAGTAACTGTGGTAGCACCTTTAAAATAGTGCCAGGAAGTGCTTTTAGTTTGTCTCCTATACCTTGACCTGCTACTCTAGTATTTTCGTCATTCTGAAGTTCAGTCCATTTAATGTGTTCACCTGCTACTTCCCAATCTTTTTCTCTTAGTTTGTCATATATACCTGATGGCAACAATAATTTCAGAATTGCTGTGATATCAGAAAGAGTATATGTTCCCATCATTAATACATCTCCTAATTCCTTAAAGAATCCAGCAGGATCCTTTGA
This sequence comes from Calotriton arnoldi, assembly GCA_963921515.1. Taxonomy (NCBI): domain Eukaryota; kingdom Metazoa; phylum Chordata; class Amphibia; order Caudata; family Salamandridae; genus Calotriton; species Calotriton arnoldi. The sequence continues at coordinate 796,484 of CAWUFW010006494.1, read as the reverse complement.
GTGGGAGGGAACCATCTCTTTCATCCTTAGTAACTCAAGTTTTGTCAAGGGTACATAAATGAAGACGCGTTGTAGCGCGCCATTCGTGTCAGCTCTGGGGTGGACCTCTCTCATGGGGAACTGGCGTGTTTGAGGAAGTCTATTAGTTGATCCACACGTATTATGGGGAGATCTATATCCAGTCACTTTCTGGTATTTCTGTCTAAAATCTATAAATGTGTTAAGAAAAACTGAACTATTGTGGAGGAACATGTTATCAGCGCAGTCAGACAGAAAATCTTCGAGTCTTGGATCATGTTTAAAATGAGTGTCATTGAGTGTGATGAGATGTTGTACCATGTAGAGACTTGCTAATCTTTGATGTGAGCGTGGTAATGCTAGAAAAAGCTGGGCTATGAGATCATTGTCATATATCTTATATTGAGAGACCCATAGGGTCGCAGTTCTGGCTATTTCCTCCTCCTCCGGTGTAAGCGGAGGTTCCTGGTCTAACCAGTAGTCTAATGCATTGGATGTATTTTCAAATAACTCATCTGGAGATGACCGTTCAGAGTGACCTTGGAGGAATGTAGGCGGGGGTGTTCGTGAATTAGGGGCGGAAGAACGAACGGGTAGGACTTTTTCAGTAGGTTCAGTAATTTCCTCCAAGTTTCTTATTCTCTTCATTTGTTTGCAAGTTTTGCAGAATACGGGTCACATTACGGGTGAACCTGTCTAGTGCATCATTTATAAGTTCTAGACTAGTGTGGTCGGATGCGGAATCTAATAAGTCAAAAAGTGAAACTGGTACATTTCTTTCCTCTGCTTGTATGTGTTTTATGAAACAGCAAAGGAGGAACCTATACATGTGCATTTTTACAGGGTGTGATCTTCTTGTAGTCATAGCGTTAATGGCTCGTGAGTTCTCTCCAGTACGAAGAAACTCAGAGGCCGCTTGAAGAAACGTGTCAATTGCTGGTAGATGTCTTATTTCTTCCCAGGAGTCATGAAGTATTTTACTTATTCGGCCCGCCTCCCCTGTGTTGCTCGGAGTCGGGTCATAGGGGCAGTCGGGAATTGTTTTACCTGGGTCTGGACCTCACGGCACCCCCTTCTGGAGTGAGAGGTGGTGCGTTATGTTGTGAAAGGGGTGGCGGAGGCAGAGGGTGTTGAATGACTGGAACTTCATAGGGTGGTGGAGTATCTAAGAGAAAATTAGTAAAAGTATCCTCTGGTGGTGGGGCTGTAGGCTGTGCTGATGCAATGTTAAGGTTTTCAGGTGCAGATGGCAATACAGGATAAAAACCAGTAGAAATGGCTGATTGTTCCCTTTTATTCCTTTCACTAACTACTTCTTTCCCTATTTCTTGTAACTGTTCTTTCTTGGCCTGCTCTGACATTCTCTTACCCTTTTCAACTTTATGCAATTCCTTCTGTTGCCTCCTATGGGCTTCTTTTCTCCATAATTCTACTGAGTCACTCTGTGACTGGCGGACTCTCTTTTTCTTCCATAACTGTTCCTCTAATTTCATAATACACTCCGTATCAAAACTACCATTTTCAGGCCATCTATATCTGAGTTCTAGGTCTTTAGTATATTCTACCCATAGATCACAATAAATAAGTGCACCGACACCATGTTTTGCATACATGAAGTGTCCTGGAGTATCCCGAGGAGGAAGGGGAATTTCCTTCTCAAGAATACTCCTTTTGGTTGCCATCTTACGTATTTTCGAGAAAATAGGCATGATGGCAAGACTTTCAAAGATTTTAGAAGTGAGAAAAACATAAACAGAACAAATATCTTTACCGTACCCACGAAAGAGGTGAGTCCGTCTTTTATACTAGTTTAGTAGTCCTCACAAAATAAGTGAGAAACCCACAAAAAACATGTATCTTTACCGTGCCCACAAGGTAGTGAGTCCGTCTTTTATACTAGTTTTAGTAGTCCTCACCAAAGATAGGTGAGAAACCAAAAAACGCGTATCTTTACCGCCCCCACAAAAGCTGTGGGTTCGTTTTTATACTTTTCAGCAGTACTCACCGAAAAGTAACTGGAAGGCCTCTTGAAGATTTTGGGAAAACGCGGCGCGCAGTTTCAAGGTGGGATTTGTAGAACCTCGGACTCGTCTGCTTCGCAGGTTGGGCTTTGGTTCAGGACGTTCCGCTATTTCCTCACCGCCTCGTGTGGATGCTGGGCCGCAGTCGGTCCCTCTCTTCGCCTCGAGGGAGTTAGCGGGAATTCCCCGCGTTGTGCACTTTTGAAGTCCGTCAACGGTCAGGAGGGGACAGTACCGGGTCCAATATCGCCGGCGCGTGGAGGAAAGGGAATGTCCCTGTTCGGGCGCCAATTACTGTGGTAAATTAATTTTACTTATTACCTCATTTCTGAATTTCTATGCTTAATAAATCATAATTTCTTGTCAATGCAAAGCGAGGAGTCCGTGGTGCTCAAATGAAGGAGGAGAAGACCAATAACTTGAGTTAAAGGGAGCGCTTCCAGCACCAAGCGGGCACAGGAGCAATCTCTCAAGTCCCTCTCTTTAAGTGGGGGGTTCTTTATTTTCAACAGCAGAATATTTATACAGTCTTGGTCACGAGGCAAAATAGAGGAACAAACAGGTCGTAGCAGATAGAGGAACAAAGATTCAGCAAGAGGAGCAGAGTGTGAAGAAATGGGGGCGTGTCTTAGGCTTCGTGAGGGGACTTGCGATGTGAAATAGTCTGACAGTTGGAAGGGGAAGGCTTCCTCATTTGGGGGTTTGTGCTTCATGTCAGAAACATGAACCATCTCTGCGGGGGAGCAGGAACTCATGTACTGGTTTCCCGGACTTGGCAGAAACCACAGAGACAGATGGTGAAAATGAGGAAAACCAGGTGCAGGGGTGTCGTGCTCGTGCTCGGGGTCTTGGGACACCAAAGGGTGAATTAAAAACAAAATGGTGTCGGCTTTTAATGTGGGCAATTATTAATCGCGCAAAGGGGATCGCGCAAAGGGGCATAATTAGATCGCGCAGAGGGCAGCGAAGGGGCATAATTATAGATTTTATTTCCACACAGCCCAGGGCCCGCATCTTACTGTCTTCTCTGACTGCGAGATGTTTTATCAGGAATGCACCAGATAGGAGAGGAGTGGTCGTAGTGTGCTTGTGTTGAAAAAGACAGCATAGCAAACCCAAGATGGCGCCAGTCATTGGAACTTCTTCCGCGTTCCATGAGCTGCTTGGGTATGCTGTCTGTGTTCTGCTCCAGATCAGGCACTGCATGCAAATGACTTCTCCAGCTGTGGGGGCTTAGGAGAAGTTTGGTTTATTCTAAAATACTTCCAACCTGATTGGTTAATCTGGTTAATAGTACCTGGGGGTAAAAAAAAAAGTTGGTACCATTATGTGTCCATAATGATTTGTATTACCCGCAGTCATTATACCGGTGTTTTTTTTAGTTTTTTAAAATTATTATTATTTTAGTATATTGTTGCTTTGGTTATCATTGTATTTTATCTGATATGGCACTCAGACATTTCAGTCTACCATTACAGCTCTGGCTTTATTTGTAATTATAGATGATATGACACACTGATATTTCAGTCTACTTGTGATATTACTGTGCACTACTGGAAGGGAGGGATTAGAGTCCTGCTGGATTGGTGATGGGAGGTACATAGCATTCAAAAAAATCTATCCAAACAGACTAGTTCAGGTGTATGGACTGGTTCTGTCATACTAACATCCTGGGTCATGGTGTAAAATGCCCCCATGGTATGTTGTCGTTAAGGCCCTCTGCAAGTGTCTTGAGTCTGAACACCCAATGCTGTTCTTTTTCAAAGAGTTTAGATTCACAATTCACTGTGTCACTCATATGCACCAGGATCACCCTTCAGTAGTTCTGTGCAGTATGTCTTTTCTCAATGTAGTGAGTCGACATTTTTGTGGTTGCACTGCCACATTTCAGGTTGCTTCTATGTTCGCAGATCCTGGTCTTTATTTTGCGTGTCGTCATCCCTACATAGTGTAAAATGCAGGGGCAAGTTGTCGGGTATATTACCCGTTGTGTGTTGCAGTTTGTGAATCGTTTTAGTTCCCACATTATGTTATTATTGAAGGAAACAGTTTTTGTCGGTTTTGTCAAGGGGCAGACACTGTCACCTCCACATGGGTAGTGGCCCTTGACTGGTGACATGACACCCTGTGTTTGTGTTCTATCCATGGGTGTTTTTCTGGGGCATATATGTACTACCATGTCACGTAGGCTCTGCATCAGTCTGTGGAAAAACATGGGTTTGGGGAAGCTAAGGGTGCCTACTCATGGTTTGTGTAAACTTTAAGAACTCGTTTTGTAAGTTCAACCAACTCAAGAAAGTTTTTGCACTGGCTTTGTTGCCCTCCCGTATGATCAAGACATCGTCAATGTACCTTTTCCATAGCTTTTTATGTTCTAGAAAAGGTTTGTGAGGACATAGGATTTTGTGTACCTCGAGATGGTGAACATATAGACCAACTATGCTCGGCGCAAAGGTGCTTCCCATGCTGGTCCTTTGTTTTTGTAGCTACAAAATTCCTTTGAATTAAAAAAAAAAAAGTTGTGGGTGAGAGCCTATTTGCAGCACTCCATCACTACATTCCTGGGAGTATGGTAGTCCCAGTCTATCTCAAATAGGACCTCTTCAATTATATTCAGTCTCCTTGTGTAACAGGCTGGTATATAGACTCTGTGTCCAGACCCATGAGTATATGCTTGTCGGAGTCAAATTTTATATATCCCTCCGAAGGCGAAGGACATCTTTTGTGTCCTTCAGATACATGTTGGTATTTTGAACTATTGGCATCCGCAAACCTTGATAAAGGTTCCAAAATTTAACCTATCCCAGATACTATGGGTCATCCTGGAAGGTTTTCCAGATTCTTGTGCATCTTTGGTATTGTGTAGAAATATGGGGTGGTGGTAGTTTTACTGGTTAAAAACTCTCCCTCCTACTGTGTTATCCAGCCATGTGATAGGGCCTGTTCTGTCATGTTTCCAATCTGTATTCTGAGGAAATCAGTTGGATCCGTCACTAGTGGTTCATAGTTCCTGTTATCACTCAGGAGTTTCGGTAAGCCGCTGTCGACTGTATGACAATGGCTCCCCCCTTGTCTGCTGGTATGATAACTACGTTCTAATCATTGGCCAGTTCCCTTATGACTGCTTTTCCTTTCTTGGTGGTATTGTGAAAAACTCACACAGTACTGGGTTCAATGTCCCCAATTTCTTTCAGAATACCTCTTCAAGGGCGGGTATCTCAACCGGTACTGCAGTGGTGGGAGAGGTGAAGGTAGATTTCACTCTTAATCCTGTGTCACCTGGTGTATCATTACTTGGTGGTTTTCCCTCAAAAAACCTTCAATTTTATTTTTCTGATGAATTCATTGACCTCACAGCTGTGTTTGAACTTGTCCAGGTTCGCTGTAGGTACAAGGCCCAGACGTTTCTCTAATATCTGCATTTGTGGAGTTGAGAGGGCTTGTTCTGTGAGGTTCACTACAAGGTTGGTCGGTGGCTCTGATCTGCCTGGTTGTGCGACCCTGGTGGTGTCTTTTAGCATGCTCCTTGTTGTTTACCTGTCCGGCACTTGTGTTGGGGCCATTGGACCTGAGGTCGTCTCTTCGTTCTGCCTCTCTGGCGTCCCTGGCCTTCCTCTAAAAAAGACCTGTTTTGATTGGGTAGTTAGGGTAGGTGCCGTGAGGAGTCTCCAAGTGTTCGAAAGGGGTGGGTACATCTGGGTGGTGGTGGTGAGTCATAACATGGCATGGGGTATAGCAGTGGGCCATTGTATGTGCTCCATCCCCCTCTTTGTCCATAGCCTTGCCCAGTACCCCTCCTATATTTCTTCCTTCCTCTGTAATCTCCATTCGCACTTGAGCTGGAGTCTGAGCTATTAGACCTGGTATCACTTGTGTCACTGTCTGTGTTATAGCCCAGATTTCTTCTTGACCTTACACAGTCATACCTTATATACGGGTACACCCGCTCATGTGTGAATTTATTGGTGTCTTTCCTTAGTTTTGGGAATTTGGTTTGCTTCAATGTCACCTCAAATTCATTCATGGTCTTATTCAACTCGTCTAGTCTTTTTTTTTTAAGGCTATCCATGGACTGATATGGTTTTAAGCATTCCTCAATTGTGTGTATTTCTGTTTTGAGTTCTTGCGATAGGCAGGCCACTGTTTTTATAATCAATATAAGCCAGTCTCTTGTGCAGTGCCAAGAAATTAATGACACGTCTTTTTTAAAAGCTTTGTCATGTTGGAATACGAATAGCTTGTTTCTCACGATGAGCCTTTGGAGGGCTGCATTCTCCCTCACGTATTTTGTTATCATTAAACCATGAATCATGGTTTTGATCTGAGTTCTTCTTTGTGTATTGAGTTCATCCCAGTATTTGTTGTCTATACCCATGTCTGGGTTACTAGTCCCTTCAAAAGGCGATGTCGCCAGAATCCTCTCCACTTCTTTATCCGAGAAAGTTAGACTGGTAATCTCTGCCACTTTCTGGAGGAAGTAGTGTGTGCTCAGTGTGGACAAAAACTAGGCTTTTCCAAAGAAAGCACTGATTGTGGTTTTTTTATTGGGCTACTCCCACACTTGCACGCTGCCTAGTTATGTGTCAAAATCGAAAAGAGCCCTACTGTTAGTATGAACAAACTCTCCATGGTGAAGAAAATGCTGGGTTTTCTTAGAAAAGCCTCACCCAGCAGGGTTACCCCTTGGTGGCATGCTTCATCATCGGGTCCATCCCGTTCCGCTGTGGAACTAGGCGTGCTTCGACCTACGTGTTACGTTGGAGCACTTTTTAGCTTTTAATGATGTGAATCGATGACAAAATATAGGAGTGGGGGTGTGTGTATTGTGTAGAGAGGGGGATATTAAAAATAGCTGCCTAGTAGGGAAATTACAATTTATTCAGTCATCTAGTCGGTATGATTAAAAACAGAGGCAATAAGAAAGGGTAGGTTATAATGTGCCTACCTTTCTAAAAGGTCAACATGTTTCAAGCCGTACTCCAAGGCTTTTCTTCAAATGAAAAGCCAACTGCCAAGAACTGTCTTCTCCTGTATGATAGTTTTCAACCCGCCATCTCAGATGCCTACAGCAATTCAACTGTATATGGAGCAAATTAAGCTAGTATATTCCTAGTGCATGACTGTTTCGTCTGTAAAGTTTAAAAAGGTGCTTTCTTAAATCATGCAGGTTTTGAGCCCTCTGCAAATTATAAATTGATACTACTCTGCATATGCTCATCTACTGGGGTTGAGGAATCAGTCCTTTAAGCAGATAAGAAGGCATGCATCGAAGGCAGATACTGAGCACATGTTGTTTTGATTAATGCGAGGAATTTTCCATAGAAATTAAATTAAAGGAGTCAAAACTCTGGTCTGTTATTTTAAATTACCTAGAGGAAAAGCGTCCCAATTTGATATTGAACGGCATTGAGGGATCAGAAGTTCTTTTAAATCGGACATTCTTCTTAAACTCTTGAGCGTGAACTACAGTTGTTTTCAGATTAACTAGAGATCTAAAGTCTGAAAAAATACTAAATACTTTTTTGGCTTCTCTGCATCCAAAATGTTTCCAATGATCTGCTTTCTTTTAATTGGAAATTAGAAGTGTTAAATCATTGGAATGATGGAAGCTCTATTAAAGATGAGCAGAAAATGACCAATAATGCCTGCTATACCAGTCATTATTGGTCCTTTTCTGCTCGTCTTTAATAGAGCAACTCCAATATTCCAATGTTTGTCTACCCTCAATGAGTAGATGGTTCTAAATGTATTATCTGTGACCCTTGTGCCTTAGACTTTACTAGTTGTCAAAGGTTCTCTGTTGTGATAAGCCTGTGCCTTGGGCCTATAGCTCTGTTAGAGAGCCTTTAACAACCGTTGCAGCACTTGGCAGCTGTCTGTATTGCGTTAGTAGTGGTAAAACAGATGAAGAGTGTGCCCTATGGCTCTCTACTGCCATTACTTTTTTCACTTTTTCTGATTAGCCTTTGAAACTCAAAGGATAAGCAATAGAGCCCTGTGTTTGCTTGGTAAACAATGGAGCCCTGCATGTCTGAGGCTGCTTGACTACTGACTTTAGGAGAGTGACTGTCTAAAGCGTTATTAGTCAAGAATTTAAAAGTGGATAGATGTTCACAGATGTCTACTGCAAATCAGCTACATGTATTGTCCAGATTCTTTGTAGAGTTTTTGTGCTCCATGCATCTGCAATGGCCGCTTTGCGTGTCCTAAGGCCAATGCTTGATGCTTCTTACTCAGGGAAGCGGGGGTGGGGAGTGGAGCTTCATTCCACCTCATATGACTGTATTCATGTTGACCAAGTGGGTATGGTTGATTCAGTTGGGCAAATACATTGAAGGGCTCCAGGCTAATATGTGAAAACTGAAACACACTTGATGATGTGGAAATGTCATTGGGTTTAAAAGACAGAAAAGATATTCCAGATATAGTAGCAAAGTAATTCACACAGGCCAGGGTTGCCCCAGGAAAACCTATTGGACCTGTGGTAAAATTCCGAAAGAATGTTCAATTGATCCCTAAATGCATTGTATTTGTCTAGTGTATTATTTATTAACTGTGTCAATGCTTTTGTTTGCTTATGAGTCTAATGGTCTAATAAACTAAAATGAATTCTTAAAATAAAGTCTTTTGATTTTCCAGACATGATGGAAGTGCTCCCGCACCAAATCACATAGACCAGTGGTGCTGTAAAATATTTGGCAAGACGAAAAGGTTTGCTGTTTCTGAATTCAAGCCCCCATTGACCTTATTCCAGAGTTTAGAAATTATTAAGTTTGTGAAACATGTAATGCAATGGAATCACTAGTATTTCACTGATGGTGTAAACCAGTGGGTTACCAAGCTTACAGTGATCCAGCTTCTTTGCGGAATATTCAGTACCAGCTTCCAAAGACACAGTTGGTTGACAGACCTTACAATATCTCTAGGCCCTGCTGCCTTAGGAGCGTACAGTTCAGGGCCGCACTCTTAACTTGATGATGCCCTGTAATTCGAAACCTGGTATCCCTCTCCTCCCTCAGGACCAAACTCTATAGGACAATGAGCGACTGGTATTCGAATATATGACGTTACTTCGCATGCGTTTACAACGCATGCCTTTACAACGCGGTCAGTACATCGACCGCGTTGTTACCACGCGTACCATTACAACGCAACTCATTACAACGACTTGCTGTAGGGGGCGCTCGAGTTTGGAATAGTATAATTTACTATTCCAACTCCAGTCTGTGCAACAGTAGGGAAGGTGTTGGATTTAAAATCCAACACCTAAAGCCCCCTACAGCAAGTCGTTGTAATGACTTGTGTTGTAATGGTATGCGTGGTAACAACGCGGTCGTTGTACTGACCGCGTTGTAATGGCACCACGTTGTACCAACAGCGTTGTAAACGCTGTTTCACCTGGTATTCATTCCCCTGGCTCTCCTGCAACTCTCTCCTCCTTTCAACTCTCTGCAGCTCTGGACTCCACAAGTACATTTACTGACTTAGTGAAAGTAGGGCTTCATGTCCTTACCTGCAGGTAAACATATCCATTAGTGAAACGGAGTAGCAAGACACACCAACATTACACAGAAATTTTCGGCAAAGTTCTCAGAGCACACAAGCATTGGGGTAGGGAATAGACAATCACCCATCCAGAGACCAGTTCATTAGGGCCACATATCCACATGCCACTGACGGCAGAACCTGCCGTTGCTCAGCGTAGCTGTTTTTGACTTCTCACAGAGAGTTAGCAGTAATGTTTCACTTCTGTTAAACAGCAGAGCTATTGCTCACCTTTTGCAGATCAATTACTTCCCGAGCTGGCTGCTATCTCTCTCAGGGCAGATAACAGAGCTATTGTTCACCTTTTATAGACAGCAAAACTAACACTTCACTTGCTACAGTCATCAGAATTATCCCTACCTTGCTACAGACTGCAGAGCTGCCCCTTCGACAGATCAATCCATTTCTTATCTGATTGATATCTCACTACATACATCTATCACGGCTATCTCTGCTCCGTCAAAAGCAGAACTACCCCTTGCTTGCCACAGTCAGCACAGCAATCTTTGTTTTATAACAGAGAGCAGAGCTATCCCTCACATTTGACAGCTAAATCTTTCTCATCTGTCTATGCCACTCTGCCCAGATGGCAGACCTATCCATAGTCTGTCTCAGACTGCTGAGCTTTTAATCGCTTGCTGCAGAAAGCAGAGTTAGCCCTCATTAGTTACTAATAGTGCTGTACCTTTCTACTCTGAAATCTCGTTGTATAATTGGTGCTTATAAGCCGGTCTGATTATCTGCTTACTTGTCTCTTCTCTTTAAGTCTGGCTGTCAGTTTACATCCGTCCATCTATTCCAGGGACCATGGAACATCAGATCTCAACGATAAGGGGGCCTATTCACTAAGATATTTTCATCTGTAAAAGTTAGATTATGGCTGCAAATAGCTCTTTTACACCTGCGAGAAATTCACTAAAAGAGGAACCTGCAGTAGTAAATCCTACTCATGTTGTGGGATGCGGACGTTCCAAGGCGTGGATTGCCTTGAAAGTGTGGAGCCCTCACACACATGTATGTTTGTAGACCTTTCCAGACTCCTCCACAACTCCTTTCTGCTCTGAAAATGGTTGGCGATTTACTCCAGTGTGCTGCCGATCACCCCAGATTTGGTAGGGATGTTGGGGGAGAGTTTTTTCCACAGAGAAAAATGCTTTCCAGCAGTAACAAGCATTTGCAATGCAATAGGTCTCGCATTTACGCAAGTTTAAGCTATCGGCATTGTAAATGACACTGCGTTTTATTTATGTTTTCAAAAACCAAAACAAAATTAAAGGCATTGTCATTTACAATGCCAATAGCTCAAACTGGAGTAAATGCGAGACCTATTGCATTGCAAATGCTTGTTTTCTTTTTGTTTGCCGATCCGAGTTGGAGCGGTAAAGGAAAGAAAAACAAGGTAGGATAGTTGTGGGATAGCAACATGGAGAGGAAGGCATAGGGCTGGGGAGGCAACAGGAAGTCAGGAGGTGCAAGCAAGATCCAGGCGCGGGTGGGGGTTAACAACACAGAGAGAGGGGGGAATAAGGATGAGCGAGATAAAGCAACATGGGGCAGGGGAGAAGCACATGGGCAAAATAGAGGAGGCCTGGGGTGGCACACAGCGATTGAGCAACACGAGCGAGCTCGGCAGCGAAGTACTCAGGAGAGAGCTGGAAAACACAAGCACTCTCTGAGTGCCTAAACAAAACGAAACAAGCAAAACAGAACTTGGTGACGGTAAGGGCAGATGGGTATAGAAAGGTGGCGAGGAATTTAGAGCCTAAAAGGAAAAGGGCCAAATCAACCAAGAAAGAGGAGGGGAGGGAAGGAGGACTGGTGAGCAGAGAGGGGGCAGAGCAAAGAAAACAAGAGACTGGGAGAGAGAACGGGTGCGAGGGGCAGAGAAAGGGATGGGCAGGGTGGAGAAAGGCAGGGGGTGTAGAAAATGCAGTAGGGTAAAAAGAAAATGACGAAAGCAAGCGGGAAGTGGTAGAACGGGCCATAGGAAAGCAACACGCGCGCGCGCCTCGCGCTGCTTAATGACTGTTTTGAAGCACACTCGCGCTTGTGGCACCATCCGCCTTGCGGGAGCGAGCAACAGCCAATTAGCATGCGCGCCGCTGCTCGCTCCCGCAAGGTGGCTGCCGCCACAAGCACGAGTGTGTGCTTCAAAAAGAGCAGAGCGACGGCTAAAGGCCCTCCTATGCAGCGCATGCGTGCTGCGTAGGCGAGACCTAAAAAACAGAAGAAAGCAGTGCATTTGCACGAGGCTGCCACACCCTGTGTGGAACTTTGCACAGCTGGAAAAGTAGCCCACAGGAACTGTCCCATAACTTTCCGAACATTATGCATCGAAGCTTGTTCTTGGTGCAGCTTTCCAGGAATACTACTATGAATGTTGGTGAATACAAAAAAAGTAAAAGTATGTGACACTTAGCAGACAGGAAGGTAGGCAACACAGGGCCTTGGAGCAAGGTGACCCTGGGACAGAGAAAACAAGAGGGCATTGAATATGAGGTCAGATGCACTCTCAAAACTGAGCAGCACTGGACCAGAAACATCAGACACAGCAATACAAGGATGTGGCACCCAGTAACAACAGAAACAGTATAATATAAGGTTAGACTTATTCCTTCTACCTGGAGAAAAGGAGCTTGTTTTTATTAGACTCTGACATACAACCAACAGTCATTTGGAAGGGAACGAAATTCGTTGGCCCTACACAACAAAACTGCTATAGTTGATACAGGTTAGAGAGCAGGACTCAAAAACGGACCCCCCACTGCTAACTACCATGCAGAGGCAGCTCAGTACACACTTGAAATATGCACGGGTTAGTTTGTAAGGTATTTCGCCAGACCTATCTCCACCCACAAGCTTCCCTTTGCCCCCTTTTCACTCCTGGAACACCTTTGAGGATAGCCCACACACTCCAAACCACTTGTCCATTCTAGTAAGGTTCTTTAAGATGACACACAACCGCAGGCAATCTCTGCATAAAGCACCAAGAGCATGGAATGCTTTGAGGCCGAAAAGTGACTTAATAGCACTGGGCAAAACAACTGTTAAGTAATTGTTGAACCCTGCACAATACAAATACTCTGTATTATAACATTACAGGGGTTCATTAGATGGCTGGTTTCTAAGGCTGCCTTTCCAATATATGTTGATTTTTTTAAATTAAGTATCCTTATTAAGTATCTTGGACCAAGTATCTTGGCTTGCGTATAACAAGTTTAGTTTTTTTACCAGTATATGTTGAGGAAACAAACCGTATACGTTTGCTTTGTGGAGTTGAAACTTGCTGTGTTAGTGATGAAAATGGAAAGTTCTCTGTGCTTACTAAGGCTCTCCAATTTTCTTTACAATGAATAAATAATTGCTCGTCGCCCTCTTATTGTCCTTGGTTATCCAGACCTCGGTAAACGCTGTTGAGTCACAAAACATTAACCTATCTGAATGGTTATCCCAAAGGAGTTCCAAAGTACTTCATTAGCTGCAACTAAGATGACTGTCATATTTTGATCTGCTCCCAAAATCTAAATTCCTATGCCTATTTGCAATCCAGATGTGGCCGCCAACATCTGTTGCTGCACCACAATTGAGCACCAGTGGCTGCCCATGCATTTTCATCCTGGTAACGAAATTTAGCATTTGACGTGAGATTAAACATAAAAGGTTCAGGAAGCAGGTATTAGGATGACTGAAAAAGTTAAACTCTCCATCTGTGTTCTGCTGTGGTCAACTACTGGTGGGAAATGACTGAAATATTCCTTTCTCTTCCCTTCTGGGACATACTAGTCCTCTTTTGAAATATTAATGTGATACCTGCTACTTTGTAGATGTCGTTGAGAAAGTGTAAGTGTATAAGTGTTAGAATTAGAGAATTATAGATGTTACGGGAAGACTGGCATTATCTGTAACCTCTTATGTGTGCTTGAATTTCAGTGTTCGTTTTAATTCACTAATGTGTTTATGGAACTCTTTCTTATCGACCTTTTGGAACAATGTATCGCCTTTAACCTTTCAAGCCTCTAGTACAATGCAGTCATGTTGGTGGTAAAGTTTCAAGGGCATACTTATGTAATAAATTTGCTGCAAAATACTGACAGGAAATTATTCAAGGGACACAAACAAAATTGAGTGAAATTGTCTACGTTGCCAACAGCAAACTGAAGCTTAATGCAGAAAATTAAGCTTTATATTGTTAATGCATGCATACTGCAGTGCTCTAAATTCCCTCCCTTTAGTCAAACGGTTTAATTAAAAAAAAAAAAAAAATTGATTTCCAGAAGTTGCACTTTTTTGCTTCATTTGACCCAATTTGATTAACAGTCTTTATTGCAGTGACTTGTAAAAGATGAGCGTTCTGGATGTATGCGATATTTGTTAGTCCTAGTGAGACACAGGTACTTAATTGCAGGGATTCCTAGTACAGAAGTAATGGTGAAGCCTATATGAGGGTACCTTGATATTCCTCAGAAAAATAGAAAATGGTCCTTTCCAGTATAACCCTTAACGGAATGAGGGGTAATAGGTGGGCACATCACCTATTTGATTGTAATCAGTAATCCTATTTTCTTAAAGAGTTTTATACACCTAGTTACCTACCACAGCATACACCTGTTAATAATGTAGGCAAGAGGTGAATACATCCATACTTTATCACAAAAATATATTTCTCAACATCAATGATAAATTAATACAATCACTTTTTGTAAGTAATTGTGTTTTTGATTCGGAGGGGGGTGAAAACCCTTCTCAAGCAACCACCACAATCCTTGTTGGGTTGAACCACATACGTCACTAACTTAACCTGTGCTTAACCCTCTGGTAGCTTGGCACAAAAGCAGTCAAACTTAACTTAGAGGCACTGTGCCAAGTATTTATGTAGCACACAAACCGTAATATAGTGAAAGCAAAACACAAGAGATATCCCAAACCAATTTAGGAAAATAGAGTAAAATGTAATAAATAAAATGAAACCAAAGCGACAAAAATCCAATGGTAGAACCGGAGATATGCAATTCAAATGTTTTTGGTAGATATAGCACCTGAAAGCACAAAGCGCCACTTGCAGTCATCTGGTTGTACTAGACTAGGGGAATGTCACAATTGCAGGCCGACTGCGATGCAGTGCGGGCCGGATACGTAGACCAGGTTAGTCCAGCTGAAAACATTATGTTCTCAAAGTCTGGTACGAAGAGTCCAGAACTTCAGGATTTCTCCTTTTCTTGTAGAGGAGTGCACTCTGATACCAGCCAAGGGTCCAGGACCTGGGGAGGCTGCTCTTGGGGCTCAAGGACTCGCTCTAGCAGTGGCCAGTAGGGCCAGTTGCAGCAGATCAGCTTGGCAGTTGCAGGAACGCCACTGGAACTTGTTGTGTCCTGGTAGCTCAGACCAGGAGGTCAGACAATTAACCCTTGGAGTCACTCAGGTAGCCTGGGATGAAGGGAGCAGGTCCAGTCTTCCTTTGCAGAGTAAAGGACAGGCATTAAGCAGCAGGGACGTCCTCTGTGGAACAATGCATTCCTTCTTCTGTAAGGTCCACAGCTCCAGAAGCGTACTGATGAGTGTCTCAAGAGGTCCAATATTTATACCTGGTACCACCCTTTGAAGTAGAAAGTTCCTTCCATTCCCTTTCTTCCCTTGCCCAGGCTCCAAAAGGTCTAGGGTGACAAACGGCTGGTGTCAAGTAATTTAGTGAGTTTGCTGTAGGCAGCCCTTTGAAATGTAAGTGGGGCAGGGAACAGCGCTGCACCTCCCATCCTGGCAGGATGGCTCTCTTCCAGCTACACCCAGGTCTTATTGTTAGCTGTCTGGGCCCAATGTGTATTCCTCATGGGGAGCAATTATCAGGCAGCTGGAAGCTCCTAGAAGCACCTCAAAGTCTAGGGAGGGAAAATGTAAACTTTCTAAAAGTGCCAATAAGGGATATATTTAAAGATCTGTTTAAATAAAGTTAGCAATTACTTAATTACTTCCTAAATGTCTATTCATGACATCCAAAAAGAATGAAAGGCACAATAGTCTGTATAAATTCAAAGAAAAAGAATAAATCAGTACAACGGGGTGTATTTCTTCATTATATTGTATTAAAAGAATAATAATTACATTAGGGGTTCAAAAACAAGGAAATACTTCAAAGGCATTGATTAAAGTTATGAAAAAGTCTTAACATTTAGGTTTCGATAGTCATCAATGCACAGAAACCCATTTCCCAAAGTAAACCGTGTGGAGACTGTCCTAGATATAGGAACAAAGTCTACCAGGTTCAGTCTTAACAGAAACTAAAAGGAAAATGGGTTAGGGAAGGTATTAATTCTGCAGAACTTATTTCGATTCTTCTACCTAGGGATCTTGGATTTTCACCTGAAACATCTTGTCCCGATGATGGTCTCGTAGATTTACTCTGGGGGAGACCGAAACGTCTATGCCCTAACCCATTTTCCTTTTAGTTTCTGTTAAGACTGAATCTGGGAGACTTTTAAAAGGCTACGTTTAGTAGGGTGCACAATGAGTGCTGCTGCCCATTAGCAGCATTTAATTTACAGGCCCTGGGTATCCATGGTACCATATACAAAGGACTTACACCTGATTGGTACATTTAATTTACCTGTAACCCAATTATACCATGTTTTCGGGGGAGAGCACAAGAACTTTACCACTGCTAAAGCGCACAGTCCTAAAAACCCTCATAAAAGGGTTTAGAAAACAGGAGGGTGAAGGCAAAAAATTTGGGGGTGACCCTGCAGAGAGGGCCGTGTCCAACACATTTAAATATAAATTAATAATAATAATCTGCTTTATATAGCAATTTCAAAAGAAGACGTGACCAGTTTTAGACATTGATTCCATAGACTTGGCACTAACTATCCTTACAGGTGTGTAAGAAAAACTCTTGCAGACTTTCTGTTTAAAATGTTAAATTTGAAGTGCAATTGCTTCTCCTTTGATTATAGGAATTATGTGCCCACTTGATACTTTAATAATAGTTTTGATACCACTTTTTGATTAACAATTTTAATAATTTTCCTCTTGAAGAAGGCTTAAAAAATTATTCTGAATTCGAAATGGTGTAAATTGCCACATATGAAATATTGTGATCTTAGGTTAGTGGGTGACATGGAATGATTGTTTTCTTGATGCAATTCTACTGGATTACTGCAGACTGTACAGTATGAGTTTAGTACGAGTGATCCAAGTTTAAAAAAAGAGTTTTTGTTATACAGGGAAAAGGGTGGAACTGGACTGTCAGATTTTTTTTATTTTTGTGTGTGGTTAAAACTGATTAATGTGTGAGTGTCTATTGGTGTGTTTGTGTGTGCACGGTTTCCTGTAGGTGTGTTGTTCTGTAAACATATGTGCATGTACGTCTACCTAATCAGTGAGTGTGTGGCTGCGGTTTGTCTCTGTTTTTAAACTCTGTATGACAGTAAACCTTTTGGGTTTATTAATGCTTTTTATTTAGACTAACACGTATTAGGTTGCTGGCTGTCAAGTTGCTCCTTCAGATGGTTTCTGTAAGTTTGAATGACAAATGACTATATTTTCCTGAAAGTACACAGTATACGTAAATGCCTTTTTGTACAAGAAGGACGAGCGTCCTTCAGGGTCGCGCATGCACGAAGATGTTCCTCTTCCTCTTTAGCAAAGAAAAGGGGCTTTATAATGATTCACACGAAGTAAAAAAATGTGTGAGTTACCTCTGCTCCCACGCAATCCTTGAGAAAGTGCAGTGAGTGTTAAACAGGCATTTTTCCAGGTGGCCAGAAACGAATATGTCATTTAAAAAGCCATCACTAAAAAATAAAGCCCTCATATTAAGCATATGCCAAACATCACAAATAAGCAGTCTTTCCCAACATAGCACAAAATATAAAGAACCCATAATACATTGTTATGTTGTGGGGACAAGACCACGGAGTATAGATCATAGGTTAAGGGTTGTAGGCCTGGATGGAAATCCGTGACAGTTCAGTTCTACATGCCTTCTTGCTCAAGTCGAATGAAAACATTGTTTATTGTTCTTATGGCTTGCATATGGTAGGCCGGTTCCCTTTACTGATGTGAGAAGCATGCAATTATTATTATTAATTGTGCATCATGTGTGGGTGCAAAACAGCAGTGTATGATGTGTGGTAAGGCACTTTTTTGTTTCTTTGGACATGGTGGCAGATATCAACCTCACTTAATGCCTTCGAGCTCGGTAAGTGAATTACGACCCCTTAAGGGCACATATCTAGGTATGCCAGCAGAAATGCCGGACACCTATTTGACAGTAGGTGGGCCTGCGGTCTCTTAGGCTGAACTTCACAAAAATCGAAGTCATCTGGCATCTACCTCACTGGTCACTATGCCTGCTTCCATTCCATTCGCTGAGGGACCAGACACCTTTGTCATGCGCTTGGATCTTTATCTCATGTACAGCGACTGTCACCAGGTATCAGATGTGAACCATGTTTAAAATGTACCCAACCAGGTCCCTCATCGTCGCCTTAGTTATAAACAGAATTTATTATTGCAAAAGTCTCTAAGAAGGTCCGCTTCTCCCGAATTGACAAAGTCATAAACTTCTCCATGCCGAATGTCTTTAACAACCCCAGACACACATCCTTCACTCTCTCTAGCCACACGATGCCTGACAGCTCTTTGCCACAATTAAAGCCTTATGCAAATTTTTAACCCTGGTGCTATAAGAACATGCAAAGCACTTACCCCTCCCAAACTAGCTTGTTCCTAATCTAGATTCTGTTCCTTTTGCTTCCTGAGACTGCGGCTACTCTTTTGAAATCTGCTCCATGTGCACCTACGTGCAGTCATATTTATGCTGTTCTCTTAACCGGGCCTCCTGTCCTTGTGTGCTGTGTTTTTTTTGCTCTTCATAGTCTTTCTGGAAGAAATATTCATACTCTTAAGTAGGTACAAATAGTGGCTACAGCATAGAACAACATTTTTTTGCATCTAAATTTAACTCAAGTGCAGAAATCCTTTCACTTACAAGTGTAAACATACATAGCATTACTGCCCCCAACCCTAGGAGGAGGTAGGTGGAAAAGTCAGAGCTTATAACACAACTATCCACAATATAATAAATGGCGCAAACTCACTTTCTTTAGAAAATCTGTTGCAAGTTTATGGATTACACAGGTTCGGTTAACTTCCAGGAGTCAGTGGTGAGTACTGGGACCACATGACACCCATTCTGAGAAAGCCAGACTTGTCCTTTTGAGACCAACACCAATACTACTTTTTCTTTACAGGTCATTAAATGTAAAGTGGTTGCTACCATTTCTAAGCTCCTGACTGGTCAGAGTGAAACCAAGATCAGTCCCCCCCCCCCCACTGTTTCTCAGTGTAACAACTGACTCCTTAGGGTTTAAGGAGCACTGCCTCGCCATCTTTAGCCTCACTGTAATGACACCATGTCACCTGAAGAAATCCCTTTTCACCTCCTAAGATTCACTATCTGAAAAGCATTATGGCTGCATAAAGCTTTAGGATCACCCTGTAACTCTACCATGCCTCAGAACTTTCACATCCTGATAAACTAGGCCACCCCACCTGAGCTAGCTCCTTCCTTCCATGCTAGGAGCATCCAGGCCCCTCCAAACGCTTCCTGAATATTGAGCAGTAAAATGCCCATTCCGACATTGGACAAATGTACCCCAGCCAGCTCAAGTTCTATGATTATTGAATCTACAATCAGATTGCTTCCTAAGTGCCTGCTTAATGAGGTTAATCCTTTGGACAGCTCAAAAGCTGAAGCCAGCCTGGCTGCACTCCATTCTCTATACAGGATGATCCCTGACCAAATTATTTCACGGTTGCTCGTTGGAGCTGCCAGGCTTGTGAGAATCTCCTATAGAATGTAGTAGGTGACTCCTCCCACAGGGTGTATGGTCACCCCCCATTCCCAGATGTATTACAAGTATCTCTGGTTTTATGCAAACTCCTCGTAAAGAGCTGGCAAACTTTTGGTTCATTCAAGCATGCCCCTCTTTCCATCCTTGGGCTTCCTAAGCAGTGTAATTGAATTTTAGATACTTTCCTCTTTCGTCCATTGTGATGTCCTGGTCATGAATGATTGACCCATCACCCATATTCCTGACTCTATTAAATAACCAGAAGATCTTCTTGCCGACATGACCACTTGATTTAATCTAATTAACTCAGTGGCCCGGTCCACAGTGTGCCTTGGATCTTGAGAATCAATTCGCAAATTTTTTTTTGGTTCCAAATATTTGGAAGTCTAAGACGTACTGAGGTGCCAATATGACACATATACAGATTGTGCGAACAGACCAAGAATACAAAGCATATGATTTGAAAATTACATTCATGTGATGGTTGTTGTACATTGAACAGTCATACACTCATCATTTACAACAGGGATCATGAGTATTACAAATGAGTTTTGGTAAAAAGACAGAGGTACAGTATATGTTCTGTAGCTGTAGCAAATAATAGTCATCTAATCTTCCCCAGATTGGGGGACCAGGGTGCATCATATCCAGTTGGATCTAAAGCCAATGATATAGTGTATAGTCCGTTATAGTTTTTTATGGTTTCTATGTGATGCGTATCATATGTTTGAATCGCTATGAAGGTTGGTAGAGAGAAGAAGAGAAGTGGGGGAGGGAGAGGGGCATGAGTGGGGTATCTTAGACCTAAGCGTAAGTCAATAGTTAGGGTCAGGAGCCTAGCTGTGGCAAAGCTGTGTGTTTGTTACTCTCTAGTTCTACAAATTTATCCAAGGAACGCCAAACCAAACTCAAGATTAGGGGGTAAATCTGGTGTCTAGATTGAGAGCTATGTGCTCCCCTAAGGAATGAGACCCAAGCCCACCAGGTGTGGTAATAGAAATGATTAAATGATTAAATGATTTCCATTCTGAGAGAATAACTTTCACTGCAATTGCCAATAGAAGGTCAAGCAGTGCCATGATGTTGGCATTTAGGTGCAAAGTGGTCCTGGAGGCCCTGGGTCCCAATGCTACCATGGGGAAGTTTAAGGATATGGGTATGTTAAATATAGCCAAAAGGTGATTCTGTATCGGGCCCAATATGGATCAAGGAGTGTCCGAATCTCTCTCGCCCTGCCTGCCTTTTCTTCCCCATACCTGAGCCATGCCTTTGTAACTCATGTATCTCCAGTAACTACGTACCTGAAACTGTTGTAACTATGTAACTATGTAACTATGTTTTGAAGCAATTGTACCTCCTCATGTAAAGCGCTCTGATACCTCTGGGTTTAGCCAGCGCTATATAAAACTTTTCAAATAAACAAATAAAATAAATAAACATATGTTGGTGTGAGCCGGACTCTTGTTTGCAATTCCAGCAAGTATCATTCCACCGCAGGTTTAGTTTATGCAATTTGGCTGGGGTCCAATGCAGTAATTTTTTTTATTGTAAAGAATTTAGATTGAAGAAGCGAGGGAGCGAGTTTGTTACAAAGAGTTTGCTAATATTTCCACAGTTTCCTTTGGAAATGTGGTCAAACACATCGGGATCCAAATGCTTGGCCTATTTTGGGGATAGTATTGATAATTATGGTGGGAGCGGTTTGGATAGGGTTTTGTATATTCTTGAGGCAATATGACCTGAATGAGGCCAAAAAGCCAGCCGGACCAGAAGGGTCATTGATTGGAATGTTTGAACTTGGACTGTTTTACTTTGATCTTTAGGAAGCTATAGAAGTCTAAGTTAGGGAGGTCATATGTTTTTGCCAGTTGTGAGAAGGGGAGTGGACCATTGTCGTCGTCATATAGGTCCCTGATTTGTCTGATGCCTTTGGAGGCCCATGAATGGGGAATATTAGCAACGACTACTGCATTGGTTTTAGGATTGTACCACAATGATGCCAGCATAGAGTTATGGAAAGATTCCGGCATGAGTTTGTCTAGGAGATTTAGTGCAGCCTCTGTATCTGCAAGTATGCGATGGAGGTGTAGGCTTTAAACCTTGGCATTGTAATGATGGAAGATAAGCTAAAGGGGAAGCAATGGTCACGTTCTATCTTGACCCAGCGCGACGTATTCGGGGTATCTGGTATTAGCCAGAATGTGCCCTGCTCTGCCAGGAAGGCTGACTGATATAGACTCCAGTTTGGGAGGTTGCAGCCCCCTTGAGAAATGCTCTTTCTAAGGGCCTTATAGGATATCCTCGCTCTTTTATCACTTCTCACAAAGTTTGAGGGTATTTTGTTGATTTCCTGACAGAAGGAGGGTGAAAGTTTCAGAGGCGGCATGCCGGATACAAAATTTGCTATTGGAGTGATCATCATCTTGAGCGTTTGAAGCCTGCCCTACCACGTACTGCATTTAGGTGACAAGGAGGTAAGCAGGTCTTTAACTTTGGTAATGGCCTGGGCTACTTTACATTGCAGTGTTTCAGCTAGATCATTACAAAACAAAATCCCCAGATACTTAAGGCGTTGCCACTTGAGTCCTGAGTCACCTAAGTGTGAGTAGAAGCCTAAAGGGTTCAGAGAGAAAATCTCGGTTTTGTCCTTGTTAAGGTGTATCCAGAAACCCGTGAGAACTCCTGGATAATATTGGTGATATTTAGGATAGCATTCTCAATGTCTCCTGAGAAAATGAGGATGTCATCTGCGTATGCTGCGTTTTTATAGTCTTTAGAGCCTAATTGTAGTCCTTTTATATCGGGGGACATGTTGATTAATTTAAGTAAGGGGTCAATAGTGAGTAGAAAGAGCAGAGGGGAGAGAAGGCAACCATGTCTTGTGCCTTGGTGAAGGTTGAAGGAAATAGAAGTGGTGCCATTTATTCCTATGTTCTCTTTGTGGTTGGCATAGAGGGCCATAACCATATTAATGAAATTTTTTGAGGTTATGAGACTCGACCTCGTGAAGAAAGGGCCAGGTTACCTTATCGAAGGCCTTCTCAGCATTAAGAGTGATCGCCGCTGTCTGAGTTGAGGAAAGGCGGACCTTTTCAATTATATGACAAAATGTGCATATGTTGTCTCTGGCAAGTCGCCCCTTGACTAAACCTGTTTGGGAATTGTGGTTAAGTTTGGGGATGCATGTTTCTATTATTTTGGCATGAATTTTGGCATGAATTTTCGCTGCCATGTTCAGTAGTGAAATGGAGCGGATCAGAGTGGTCCTAGCACTCTTTAGGAATAACAACAATGGTGGCATCGGAGGCCGTTCTGGATACCTTGCCACTGAGAGCAAAGTGATCACGGGTATTTTTAAGATGTCTGATGACCTAATTTGAGAATGTTTTTTAAAAAGTGATGGGAAACACATCGGGCCTGGTGCTTTCCCAGAGCGGATTGACTTTATTGACTTCATAATCTTATCTGTTCTTATTTGTTCATTTAAATGCGCCTTGTCTGAGTCAGAGACCGAAGCCATAGGGAGGGAGTTTAGAAGCTCCAAACACTTCGTTTTGTCGTACGTATTTTGTGAGGTGTAAGGTTTTTCATAGAACATCTCAAGTATATCTTTGGTCTTTACTTTCTGAGAGCCATCTTGGGCCTTAACATATGTGATTTGGTTGTTAAGATTCTTGAATGTGAGGGTAGTGGCAAGTGCTTTGCCGGCTCTATTGCGAAAAAGCAGTTGTTTAGATTTTTGGGCCTGAACATCTAAATAAGCCTGTTTACTGACAATGGTATTATATGTGTACTTTAGTTGTTTGCTGTCCTTTGTTAGGGACTTGTTGCTAGAGTGTCTAAAAACTTCCTCCTTATTTTTAATTTAAGGGCCTAGGGATTGTAAGGTTTCTTTGAGGACACAATTTTTTGGGGTGATTTGTTTAATGATTTGGCCTTTAATGGCACATTTGAATGCATCCCAAAGCATCACAGGAGAGTAAACAATGTTTGTTGTCGCTGAAAAAGTCTTCAATTTCTTTCTTTGTCTGCCATGATTGATTCATACTTTAAGATGTCAGTGTTTAACCGCCAAACACGGTTATCTCCATTATCAGGATGATTAAGACTGGATATGGAGATAGCAGCGTGGTCTGAGAAGAGGATGGGTTGAATCTTTGCATCAGAAGTGGCTCTAAGAAGTGAGGCCTCTACTAGGAGATAGTCCATGTGAGAGAAGCTTGAGTGGGGAGGGGATAAGAAGGTAAAATCATTGCCCTTTGGGTTATGCAATCTCAACACATCTAAGAGGCACATCTAAGAGGCGGTGCGAGGAGCAAAGGTTAATCATCTGTTTGTGTGCCCTTGGGGATTCTGAATTTGAAGGCAAAGTGGCGATCTAGAATGGGATCCATTGGGGGGTTAAAGTCGCCTCCTAAAGTCAGTTTTGAGTCTCGTGGGATGTGTGCTAATTATTTTTTGTGTGTGCCACCAAATGTTAGGTCATCTATGTTGGGAGCGTATATGTTCATAAAATAAAGGTCCTGTTCACCGGTTTTCAATCTGGAAAGTAGCCATCTGCCATTAGTATCATCTTCTGATGCAATGACTGTTAGACCGGATTTTCTGAAGAGTTGGGTGAGTGCCCATTTTTTTTCTCATGAGCTTCAGAACAAATTACTTCTGACACCCAGCCCTTCCTCATTAAAATGGCCTCTTTAAAGCATATCTTTGTTTCTTGGAGGAGTACTGTAGTGCCTGTAAAGTCTTTATAATAGTCCAGTATTTTGGACCTTTTAACTGGGTGGATTAGCCCCTTGGCATTGATGGAGATAACATTTAGTGAGGACATTGGTGTTTGTTCTGAATCTCTGGCAGGCTACCTGGTTTAGGGTACCTTGAGGAGGATGCGATAGAGAACAGTATGCAGGACACTATTCGTCCAATTATTCCACAGGACCGGGAAACTAGGAGGGGATGGGAGAGCAACTGGGGAGAGAACTAAAAACATTGTGGTAACCGTGCGAGTTCCGGACCCAGAGCAAAGCTAAGGTACCCACGAGGGGATGTTTGTAAGAGACATAGTGCATGGGGGGAATCGTAGTGGAGTGCGGATGAGGCAACAACGTCCGGCGAGGTGGGCAGGCTGGGGATAGGAGGCATGCGCGGAAGGGTATATGTATGTGTATTGAAAGGTGAGGTGACATTGTATTTGGCACTCTTAGCTTGAACAACATAACCCTGCATCTTTGTGTTGAATACAGGTATGCGCGCTAAATGTATAAAGAGCTGTGTCGAGCCACACAGTACCTGAAGGAGCAAGAGGAATTCAATCATATGTCAAACGTATAACATAGGTGATATTCTTACCAATACTCCCACCCATACAATGGCAAATCAATGGCAAAACAAAGTACGTATGGCGTAATGGAGTGCAAGTTTTGAGATGAGCCTATTCCTGTGGGAGATTAAAGGTGTGCCTAGAGTCTTGGTCTAGAGAGTAGGCCAGCTATCTGTGTATCTTGCAGTAGCTAAGAAAAGCTTGGGTTAGTCCCTAGTGACTGAACAAATATCACTGAGAGCAAGTAACAACATTGAGAACGCTAAGAGTGCCATGAGGGCAGACCTACACGCTACCCATATGTGGGAGAGCCATTTGCTCAGACCACATTAAGGGGCATGTTAGACCCCCGTGTGAGAATAAAAGTGTAATAGTGAAGTAAGCCTTGCCAGTAGCTGACTGCACGTGATGGGACTGTTTCTAGATGACATGTGGTTCCTAAACCCAATGGCCAACACTAAGTGCAAAGGGCAGTGCACTGGAGTCTTGGTTGAGTGGGAGCTGTCTTGTCGACTGGCCAAAAGTATTGACTATGTGGAAAAGTTGTCTCGATATAGGGTTATACAGATCTAGTCTATCTCTGGTTCAGTATATCTGACAGTGTAGGCCTACGTTGTCTCACCGTGAGGCCAGCATCGTCCCTATAAAGTAGACAAAACTGGCATAGATGGATCGAGATTAATCAAGAGCATAACATATAGTAATAAGCATGGGATTAGAGGCAGGTATCGGGAACCCTAAGCCTCCATAACCAACAGAAACAACCCCAACATATGCCAGAATTCTTATAGCAGAAAAAGTCCCACAAACATTGAAAGGATACAAAAGTGAGACATAAGTGATGTCGTTGATAGCACGAGTGCCACTTGAGAATGCCCGGCAGAGGATATACTCGCAGAGGGTCCAGGAAGGGTGTCCGAGTCCATTTGTGATTCAGATTTGTTATCAAGGAAAGCCGATAGTTCTGAAGGGTCTGAGAAGATTCTAATCTGGCCTTTAAATGTGATTCGGAACTTCGAAAGGCCATAGAAAGAGAAAGGGATCTCCACTTCTGTGAGCCTTCTCTGTAAGGCCAAAAGGCCTTTCTGACGGATGACAGTTACTCTAGCCTAGTCCTACGAGATGGAGATTTTGTTTTCCTGCCACTTGATCATTCTGGTTGTCCTTATCGGTGCCAGGATTTGTTCAGTGTTTTGGTGGCATAATGGTTTAAAGATCAGAGGTCTTGGAGAAGACATGTTTTTGGTCTAAAGGTCAGAACCCTGTGGGCTCTTTCGATCTCGAAGTCTTTGTTGAAGGAGATTTGGAGTTCTTCTAGGATCCATGAAATTAGGAATTCGGCCACAGAACAGGCTGAATTTTCAATGCCTTCTGGTAATCTAAAGATGAGAAGGTTGCTCTTCCAGTTGCGGTCTTCCTGTTCCGTAAGTTCTCTCTTCAGTGAGGATAGAGTGCTCAAGGCATTGTAGTTGTTTTGCTTGGGCATTAGTGTAGTCTTCCATGGTGCCTATCCTTGTCTCAGAATTAGAAATTCTTATTGTTAAGTCTTTGAGGTCTTTGCGTATTCTGGCTATTTTGATCTGTAGCAAATCTGTGTTCTTTTTAGTACTTTGAGCTATGTCGTGGACTGAATTTAGTTAAAGGAGTATGGCCTCTCAGGTGGAGGAGGAGTCGGGACTGCTTTTTATTGGTGATTCCAGAATCGGGAGCGATTGTTTGAAGCGCTTAAGGTTCGCCTTGGCATCTCTCTCCTTCATGTTGCCCTCTCTGTTGTCTGACATCCTGTGACTCGATGGTGACTACTTTGGATTTATGCTACCCTGATAGAATTGGGCTAAGACCTGTGGTCTTAGGCCCACTAGATACACCTCTCCTCCAGAAAGAGCAGCCACCCTTCATGTGCAGAGGGATTGTTGATCAGTTGGGCTTTGGCAGGTAGGACTGTAGCAAAGATGGTCCCTTATTGATGTATCCAATAATCTCAAAAAGACCGAGGACAGTCGCTATGGCCGAAACTTTGAGAGAGGGTGTCACAGAACGTGGCGAGCCCGATGCAGATTAAACCTTAGATGCGGACTAGGGAAGCTGGCCATCGAGGACTATGGGGCAGGATTCCCAGTACCAACCCAGCCCCAGCTCCAATTCCAGATATGACCCCGGCTCCAAGGCCTCGGGAGAGGGAGGTACGCTGGTCACAGTTGTATAATGAAGGAGTCGGGCAGTATTCAGTGTGCCAGAAGCGCAGCCCCTTACCTGTAGGCGAGAGATTAAGTCCTGCTCTCAGATCGTCATGCGCATGTGGCAAGCAACAGCTACACAGTATCACAAGGGCTGGACTAAATAACAACAACCAAACCCTGTACACGATTACATTGGATTTTCGATGCTTTTCTTGGAAAAATTAAAATTCCAGCAATGCAAACATTACCAGATTCCCGACAAAGGATGCAATAGCATCCCTACTCTGATATTCGGGTCTGATCATACAATTCAAAACAGTATTTAACAATTCATTCTTTCTAATTCACCACAAGCAAACCTTTCACCGTGTGTATAGAGATTCTGTGATAATTAAAAACTTAACAAATTTCCACCACTTAAAGAATTGCCTAGTTTCTGCCAGAGGATGCATTAGCAACCCTCTTTTGAGAAGCATGTTTGACATACAATTTATAAATGAATACATTTGTACCTTCTTTGCAGATCACTTCCACAGTACAATGCATTTAATTATTTTGGTGTTTCAATTGTTGTTTTTGGAACAAAAGAAATTCCCGCCAGAGGAGATTCATTTGAGATTCAGGTTTGAACATAATATTTATAATGGCCAGTTTGCCACCTTATTCCTTTCATGATGGGCCCTTTTTAAAAGCAATCTTGGCAGCCCCTATGTGAACAAAGTGTGTTGATAACTTTTCCACTAGTGCCTTGCCTTCAATATTACTGTTTGTCACATGCATCTGAATTGGAACTGAGATACCATCTTCCAGCCCTGGTGAACAAGCCAGTATTCCGGAGGTTGGGGGTGACATGCTATGTAAGCCTGCAAGAGCTTATCCGGGCAGAATGTGGGGGTCACCTAATTGCTTTAACTCCAACGTTGTCCCTTTGGTTCCCTTAGGATGCAGTCCCCATGTTATGTAATCTGTTTGTGTCCTCACAGTGAGTCCCTACAGCAATTTGGGGCTTGACTCATTATTACCACTGTTATCCTTTTTTTATTGTTGGGTTTTTCCTTTCAAATATGCATAACATTGCAATCACAGTGTCATCACATTAGTTACATTAGATAAACGTCATATATGTCACATTGCATTACATCCAGAAGGATTTTGAATGGAACCGCTGCAATTTCCTAAGTTAGAGTCCCCTTGGTAAAACTGGTTCTGCGTATAGATCCAAATGATTCGCTATATCTAGTAACCACTGATCAAATTTGATCCCCCCGTGCATTGACACCCACCTTTTGGCCAGCAACAAAGTTATCGCAATCAGCTTGCGATTGGATGGCTGCGAGGATTTGACGAGAACAAACAGGCAAATGGGTGGAGTACATTCCACCCACTCCATTAGCATATCCGATATGGCCTGGGTAACCTGTGTCCAAAAACGATATACGAGTTCACATGACCAGGTCAAATGTATAAAGTCTGCCTCCACAGTTCCACATCGAACACACTGGACACTTACACACAAACCATACCTACATAGCTGACGAGGAGTGTAATACATCTACTGCAGGTATCTAAAGTGTATAACTCTTAAATTGCAATTAGCTGTAAGTCTACTGGTGAGTGCACAGCAAAACCCCCAGTCCTCCAGAGAAATCGGAGTATTTAGAACAGAGTTCCATTTGTCTAGGGATCCAGTCAAACCAATAGTCGTATCCCTTTGGGAGGCATTATACAACCTGGTTGTGAGGCCTTTGAGTGAGCCGCAGGTGAGCATCGACTGCAATGCCCACAGTAATGGCGGTGCATCTGGGAAATGTGTGTATAGTGCTTTCACAGCTTCCCTAAGCCAGTGGTAGATGAACACCAGCAGAGGGGTTCTGCGTGCGTTAGTGAGAAGGCATCTAGTGATATGAACTTCCCCTCCGGGTAAACATCCCCAATCGTCACTAGCCCCTCCTTTGTAAGAATGGAAAGTGCCTTGGGTTCCCGAGTGACTGGAATGGCTGGGTGATAAAGTAATGGCAGTGCTGGTGCAAACAATGGTGACATACCCGCCCGATCACTCAGCGCACACCAGGCTGTTGTGGTGGTGTGTATAGTGTTGATTTCCATTCATGTGATATACACCCGCTCATGTGGTAGAATGGCCTTGAGCGATATTGGGTGTGCATCGTCACTCTATCGTTAGATAAGGCAAGTATGGGGTGGGGAAGTAGCAATAATTGCGCCTGTGCACATAGGTAGTAGAGGTACATATCTGGGGTGCCAAGCCCTCCCTACTCATAAGGTCTAGTGAGCATACTCCAGCTAATTCGAGGCTGCTGTCCCTCCCAGGCCAATGTTATCATGCAGGTTCTAAGGGCGTTAAAAAATGCTTTTGTTAAAACTATATGAGTATTGATGAACATATACAAAAACCTGGGCAAGATAACCATTTTCATGACCGGCTCTCTGTCAGCCAATGACGGAGGCAGCCGTATCCATCGGGCCACCTGATCCTCCAGTTTTTAAACCACCTGTCCATAGTTTTGTCTAACTATTTCCGGGTCCCTGTGCACTCATAACACTAGATACCTGACAGGTTCCATACACCACTCAAGGGTAAAGTCAAGGGCATGATGTTTAGTGCACTGTGTTAGGGGAAATATGGTTGATCTATCCCAATTTATAGTCAAACCCGAATACCATTCATATCTAATGTACTTGTGTGTGAGGGGTGCCAGTTGTGAGTCCAGGTCACAGACGTACAGTTTCATGTTGTCCGCGTACAGGGAGATGGCAATAGGGTGTGGGTGAAATCTCAATGCTGCTTCTGCGTGCCTCTGTCGTATCACACACGCCAGAGGTTCTAGTGCAATGGCAAATAATATTGGTGACAGTGGACATCCCTGCCTTGTTCCCCTGCAGATCTGCATGAAACATTTACACATTACTATTGACTCGTACCCTTGCTACTGGGTCTGTGTATAACGGACGTATCCATCTCAAAAAAGCTTGTAGCATTCCCATGCAGTGTAGCACCCTAAACATATATTCCCACTGTATAGAGTCGAATGCCTTTGCGGTATCTAATAGTACGGCCGCCGCTTTGATCGATGGGTTCAATTGATGCAAAACTGCGAAAAGTGTGCGCAGCTTGTGCGAAGTGGAGTAATTGTGAACAAATCCTGTTTGGTCTGACAATACAAGCACTGGAAAAAGCAGCAGGAGCCTAGCAGCTATGATTTTCGCCAGAATTTTGGTATCTATATTAATTAGAGATAATGGTCTGTATGACTCGCATCATTCCGGGCCCTCGGAGTTGCTAGAGGCCGTAGGTCCCTCCTGATGGATGGGGGTGGCTGGGGACATTTGACGACCTGTGCAAAAACTCAGTACTTCTGGGGTGCCAACG
This sequence comes from Calotriton arnoldi, assembly GCA_963921515.1. NCBI lineage: Eukaryota > Metazoa > Chordata > Amphibia > Caudata > Salamandridae > Calotriton > Calotriton arnoldi. Next base: position 766,164 of record CAWUFW010006494.1, on the reverse strand, counting down.
ATATTTTAACCATCAGTGTGGGCAAAATTTCACAAGTTAGTCTCTGGGCAAAGAACCTGTGTGTCCACAGCAGGGATGCCCACAAGAGTGTGTACAGTATATACCAGTCCCGGCACAGTATCACAGTGTACGGTGAGGCATTAAGCAAGAGTCACCCCCTCCTGGTGCCAGTGGCACTTCGGCACAGCCTCTTAAGTGTTTCACAAAATACTGCTTACTCACAGTCCGCCGTGGTCATTACCCATAGCCATTAATCATCTGGGGCTGAGTAGGTGGAACGTGCTGGGCTCCTGTGCGGGTGTTGAACTGATTTAACAAAATCCATGGCATCCTTGGTGTGGTGAAAATCTTCTGACTCCCACTGTGCTGCACCGAAAGGCGGGTCGGGTACAGCATAGCGTAATCTATGTTAGCTGCTTGCAGTTTTTTCTTCACCTGGAGGAACTCTCTACGTACCGCAGCAGTGAAGTCCGGGAAAAAGGCAACATCATAGCCTTGATATTGAATATTCTGCTTTTCCCTGGATAGGTGAAGTATTGTGTTGCAGTCTTGATAATTCAGCAATGTGGTGATAATTGGCCTGGGGGAGGGGGGATTTATTCTGTGAGTCGGGCGCGCCTCCAGCGACCGATGTGCCCATTCCACTATCAGCACCGCCGATACCTGCTATGGCCCAAAGATTTCCTTCAGCATAGTCTCTACATTGTCCTCGAAGCGGCCAGTATTCGTGGACTCAGGGACCCCAATGATTCATAGATTATTACGCCACGAGCGTGCCTCCAAATCTTCATGTTTAGCTTGACTCACCTCTAGAACCTTCTCCATGTTCAGCATTCTGGAATTCTCTGCACGGTCAACATACGCTGTTCTGTCTCTGTGTTTCACTTAGCTTGTTTGTCAAGAGAGGAGCAGACGAAGCTCATATAAGCACCCCCTTAATATTTGCTAGACTGCACTGGCCCAGGAATCACAACTCTCCAAGGGCGCCTCTCGGTGTCAGGGAGGCCACTCGCAGGGCTCTCCTACCTTAGCTTATCACAGGGCTCAACTCTCACCATCTTTCGCAAATGCGATGCTGCACACTTCGTGCTAACAGGTCGCTGCGGATTCCGCTTCAACTGAAGGCACCCAGGGTCTAAAGCAGTCACTCCCAGCACACCACTCTCACCTCGGCGCAGCCCAGCACTCCGTCACAAAACAGGCCTAAGCTGCAGCAATTTCCCCATGTCACTGTGTCAATTGCGCTGTAGAAGAGAGTCTGTGTGTAGATCACAGTGCCACCATGTTATGCAGATCATACATATGCCTCCTGGGCTGTTACTCGTGCTCCCCAGAGCTCTAGCTGCCCGTGCAGTGCTCGTCTCAAGCACAGTCTTTTACCATCATCCGCAGCACAATTCCCTCTTTGCTCAGTTATTCAAGGCCATATGGCGCCCTCAGCAGGCAGATAACAGCCAGAAATAACTTAGAGCCAGCACCCAGGGCCCCCGACCAGGCCGTGTCGGCACCAAAGCAAGGTGGCTCCAGGTAGGCGGAAAGTCTTAGTGCAGGCTATGCTTCACGGGGACAGTCAGCTCCCAGTGTCCCCGCGTCGCCAGTTATTAAAATGGTGGCCACACCACACTCTGCCCAGGTGTCTCCTCCGATCCAGCCCACAGCAGGCTCCGCTAGGCGCAAGCTGCCGGCATCCGCACAGGCACACAAATCCGCAGGGCCGGTCCCCACGAGCCCCAGTCGCAGGATGAGCCGCATGCCTCGGAGAGGGCCCCTGACTGCCGTGGGCAGTCTGTCGCCTCAGGTCTCCGCAGGGCAGGCCAATGTATCCTCAGCAAGGCCACTCACTCATCGCCACCAGGACACTGCCTGGTGCAGAGACTGCCTTCTCTAAACGACCTGTGCCTTCCCCCAGCAGCAGTCAGCCAAGGATCTTAGCTGCAACACATGAAGATGAGAGCACACTTTCCCAGCCCAGCAGCTCTGTTCACCGATCCATAGCTATCCTGTCGCTGCAATTTTGTTTTCCAGCCGTATGGCCCTTGCTGCTGCGTCCTTCGTATCGTGTTCACAGGTCATATAATCACCTAGGGTGCCAGTTTTAGCCCAAGCTGAATGCCAGGAGTCTTACATTTATCATGCCCCTCCCTTGAAGGGCGGATGGCAGTCTAGAGCATGGATAGTTGTCGGATATTCGTCCCCAGCCGGCAGAGCTACACTAGGGTGCGGCCATCTTGCCATGGGCTCTCTAGCACCACCCCGCTCCCTGTTATCTTTAAGTGGATCTTCTTTTATTTGGATATGCTTCTCCCATCTGGCCTAAACAGCACTATCCAAGGCCTGCTCTCTCTGGCTTGAAATGTGAAAAACAATCAGCTTCATTACCTTAACATGCAAACCTGTGTCAATCGGTTCCAATGACATGAGCCGTCATTTCATGCACGTGATGCTTGGCATACCTTAATTGGTCGCTTTTACCAGTAATTTCTACCAGCCAACAACATTATTACCAGAGGGAGCCTCTGACGGCCAAAATACAATCCAATAAATTCCAGACTCCCTTCTATTGCCATCTGATACCCAAGTGGCGATTATGCCTTGTTATTGTGCTGCCTAGATGTGACCGTTGTTAGTTAACTGATCTGGTGGAGTTGTTTTTGAGCATCTCACAGGGATTAATATTTCCCAGGCTCTAGCCCGTTTTTATTCTTTTTACTTTTTTCAATGTTTTTTATCTGTACGCCAGCACTGTCAGTACTCTGAGTTCCTTGGAACCTGTAAACAGTAATCTTGCCACATTAAAGTAGACAGTGGTCAACTCTGTTATTTCCTTGAATAAGGAAACTTGTCGAACCTTCCCACCTCACCCTTTCTGACACTTACTTTGCAACCATGTAGTGGCACTACAGCCGCTTCCCACAAATAGCCTCCACAACCATGCCTCCTCCCTTTAGCACTGGGGTTTTCAGGCCTACTGGCCAATCCTACATCAGGTTATAGCAAGATCGTCCCATCATTTGGCCCCGGCCCATACTTCCGTCCCCACCCTCCTCTTACTAGCCCCCACAACCTCGATGGTTGATCGTGACAAGGGAACAAATTCCCGGACAAAGATCCAACAGCTAAACGGGCAACTCTTAAGCCTGACATCCATGAACAAGAACTGTCACAACATGTTTGACTTACTATCAGAATCCGCACTGGGCCTCACTTTCATCACAGAAATATGGCTCAGCTGTAGTTCTGCACCCATATACCATGAAGCCTTAACACATGAAAATATTATATTGGCGAGATTAGAGGTAGCCAGGCAGTCATCCACAAGAAATCTCTTCAAATATCTCCCATGAAAACTTTGCATGAGCCACTGTGAATCCTTACTGGTAAGGATGTCCCTCCTACCCCAAATTTCGCTTGATCCTTCCTTTTGATTTAAAGACCTCCTCCCAGAGTTTGAGGATGCCTTACTAAATGCAGTGACTAGGTTTCTACTATACCACACCATACTATACATCTAACGCTTGGTTTAATTCCCTTATCGAATCTTGAGACCTTCGACCTCCCACAAATCATATCGGGCCTAACCCACTCCACCAGTCACATGGTGGACATCATATTCGCCCGACTGAAATACTACAACAAAGCTTACAAAGCAGCCATTAGAACTATAAAAAGACAACACTACTTCACATACACAACTGAAGCTGACTGCCCACCCAAGGAACTCCAATATTCTAGCGGAATTCTACAGCTGGGAGTGCCAAAACAGAGAGACTCCTATGATTTTGAGTCTAATGCGACAATATCTCTTTGGGAAAGATCTCAGAAATTGAAAAGATAGAAAACTACCTTGAGGGCAAAACAGCTAACACTCCTATGCATGATGGACCTAGAGCTATTAAGGACAACACCAATCTCCCTCTCTGAAAAATAATTCTACAATATTATCGGTGCAAACAGGCTATCCAGATCACCTTTAGATCCATCCCCTCAAACATCATTACAGATATATGTTGGACCTGGCTCTTTTTGCAAGGTTATCCTCAAACTTTTTACCTTCTTCCTCCTATTTTTTTCTGCCCTGTTTTTGTTGGCTAAAGGACTCTGGGCACTTTACCACTGCTGACCAGTGCTAACACAGTCAACCCACATGGGGGTGCTCCACCAAACATAGTAACATAACCTTGAAATACGGATAGAGTATAATAACTACCTATCCCTTCCAATCAACACAAAAAATACTCACTGCCACTCTGTTTCTGAGACCTGCAACTTACCTAAAGATATATCGGACTCTAACCATAGCTTGTGCAGACTTCACAGTCATAGTAAATTATGTCTACCCTTCCTTCTACCTATAACCACAAGACAGAGGACAGTTAATAAAATCTTTTACTGTCCTCCCAGTTTCAATTTGTTAGATCCATGTCACCATATCATATCGCATACCAGATCATTACCTGAGCCCTCATTATCGTCACTGGCACAGGCATATAAACTACATGCAGGTAACTGGATTGCACAGATACAAGCTATACCAGCAAACTTAAATAGCCTTTCCATACTAACTAGACAGGCCTGCCGAGGCCAACCGGATCCACCACAAATTGCCATCAATGAAGGATTCTAACATAGCCCAGGTCCCAAATATTCATATACTCTGAGCAATGACATCCTTCAATGACAGACAGGATTACAATAACACACAATTAGTTTTGACAATTTCTTTAATCTGCATCTCATAATGGTATTCTTTTTCCCACTTCCCCCGTACACCCTTTAGCAAAACCATTTATACCTTGCAGATCCATAAGATCACATAGTGGACGACCTCCTGCCACAGCCAGCATAGGAAATCAGACTGTGAATATGAAAGAGAAAAATGCCCTACACACTAAAGTGCCTGCAGAGTTAATCAGAGCTGTCAGCATACCACATATTATAAAAAGTTGTGTTTTTCTCTCACACTTCCTCATCCATGACATCTTTAAGCTCTGCACCCCTTAACATGATAACCGCACCTCTGTGGCCATCGCGCATGACATTGAAACACTTTCCACATAGGTTCAAATCAAAGACAATACTCTTCCAATTATACACCCTCATGATGTAGCGTGCTACCCAGGTTTGACAAGCGCTAAAGCTCCCCCGCCCCATAGGGTTGTAAGTGATGTACAAATCCTATATACAATGCAAACTTTTCTGCGTCTACTATGGATACAACACCATGGAAAGGCAATCTGCATTCAATGCTTATCTCCTAATGAAGAGAGCATTGCCCCTGCCTGTGGCCTGGTTACATGTTGCACAGTACTGGCGGTGTGCAAACTCGGCATGTAGATTTTAGGTTACTGTGTAGAAACATCGCACCAGTACCGTGCAATTACGTGTTATACATTATTGCAAGAGGAATAACTGGGACCAGATTTACCAGTGTTAAACCCCATATAGAATTGGGATTTCTGTGTGGCTTTAACACATACATTTATCACCTGATGTATGCTGAGGCCTCTGTGTGGGGTGAGGGTGAAGGGAGGCAGGTGTGGGAAGTAGGGAGGGAAAGGGAAGCTAAGTTCTGGTAAAGAGGAGTATTGTATGCTGCCCCCACCCGGGGAAAAAACTGGGAAATGGGGTTGGCTGCAGCCAAAGCCATATGTGATTAATTTTTGTCAGGCGGGATTAGCACCTACTAAAATCGCGTCTGGTGTTTCAGCAGGTGTTTTTCCCTTCTATGTCACTCTGTGGGTGATGTGGCCCTGTATTTGAAGTTTTCAAACCTTGAATGTAGTAACATGTACTCTCACTTCTCAGTAAATGTTCTCCAGGGTGAGGGGAGTGGGCGTTGTAGACCTGGAATGGACTGGAAAGTGTGTGCACACTCACTGTGGGTGATGTGGCCCTGTATTTGAAGTTTTCAAACCTTGAATGTAGTAACATGTACTCTCACTTCTCAGTAAATGTTCTCCAGGGTGAGGGGAGTGGGCGTTGTAGACCTGGAATGGACTGGAAAGTGTGTGCACACTCACAAGCCATTGCTGGCCTTCACCAACTTTTTCATAGCTGTTCCCACTCTGGACATGATCGGATATTTTCTTCTGTCAAGGGAAGGAATGAATCCGTGTCAAGAGTGTAAATGAAGGAGCACCACCTCTCGAATTAGTTGGGTTTTAGGGGATTTGGTTTCTCTGTGGGGAAAATGTTTTCCTCAAGGAGAAACAAAAAGAAAAATACGTTTTAAATACAGTTGCACTACTGCTGCATAGAATTACATACGTGTAAATGTTTCACATGTGCGTAATTAGTTATTTGGAAAAGGATGCCCAGTGCAGTCATAAACTGCAACTGTCCCAGCATCCCTGGGGCACTGCTGAGCTCCTTTGTGAATTCAATAAACTCTTAAAATGTACTCCAGACGTAGAAGGAAAACCTACGGGAGTAAATGGCCTACTTTTTATGTGGCTCGAGCTTTTCTCGAGAAATGCAGCCGAGGGCGCTGGACTGGTTAATCTTGCCTTCTACAATGGGTAGGTGTGGTGGTGGTGGCGGCGGCGGCAAACCGGATCATACCACCTGACAACTTGTGAAAAGTGCAGCTCCTTGAACAAAGGAGCCTGATTCTAGCAGGATGTTGCAGAACAGGCTGTTTACTCCGAAGTAGCATTTCTCCTACATACGGTGCACGAGAAGGCAAACTGGCTGAACAGGTGGGCTGGGCCACTGGCAATTCTTCCAGGGGTGGAGCAATCAGTCACGTGTGACGCACAATTGGCTGTGCCCCCCCTAGTGCTGCTCCTTTTCAGTCACTGACCTCCGGCGCACGGGTAATTCCCCTAATCTCCCCGTGGGCCAGCCTACTTGACCACTCCTCGTTGCACACCTGTCCAGTCCTAGGGGGTCACCGGTCTGCTCGTTTTACTGCTGAAGTGTTTAAATGTGTCCTCCGTCACATGGCTGCTATGGGGGCTTGGGCGTCAAGTATCGCACCTGATAGCTCTCGAATGAGGGGGGAGGAATCGTGGAAACTGGAAAAAACGTACTCCTGGAACCCATAAATTGGGGTCAAGGTGTGGCAGAGGAAAGTGGGTGGGGTCACGATGCGCTTGAAAAGCATGGACAGTCCACTTGTACATTTTTTTTTTTTTAAATCTGCTGCAAAGAAATTGGAAACAAGGACAAATGTGACAGTAAATATTCCAGATTACTTAAAAGGTTACAAACGGGCTGCTTCTTAAAATATTTTACAAGATTAAGACACCTGCGGCAAATATCATTGTGTGCCCAGCAATTTTAAGGGAATTACAATAGTGGTAAGATAACTCTAGTGGTTAACACAGTTCTGGGAGAGTTCAGAAATTTGTCTAGTTAAAGTTTTGACTCGTACAGTTGCATAGAGTGTTAATGTGCCTGCTGCAAAGCACATCATGTACCATGCAGCTCACAGATGTGTATTTTATTTAGATGGGTAAGTGGGTTACTGCTTTTGACACATAATTTTGTTACTTCCAGCTCATAAGTTGCATGCCTTCTAATATAGCATAGTGATGTATTTGCTGGCATCAAGGAGCTGCATGCACACTGTAAGTTATGGGCTTAGATTCAAATTGTGTTTTTTTCACACTCTGATATTATAGTAACAAAGTGTTCCTTTGGGAAGTAATCAAGTTGTGTTAGTAAAGACAACCACAGTCTATTACGTTTTGTATGCTGGTTTTGTGCTTCTCCTGGCCATTCACTCTTAATATCTACAAGTATTGATGATATGTGATTCCTACACCTTGTAGCCCTAATTGCCTTATGTGCCATTTCCTGTTTATTGATTTACACACTTGTATTGTGCCTCTGTGTATGATGTAAAGCGCTCTAACACCCTATACTGGGATGAGTAGTGTTCTAAAAATAAATTAAACAAATTAGTAGATGCCATTTAAATCAAAATTTGTGGTGTAATACGCATCAAAATTTGTGGTGTAATTACGCTTCGAGACAGGTAAATCTTGCATTCTTACAGTGCAAACACATCTCTTACATAGGAGTTGAACAAAGTTAAAACCTGCTTACAATAGTTTCTCCTAAGAACTTGTGAAGCAAGCAGTTTGCCTTTTTCCTTCCATTGAATTGTCATCTCCGTGTTAGGCTGCAGGTCATGGGTACTTGCAAACATTTTTCCCGGGGCTGCAAAGTGTGGTCTGTGGTGTGCCCAAGGGCCACATTGGTGCTAGCATGGTGGGAGTGGGGCTTTGTGAGGAGAGGCGTTAAGGTGGGCACTATCACTAGCTTGGCAGATTCAAGTGTAACAAGCATTTGCAATGCAATCGGTCTCGCCTTTGGGACCTTATATGTATTTAGCTATGCAGCACATTAGCCTGGGGGCTGAAACATCTACTGTTCTTTAACATTGAGGGAAAGTAAGCACCAAACTGCGTGACACGCCAGGTATGGGAACACATGGAGAGAAATATTGCCTTTCAGCGGGAAATGGTATAGTCCAAAGCTCTGATTTTAATATAAAATCAGGGCCTTCGGTGGTCTTATCACTGAAAATACAAGATTTGAAAAAAATATTATTGTCTATGGGTGCTCGTGGAAGACAATTGCTATGGACTGGAATCTAGAGAATGCTAAAGTGATCATGGTATTTTACTGACCTCTGCTGGTCGTTTTCTATCAAGAAAGTTAAATAGAGGCAGTTGCCAGAATTTTTTTTTTTTTTTTAAAAGTCCGTAAGCAGAAAGCAATTCTGGTATTTTACTGACCTCTAGTGGTCGTTTTCTATCAAGACAGTTAAATTGAGGCAGTTGAGCAGAAAAAAAAGTCCCTAAGCGGAAGCAGACAAGTCCTTGGAATGATCTCCTGAGGCCACAAAGTACATACACATATAAGTATATACTAAAGTATATACAAGAGGTCTCGAATGCTCGACCTAAAAAGGAAGCAACTTGATTATTGAATTGGAATGAAATAGAATTGTGCAATGTGAAACCAGAAAATCTGGGATCAGCCCTGGATCCCTTACTTGACCAAATTGTGTGATCCGCTTGCCTCTCTCCTGCTTTCCTTTTCCCCTCTACCCTCTACCACTCCTATGACGTGTGTCCTGGTTATGCTATGCTCTAATATCTTTTTATCCTGTTAAGCGTTTTCCTCCCTAGCATTTACTGTTAACTGTAACTATAACAGATGTAACTATGTAAAAATGTTCTTATGCAATGTCCTATCTCCCGCTCTCCTTCTTTGTCTACTCCCTCTGCTCCTATCCCTTCTCCCCTGAATCTCTCCCCTTGCCTGCGACGCCGCCTTGCCCCCTGTCCCTTGTGCCCTTTGACTAAGCACTCCTTCTCCCCTTGTTGGGGAAAGATCCAATAAGTATACTCTGGAGTCTCAGTGATCCCTCTGAGAGAGTCCACAGCGCCAAGGGAGCCACTCACAGTTGAGGTATGGTATGGCACCCCTTGCCAAAGCACTCCCTCTCCCCTTTTTGGGGAAGGATCCAGTATGTAGGCCTTGGAGTCTCAGACACCCCTCTGAGAGAGTCCACTGTATAAAGGGAACCTCTCGCAACAGAGATGGGGAAATGATACCACTTCCCCTGGGATCACAGCTTACTGGACTTTGGACGCAGCTTTGACTCGTCTACCGGTTTGTGTCCCCGTCACCCTCCCCCTCTTCCTTCCAGGCTGTGTCTCTCACCCTCCCCTCCTCCTTCCCTCCTTCATTCTCTTTCTACTTCCCCTGCTCCTACCCCCTCCCCTGAATCTCTCTCCTTACCTGCTTTTTTCCCTTACATATACGTCCTTATTGTTTGTCTCGACCTTACATGTAACTATGTTGCCATGCTCTAATAACTGTGTAACCTTTATAACTATGTAACCTGCAACTATGGTCTGATACTCATGTAAAGCGCTCTGATACCTCCGGATCTAGCCAGCGCTATATAAAACCTTTAAAATAAAATAAAATCCTAAACAATAGTCTAATTTCATTTTGCCTCCTTTTTCTTCATTATGACGTTCAGGGTTTGTGATGTACAAAACCGTCTTTTGTTTGATTTTATAAACTATAATGTTGTCCATGTATAAAAAAAAAAAAACAGGCCACCCAGCAGGTTCTGTGTGAGAACTGACTGGTCTCTTAGTTCACTGTTGGCATTGTTGTCAGGGTGGGCGGAGGTATGAATGTTTCTTCATTCATTTTTGAAAACTATCAAAACTATCAGTTTTAAAAAATACTTCTGAATGCACTGATATAATCTGATGTACAGGTGAAATGCATCTGCATGTTAATGAAATACACTTTGTTTTAATTTTGAAGGGACTTTATCATAGTTTTCTATTTGTTGCAAAATTTCTTTTTAAATACTGCTTTCCTAAAGTTGAGTGGTGCAGGACACCTTATTTGCTTCTTCTCTTTTACTTCAGTGAGTGTAAATAAACACTTACCGTTTACTTATCTTTCTGAATGTTACTGCTCGATCAAGTAAACAGCAGCCCAGTGCAGTCATTCTGCTGGGGGCCTCTTGTGGAATGTCAGGAGGGCTGTATGCGGCCCATGGGCCGTACTTTGAGTATCACTGCTCTAGATTGTTCCCAGCCAGGATGATACTTGAACAAATAAAGAGCTGATTCCCCTTTAAAATAGTCCTTTGTTTTGGGCCTTGCTGGAGGTGAACATAAGAAAGCCCCCTAGCTGACTTCAGTTTGCTGCACCCAAGGGAATGCAGACAGCATGTGTGCACTGCTGAATTATGTGCTGGTGACAGAAAATAATAGAACAAACAGTGGGAAACCCAATATACCCTTGGAGGCTTGGGAGTTGCAAATGATAAAAGGTAACTGTGCCTACAAGGGATTTTATTTATGATACTCAGTGAAACTAATTATACAAATTACTCTGTGGTTAAGTCCCGATTGGTAACTAACCTTTGAAAAATCGAAAACATCAGTTCACTCATTTATAACTTACTTAATATATCATGAACAATTTCAAACACGGGTGTAAGTTTCTGAATTCCTTGTTCATTTAATGTAGGTAAACAAAGAAGGGTGTACAAATTGTGATAACAAGAACACAATGACAGAGGCAAACAAACTATATACAGAAATTGTAACCTTCAAATCATTTGTGTTACTGTTGGACATGGCCCTTTTTGCAGGGTTATCCCCAAACTTTTAGCTTTTTCCTCCTATTTTTCCCTGACCTGTTTGTGTTGGTTCTAAGACTCTGGGCACTTTACCACTGCTAATCAGTGCTAAAGTGCATATGCTCTCTGTGTAAATTGTGTTATGGATTGGTGTTTCCATGATTGGATGTTTGATTTACCTGTTAGCCCCTAGTAAAGTGCACTGCGTGTGCCAGGGCCGGTGAATCAAATGCTACCCGGGGGCCTGCAGCACTGGTTGTGCCACCCCCGTGAGTAGCCCTGAAAACGGTAACTCAGACCTGCCATTGCAGAGTCTGCGCGCAGTTTGTAACTGCCATGTCGACTTGGCCCGTGCACACACTGGCCGGTCCCTAACCTTCCCTTTTCTTACATGTCAGACATCCCTCAGGTAGGCCCAAGGTACCCCTGTGGGCAGGGTGCAAAGTATGTGAAAGGTAGGACATGCCCGGGTGTGTGTGGTATGTCCTAATAGTGAATTACAGCCAATTTCGTTTTTCACTATTGCAAGGCTACCAGTTCCCCATAGGACAGAATGGGAGGTTTGTTTATAACATCTTATAAACACAACTGGCCCAGGGAATTCGGTAAGAAAATAAAATTTAGTATGCCTGAAATCAGAATCTAAAGATGCATCTTTTAGTGAAGGTGATTTTTACATTCTGCGTTTGAAAATACCACTTTTAGAAAGTAGGTATTTTCTTGCTCAGTCATCCCGTGTGCCTCTGCTGGAATGTGGATTGCCTGTCTGGGTTTTGGATGACAGGAGGCTGGGGAGCCGGAGGGGCTCCAGATAGCCTGGGTAGGTCAGGAAAGGGCGGAAGAGACCTGGGCTGCGATGGGGGAAGGGGGAGGAGATTTCCTTGCACCTCAAAGGGCCTGGTCTGCCTCTGACAATGCCGTCTCCACCTCCTGCCAGGAAATCACACCAGAGAAGGCAGAACTGGTTCTGGCCGGGCACAGACACCCTCTGCCTGAAAGATCAAAGGATTTTTAGATACAAATACTGGGTCCCAGACCCCTGAACTTCAGAACTCATCTGGAACAAGAAGACTGCCAAGAAGAAGAGCCGGAGAAGCTGCGAAAAGGAACGACTGCTTTGCTGGGTGCTTTGCTGGGCTGACCTGCAGTGGCTGCTTCTGTCTTGGGCAGTGAAAGGCTTGGACTGGACTTTCTGCAACCTAATTTGTGAGTCTCTCCAAGGGCTTGAGGTAGAGCTTGCCCCCTGTTCACGAAGTCTCAGGAACAGCAAAGACTTCAAGTTCTTCGACCCGCAGCACTGGGGACTGTGTGTTTTGTACTGCAACCCGAAGAACACCAACCAAATGACGTCTACGACGCCACTGCCGACTCCGTGTCCTGAAGGCACCGCAGAGGGCAACGCCACACCGCAACCCTGGTCTCACCGACGACGCCTGTTGACGCCGCCACCGAGCCGCTGCTTGCACCGCGACCTGTGGGCTCCGCACCGCCTCGCTTCACGCCAAAGCTTTGGCGCCGCAGAGGGCACAGCCGCAACGCTGCACCGCAACCCTGGTCTCACCGACGCCTGTTGACGCCGCCACCGAGCCGCTGCTCGCACCGCAACCTGTGGGCACTGCACTCTGCCTCGCTTCACGAGGACGCCTTCGCCTTCCTGACGCCGCCACTTCCCGCCGAAATCGACGCCACTGCTTGCACCGTGGTTCGAGGGCACCGCTCGTAAGTCACACGACGCACCGCCCTCATCCTGCCCGCAACCTTGGCCTGCCGGCGCCATCGACTCCAGTTCGTCAGCCGACGACAGCGATTCAGCAACGACGCCGCCGCTGCTTGCACCGTGACCTGCTAGCACCGTGGCGAGCACCGCCTTCATCTCGCACCGCGACCCTGGTCTCACCGACGACGCCATCTGACGCCGTCACCGAGCCGCTGCTCGCACCGCGACCTGGGGGCACCGCACGCTGCACCGCTGCGCTTTGCACCGCAGCACCCGACGTCTGCGGGCGCCAGCGCTCCTGATTCCATCAGAGAGGAGCTCGACCTGCAATGCGAGTGACTTCAAGGGCCTCAACGCCCTGCATCTCTCACAGGTACTGTTTGCGGGTCTTCCCGACACCGTAGCCGGCCCGCGACCAGCCAGAACTGTTGGATTTGTTGTTCACGACGCCGTGGTAGCCCGGACGGCGCTATCCACACAAGGAACTCTTTTTAATCAGCGTATTTTTGGAACTGTGAACTTTTAAGTATAGTATTGTGGATTTTTATCGTTTTTTTTTGGTCTTGTCTTAATTATATAAAAATATTGGATATTTTTCTAAACTGGTGTGGTGTCCTTTTGTAGTGCGTACACTGTATTACTGTTGGTTATGTGCAAATGCTTTACACACTGCCTCTAAGATAAGCCTGGCTGCTCGTGCCAAGCTACCAAGGGGGTGAGCAGGGGTTATTTTAGAAGTGTAACTCCCTTATCCTGACTAGAGTGGTAGAGGGGTGGTTTTTGCCTGGCTTTGGCACATGCCCTAGCCTACCAAAAATCCCATTTCTAACAGTTACCATCTATTTCAAACCAATAAAGACAGAAAAAGAACCTAACAGAACAAAAAACAATTCCTGCCAGACTAAATCATTAAAGAAAATAAATGAACAAGAAATTCAGAAACTTACACCCGTGTTTGAAATTGTTCATGATATATTAAGTTATAAATGAGTGAATTGATGTTTTCGATTTTTCAAAGGTTAGTTACCAATCGGGACTTAACCACAGAGTAATTTGTATAGTTAGTTTCACTGAGTATCATAAATAAAATCCCTTGTAGGCACAGTTACCTTTTATCGGTGACAGAAAATGACACCTGGACAAATTCAGCATGTTACTCGGTCTGCCAGATCCCGCCCAGAAATAGCTGCAGTAACCGGGATCCCCGTACTTTACAGGTCTGGTGAGCCCACTCACCAGAATATAGAGAAAGCATTTTTAGCTTGAGATGCAGGTTTGCAAGGAGCCGTTGCTGTTCAGGAGGCTGTATATATTAAAAAGAGGATGACTCCCGCCAAAAGAGGGTGAGAGCATGGGTATGAAGTAGGGTAGCAGTCAGTGCTTTAAATGGGCCAGTACTGTCCGGTACGGAGTACCAGCACTTTTTTTTTTTAAGAGGGAGAGTACCGGAACTTCTCAAGAGAAATGCAATACTTTTAAATGGAGAGTACCGGCACTTCTCAGAAACAAGCAGGTACGTAACTGCACTTCTATTATTCCATTTCAAGCACTGGTAGCAGTTGCTAACCCTGGCTTTCCCTTCGTTACCCTCCCACCTCTCTCCCTCTGGCCTTAGTGGTCGGGATGCAGCAAGAGGCCCTGAGAGCCATGATTACTCCTAGTTTCTACTCCTTGAAGTAGGAGGACGCTGAGGGTAAGGAGACAACGACGTTTTGGTGAATGATCGACTGTGCAGTTGGGGAGGCTATTTTTTGGCCCGAGTATTACAACAAAATGTATGTCATTGAGTCTGTTGCTTGTCAGGAAGGAGGGGGGGGGCGAACATCTGGTGGGTTTGTTCGTCTATGCAGGTGCTGCTTGGAGCTAACATCTGGTGGGTTTGTTCGTCTATGCAGGTGCTGTTTGGAGCCGACTGATTCAGGCGGGCTGCCCTGCCACTGTGAGCGGCAAAGAAAGCAAATCATTGCGCAAATCAAGACAGGGACAAAAAAACAAGTTCTCCGTCTCTTCTCCGGAGCTGGCTGCGTCCCAGGGTAGCGGAGATTAACTGCAGAGCTCCGCCGCTGTTGTCAACGAGTGGCAGGCTCGTGATATTTAAGAGGTTCCGGGATAAGGTGTCACATGAAGCTGGAGGGGGAGGGGGCAAGCTGCAGAGTAAGTCGGGATGTATTTTTATACAGCCGGGGCATGCGCGTTTCTGCCCTGAGCAGAGAGAACGGCTGAGGCAGGGACACGGCTTTTTAACCTCTTCGGAGCTGCTGAATAGGTCCTGAGGCTATTATAGTTAATACATTTTTGGGAAGATGATCTAGAGTGGCCAGATTTTGAGCTTCGAAAAGCGGGACTGTGCACTCATAGACGTGGGACTACCATTTTGCATTGACAGTGGGGCGCGGAAAGACCTAATCGGCTGTCCTCACCGCCATAGAAGACACAGATAACGAACAACTAAGGCACATTGCATGCATCTTTTAGACACATCATCCGATAAGGACTGTTAACTAATCCTGCACTGTATGTAACACATAAAACCCGTCCCCCTCTCTGCTCGGTCAACCCTCTGTGAACACCGGGACAGGTGCTAAATATACTAGAATTGCCGGGACAGATGGTGAAGAACCCACTAAATCCGGGACACCTATTCTCCCTAGCCTAGACAATCGAGGGACAGTGTTAAGCCTGTATTGTGTGTAATGGTCTGCCCTGGTACTGGTAGCTAGGATTTCCGCCTTTCCAAGAGAAAAATACCGGCCATTTGTTGTTCCATTAAGAGTCTGCAACTGTCTGGGCATGATAATAAATAAGAATTTAATCAAACTCTTATATATTTATTTGCAACTTTACTTCTCTTGTTTCCTTTAATTATTAGGTATGATAAACGCAGCTTAAGAACACTTTTGAAAGCGCTTTGTATTCATATTTGCTGCTTGAAGTATGTACAGAAAAGAGCTAAAAATACCGGCTTTAGACCTTGCTCATTTTTATACCTGTGGGATATGAAAATACCGGTTGTGCCGGTAGAAAACCGGTCAGGTAGCAATCCTACGGGTCAGGTGGAGAATGTGACTGCCCTATAGGGGAATCTGATTCGCCTCAAACCGCGGGAGCTGTGGGTTGAGGATGCGTCTCACAGGTAAAGCCGACCTCTTAAACAGTGCGGAGTGGGCACATGCCCGATCGACGGATAGTTGGGGCAGCCACTCGTGGCCTGGAAGGCCTGTGAAACAATGGAGAAGTCTGTCAGGGGGGCAGTCTCGTTTCTGATAGGCTGACGGCGCTGGATTAGAGTCAGTCGCATATTGAGCTTCTCCCTGAAAAGCCTAAGGCGCTTGAGCAGAATCAGTCACTTCTCAAACTGGTCCCCGAAAGACCAACAGAACTTGGGGGAGATTGGTACATAGGCACAGTTTTTTCCATTTCTTGAAATCCACATTGGTTTGGGCTTGATGAGATGGTCAGACTCCATTTGTGTTAGTCTCATGCACTTGATTCTTCGAGGGCGTGGGATGGGCCATCAGTGCTTAATTTGTGCTGGTGGTTTCCGGTGCTTAGCACCAGCACTTATTTAACAGAGCCGTGTCTATTGAATTTTCCCCTTGGGCGGTGGACCCAGTAATTATTACAAATAAATGTACCTGCCTTGATCTCCGTCGGTTCGGATGTCTGCCTGGCATGTCTCCAGAGGATGGCCCATGATGACTGCACCTCGTTAATGATGTCCTCCGTGCATGCCTGTTTTTCACAAAGGAGCATGTCATTCCCGTTGGATGATTATGGTTAAGGGGCGGGCTGATGGGTGAGCTGTGGGCCTACAACTAAACACCAACAAAACAGAAGTACTCATCATGGGCCCAAACCCCGACGCCTGGAGCGACACCTGGTGGCCCCCCGCCCTCGGAAACCTGCCAACCCCCACAGACCACGCACGCAACCTGGGAATCATCCTGGACTCCGAGCTCAAAATGGACCGCCAGATCAACTCTGTCTCGTCTTCCTGCTTCCACACCCTCCGCCTCCTTCGTAAGACCTTCAAATGGATCTCCCTCGAACACCGAAAGACAGTCACTCACGCCCTGGTCACCAGCAGACTCGACTACGGCAACGCACTCTACGCCGGAATAAACAAAAACCTCATCCGCAAGCTACAGAACATCCAGAACGCCGCCGCAAGACTGGTCCTCAACCTGCCAAAACACTGCCACATCTCCCAGCACCTGCGCACACTCCACTGGCTCCCCGTCGAGGCGAGAATCCCCTTTAAGATGCTCACCCACGCACACAAGGCCCTCCACGGCACCGGACCAGCATACCCGAACAGCCGACTCAAATTCCACGCACCCCAAAGGACCCTACGATCAGCCCAGCTCTCCTACGCCGTGGTCCCCCGCACCAGAAAGACCAGATCTGGAGGCCGCTCCTTCTCCTTCCTCGCAGCCAAAGCATGGAACGCCCTTCCGCTCCACCTCAGACAACATCGCTCCCCATCTTCGCAAGAAACCACAAAACCTGGCTCTTCGACAGACCCCCTCCTTGATGGAATGGAACCTGCACCCCTCCCCCCCCCCCCCTCCCCACCCGCCTTGAGACCCTTACGGGTGAGTAGTCGCGCTTTAACAAACTCCTGATTGATTGATGGGCGAGGCAGGCTGGGAAAGTTCATGCCTTTGCACAAACTTAATGTGACATTGGAGTAAATTTAAAAATGCGTGGCATACTTTTTAAACCACTCGCATGCGCTAAACTGAATCCAGCTGAAGCAGGCCATACATATTTAATTCGGCCTTTTCCATGCTCGCGGCATAGGCCCACCACCAAGTGCAGTCCTGTTCAGAATCCGCATGTTGCAGTTTTTTGTGATTCATTTGAAGAAGTGTGTGTTTTGAACCAGAGCGTCTTGACGGGCCCCTTTCGATTCCCTCCCACGTGTTCTCCAGCAGCTTTGCCTTCTTCGCCCTCGCTATGGACCTCCAGAATTCCAGCTTTGATATTCATCTAGTGTAGGTGCTCTTTGGAGCAGTGAAGATCCCATTGCTGGGGTTTAGCTTCATCAGCATGAGCTCCCTAGGCCGCCGATTCACCCAGGCGTTCACCCTCATTTTAGCCGGTCTGCTTGTCTTGTCTAGTTTGGCTGTTCCCAAAAGTAAGCGAATTGTATACATTATTTTGAAACTCATCATCCAGACGTTTTTCCTCCTTCCTAGCTATTCCAGGGTATAGTCTTTATTAAACTTCATCTGATAAAACATTCGAGTCACAGCCTCTGAGTTTTCAGTTTACTTCTAAGAACCATTTCGATGTTTGCAGTTTGCGTGTGAGGTATAAACATAAATACAAGTCATCGCTCCCTTTGTGAATGGCATATTCTGTGTACCTACAATGTTATTTGGAGAAATTATCTACGTTAGTGTGTAAAAAGGACAAAAACATTAGCAAGGTTTGTGATTGGGTCATCTCTAATGCTTGAGAGTGCATTCCTCTGCTCTGCCTATATTTGCAGATTAATCCATAGCCTGGTAGTGCCTTTACCTGCTAGCGTCTTTATGCTGTTTGTGATCTGACATCTTAGTGGATGGAGTCTAACCAACATTAACGTGCTGCATATGCAGCGTTTGGGTCCATTTCATTTGCTTGTGATTGAGAGGGCTTCAGCGCCTACTAGTGCAGCCATGTTTGCTAAGTGAGACTGCAGTCATCTGTGGTGCCTTTGTGCACTGCTCCCACCTGGAAGTGCAGCCATAGTGAGTTCCTGAAATTGCTCCAGTCTTTTATTTCAGACAGTGCAGCTACTCTTTCTAGTGCCTGCAATTACTGCCATCTCTAATGTATGGCAATGTTTGGCTTTTCACATGCTTATCTATTTCACCGAAACCAACTGTTACTGAGTTTATATGTGCTAACCCTGTGAGTTCTGGCACATTCTGGGTATATATAAATGTATGTACCGGATTTTGTGTAGCCTAAACCTAGATGGGAAGTTGGTGCCTGTAACAGAAAGGTAGATTACATATGCTTTCCCATGCTTAATTTGAACTGGCTGATACAGGTGGGGCCCGCCAGCACTTATTTTTGGAGACCGTTACCTATTTTTCTTCATCAGACTTTCACCCAAATCAGAGAGAGAAAAACACAAAAAGGGGAAAGAGTAAGAGAAAGATGGAAAAACAGTGGCACAGGAAGAAAGTAGTAACGAAAAAGAACGTGCACGAGTGAAAGGGATATCTGGTGATCCAGCGCGGCTAATATAAATTTCTCCTTAGGACACAAATCCAGGTAAAACATTCATGTAACCAATTATCTATTAAGCCTTATGTCGCTGGGGCCCATGACACCGCATATCATACATTCATTCACTGGATTTCACACCAAGGAGAAATGTGTTGCTGGACGAACGGGGATACCTTGTTAAATTTGACAGAATAATACCTCAGACATCATATACATTAACTTTGATCCTGTCAGTTCTAAACATCAAGGTACTCCGCTCTTTGGTCGATGGACCAACTAGTAGAATAAGTTGATGGTGATTTAAGACCAGCTCAATCACACTTAAAACCTTTTAACCTTTAAATTTATAAATGAACTAAAGAACCACAGACTCATTTTAAGTTGGAATGTAATTTTATCTAAATTTTCAATTGCAAGGGTGAAATTCTTTGATTTATTAATCACTTTTAATATACCAATAACATTTTCATGAAAAGTTTAATAAAGAATAGAAAATTATGCATTACCCATAGGTTTAGGATGCGGATAGGAATAGTTCGCCAAAAGGAAGATGAACCGCAGATCACAGAATATCACTCCCAAACTGACTGACTGTCCTGCTAACCTCCTCGGACGGACCTCCCGTGCAGAATTCCTGCCACGATCTCGTTTTTTCCCCAGTCAAGTTCGAGGTCCACAAATGACAGTCTTTTCGTAGTATTTAGGTGGAAAAATTGAAAATAAAAAGGCGGTATGGCAGGAGAACACCGACCGCAGTAGTAGCATCAATAGCAGCGACCACAGCAGCAGCCCACCTAAGAGTAGACCTTCTTATACCCTACTTTCTAGCTTACTTCACAAAAAGTTGCAATCCTTAGGGGCAAGAATCACGCTAATTGGTCCATTTGAGGGGTGGTGATAGTCACCTCATCGCCCTCCTTGTTCAAACTGGTTTTGGGGACATTTAAACATACAATGAGTCTCATGACTTCGGGGTTAAAAGCAGTCCAACTTGTCCATTCATTTTGTTGCGATCTTGATGGTCACAATTTAGTTAGTCCCTTGTTGCTCAGTACTTTCTCTTCCATTCCCACGAATACGTGCTGAGTCTTTCTTGGCACCCTCCTTATTGTAGGTCAGTACGACCGTGACATCTCTCACTCCGTGCACAGGCCGCATCCACGTGATTTAGTTTCTCTATTTCTTCTGCCCAGAGGCCATCTTTGGTTTTTCACGTGACCTCATCTGTTTCAGCAGCCATTTTCGCAGCATGGCCTAACAGGCCCAAACGAACTATCATAAAAACAAACACAACCAAAATTAAAACAAAGAAAATAAGCCTTTCTGTTTACCACCCGCCATTCTAAAGACCCGTGTTAGGTGTTACCTAGCAGAAGCGACATTTAAAGCCATTTTACTTACCATCTGTATTCTTTGCCACAATACAAATCTACTACATAGCATAAATCATGCGATTTCACTCTAATTAGTACGCAAATCACAATATTAGGGTTAATTAACTTCACAATTGTAAGTAAATTAGATTTTGCACAAATTTGCATGTTACCTTCATATAGTGTTTACTAAAAAGTGCACTTGTTGGTTAATACATGCTTCTTCAAACAATTATTATAATAAATTTATTAAGAGTTTATTAACTTTCCAAGGGTGTACACAATTATTTTATTTACCCTGCTCCATCACTGGTGCTCGATGAAATGGGTATGATGTGGAATCAAGAGTATGCAGCATTGGTATGTGGCTTCCCCGATGTTTGTACTGCCACCTACAGGATTTGAGAAAACTTTGGGCACTGGCACTTACTGTTTTACAAATTAAGCACTGCAGCCACCAGCGGTCGAAGTACATTATACACAGAATGGGAACTGTGATGCTGCGCGCAAATGAGTGAGTGATCGTGGGGGCGTAGTCAAATGCGTGGCTAGAAAAAGCAAAAGTCAGTTACTTTTTTCCGTCTTTCACCTTCAGGAAACTGCATAGAAAATAAAGCACAACTTAAACGATAAATAAATGCAAGTTAAGTTAATCAGTGGGAAATGCATTATTGTGCGTTATGAAACCTCTATTAGTTAATGCACTGCAGAGGTCTGTGTCTCTAACTGCAGAGCGCCAGAATTGAATCCTGGTAGGTGCAGTGGAGAATAGTGACTTGTGTATGTTTAGTGCTACGAGGTCCCAGTTTGTGACGGAAAGCACTGTGAATATGCAAGTCATTATTTTAAACTTGCATTCCACGCAGTATAAGATAGGCTGCTACAAAATGTGCAAAAAGGTTTAAGTTAAAAAAATGCTTCCAAAATATAGATTTTAGCAATAACCAGACTGTACGTAATGCATTTTTCTTTTAATAACTGTCCATTAAAAGCACACACTTCATAGCGGGTAACTCCCTTGCAATACCATTAAAAAATAATACATCTGTGTCATCAGGAAGCTTAAAGTGATTCGAATTATTAAAGACAATACCGGCCTCCAAGCACCCTTTACATTTGCAGTTTGACCAGTTGTGCACATTTACATTTTTTTCAGGCAAGCAGGCCCCCTGGCAAGGATACTTGCTTAACTGCTTGCCACTCACTTGAGTTCACAGCACAGGAGTCTCCCTGCCTTACACTTCAGTTGAGGCATTTCAGTTGAAGAATTAACCGTCCCAGGACAGTTGCCTTTTCACAAAAAGTAGGGGAACTGTTTTCCTTCCCATATTCTAATTTGAAATTGACATTTTTAGTATGAACCAGCAAACTTGTTTATTGGTTAATTACTCTGTAGGATCGAAATTCTCTTGGTGAAGTATCCAAGTGACAATATATTCTAAGTTTTTTAAAATTTTTAGCAAACCAGGTATGTTTTCTGGTGCAATAGACTCCTAATATGAGTCTCCTGACCAGTACTCAAAATAATTATGATGTTATAGACGTATCTGAATCCTCCTAAAGTGGTACTTTTTGCATTGGTGGCTTTCGTGTTCATGCTCAGACCAAGACACTACCATTGGATAGTGGCAGCTGATTCTAGTTAGTGAGGGAAAGGCCTTTTACGTGTGTAGGTTACCTCTTGGTCCTACCTGGTAAATCTCTATAGTAGCTGGACCCTCTTCTGAATGTACTTTTGTTACGTAACGTGGTGTACCTGTGTTGAGACCCCCTGCATGCATGTATTTTGTAAGGTGAGGTATGGGCTAGTTATGGTGACCAGATGTCCTAGAATTACTGGCACAGCCCCCGTTTTCCATGTTTTACCCTCGCATTCCAAAACCTTTCACTAAAACAAATACGTCACAGTTTTTGAGAGACGGTCAGGTGTAAGTGTTCATATTAGTTAACATTTTGTGCATGCTGCAATGTCCACTGACCAGCTCCTCTACATCACCCATTGCACAGGACAGAACTTTAAAGAATCCTCTCCTTTGCTGCCTAGTCTCATTCATGCATCATTGCAGGGTTTAAGGAAGCGCCAGAGGAGACCTTCCGCCAAGGCCCGAGCTGCGAGGAAAACCGTGTTTATTTAATACATCATTGTTTTCTATCATTTTACCCTGGCAGCGTTTAACATATGTTTTCACAATTCGAATGCTAAATGAAGTCTGAAAAATGGGGCCAGGGTTTAACTTTTCTTGTTCCATATTTGTGAAATGTCCATGGTCGCTGGCAACTTTTATCCTACATCTATGTCTGAGGCCTGTTCCAGTTTTTATTTTTGAATGTCTGGACAGGTCACCCTATGTTCGTTGTAGCCCTTTAGCTGTCTCCCCTGTCCCAGCATGTTCCCTATGTGCTGCTTCTTAGATTTAACCCTCATACTGCAATTCATTTTAAAGCCAAGTACACTGTCTGACTTGTGGTGATCACCCATGTGAAGGACCTTTTGCTACAAGTGATGGAAACTGAACCTGTAATCGCAGGTGAATTGTGACCTGGCCAAAGAATAAATTCTCGGGCAATGACTTCGGCTGGAAGTTTGGACTGTGCCACACCCCTTATAGAAAGACGGTGCTTGCTAATATGTTTATGATGATCGTGTGCCTGAACCCTGCATTGCCGTATCATTTCTTCAAATGGCAGTTGAGCATACAAGGCCGGTAGGCTACCCCTGCCACATTTCCCCCTCCCACCTCCCCCCCCCCCCTCACTTAGTCTCCTAGGTGGGGCGGGTGGGCTTTTGTACCGCCAGTTATCCCCCGCCCCCCACCTGGGAACGTGGCTTGGACTGTGACTCTCTCCACCACCAAACTCTAAGACCTGTGCAAAATCTACCCACATTACTGTTATCCTGTGTGCAACCCCGCAAAAAAACCATGAAGACTCTAAGATATTGAACTGTGATGAACTTGCACACCGGCATAACCTGCGGTGCTTCTGGCTATCCATTGGTGGTTATCCCCGTGGATCGAAAATCCTTAAACTCGTGCAAGGCTAGAGCTTTAGTTTCTGATCAAATTGAGATAAACAGTCAGGTAATTATGTTGATGTAAACCAACATATGCTAGTTACTGAGCAAATTCCTTTCATAATAAAAAAAACTTTATCTTTTTTGATTGGAAGAATACCACAACTCGAACACTCTATTTTGAGTAATGTGTGGCGCTCTTGAGGGCAGGACGACTGGGCTGGTCCTGAATTCTTTATTTTGCTCGCTCGAGATACATGCGACTGCTTTCTGTAGCCACTATCTTTCTTTTCACAGAGTAATATTCATGAAGAAAACAGGTGACGTAGAAGATGTGTCTCTCAAAGCAGAGGTGCAAAGAACCTCTGAAGTAGAATGTAGAACCTGAGGCAGAAGAAAGCTGGACCAGGCAACACACAGCCCAGCACTGAAAAACACGTGGGGATGCAGAGAATCTGATAGCAAACTGGAGTTAGAGTTAAAAGAATGAGAAATACTTGAAGTGAAAGATGAATTTGCCAGAAAAAAAAATTAGAGCTAATCTAGGAATCCAGTGGTGATGAACCCTCCGAAAAATACTGCTCAGCTGCATGGTGACACACGGAGAAATTGACTCAATCTCCTACATGGGGAAAGAAATAAAACAAGAACTAGACCGGTAGAAAGAGGAAGTAAGTCCATTAAACCCAGCAGGAGTCCCAAAAGAGAGTTTTAGTTAAAAGTAGTCTCTTGTGAAGTTTAGTGTAAGCTTTGGCATGGACGCAGAAGGATGCACCTAAAAAGCAAACCGCATTAAGTCATAGATGACTACTCTGAACTGAGCCAATAAGCGATTGGCAAAGTCTCACACCAATGAGTGGAAGAGGCAGGTCAGAGAAAGACAATGGTTGAAAAGGTCCCCTTCTGTTATGCTGTGTGTATTTGTAAAGTGCTCTCTGACCTAGAAGGCTATCTGGGTGCTGACGCAAGAGCATTCTGGGCATAGCTTGCCCAGTTCGAAGTCGAAGACCCAAGTCTTCAGCTTCTTGCAAAATTCAGGAATTGAAGAGGTGACTTTGTTGTGCAGGGGAGGTCGTTCAAGGATTTTGGAGCGTTGTAGGAGAAGGTGCAACCGCCAGCTCTGGTTCTGCGAATGCGTGGGATGTATGTGAGTTGCAGTCCATCTGAGTGGAGGCGTCTGCTAGATTTGTGGAATCTGATACAGCTGTTGAGGTAAGCTAATCCCATGCTATGTAGGGCTTTTAAGGTGTGCATGAGGAGTTTGAACCAAGTTCGCTTGTGAATTGGAAACCAGTGGAGCTCTCTGCAGGGGTGGGGTGATGTGCTTGCAGTGTGGTAGGTTGAGTGTGATCCTGGCAACTGAGTTCTGTATGGTTTGGAGTCACTTTCTCATTTGGGTGCTAATTCTGGCGTAGAGACTGTTTCCATAGTCCAGTTTGCTGATGATGAGGGCTTAGATGACAGTTCTGCAGGTGCTGTAACGGAGCCATTTGAAAATCTTCTTCAGGATGTGGAAGCAGGAGGGGGAGCCTGCGTTCACTTGGCCGGTCATGATGAGTTGACTGTCAATATCGCTTCCGAAGTTCTTGGTGTGGGCAGTGGGTGTGAGTTCTGCTGGCCACCAGGTAGTGTTCCACAGTGAGGAGTGTCTGCTGAAGATGATGACTTATGTCTTGTCGGTGTTCAGTTTGAGACAGTTGGTGTGAGGAAATGCCTCTTTTTTGCATGATCACTCACAACGTTTTGGACTGATGCTTCTGGTTTTTTGACTTTGAGTGTGCACTGAGGCCTGCTAACCAGACCTCAGTGCGACAAAGTACAAAATGGCTCCCAGCCTGTCACCGCAACGCGGAAGAGCAGTTTTAAAACTGCTAGTTCAACCTTGCCAACCAATGCCAAGCACCCACTTTCCTTTGATATGTAAATCTCCGCTAAGGAAGGCCTACCAAGCCCTAAGGCAGGGAGCTGTATATTATGAAGTAGGACATATATTTTTAATATACCCTTGCAGCAAAACTCTCATATTGTTGTTTTTGCTATGGAAAAGATATTGGCCACTGGTAACGCAGAGTTATCGGCTGACCCCCTCAGCCCAGCTAACGTATGAATGGGACTACTAAAATGGATACTTTGAGGTATCAAATTAATCGTGGCATTAACCCCAACTTGATGCCCAAGTTGAATTTAATGTCACTTTTAAAAAACTCAACTTTCAGAAAGTTGCCATTCTGTTTCCCAGTAGCCTTACACAGCCGTTGGCCACTATACAGCTGTCTGCCCTCATTAGGAGTAGTGTGAATGACTCTCAGGCTCAGGAGCTTTAGAAGCCTGCTACAGGGATAACCCCCCTTGCAGGAAGCCACTCAGGGTGTTGGCTCAAAAGGCGAGCTTCAAAGGTGAAGCCACATTTGGTGGGCAAGTGGCGATCACACTCCTGAAGGGTTGCCCCTTTGTTCAGGTAGACAGGCTGTTGACTGGAACAGAGAGGGGATACCATTGTCCAAACCGGTTTTCCACTGGGTGTGTAGCCCTCAGGTAGCCACACCTCTAGGGTGGCTACAAAGCCCCTAACATCCAAGAAAGGGTTCAGACATCTTGATAGTGGGCAGAATAGTTCACCCTGGGTTTGCAAGATGCCATTCATAGCCGGAAGTTGTCACAGGACAGGAGGGAGCCTGGCCACCTATTGGCTTGTGACCACATCATCCCCCCAGGGCACTTTCTGGGCATAAATATGACACCCTGAACCTCAGATCACTACGAAACTCGAAAACAGCCTAAAGGACTGCCCTGCTGACCCCTGGACCTGGCAAAGATAGGCTGTACCATCTGCTGGACTGTGCGAAGAGAGGACTGTGCCTGTGCCTGTGACTACTGGCTTGAGTGAAGTTGCTCCCAAGCCCCCCTCCCAAAAAAGTAACTCCAAGGTTAATTCGGCTGACACCCTCGAACCATCACCAGGACCATCAAAGCTAAAGTAGCCCAACTTGGCAAGTTAGTACCCACCACTGGAGAATCACTGCTGACTGCCACTAGCCACCACAAGAGACCGATCCTCAACGGCCTAAAGGTGCCCCGAGTCTGCCAGACCCGGGAGTGTCATCGGAGTCCAGATTGGTGACCCAAAAAGTACATGTCTCCACCAAAGGATACTGCTGGGCCCGCTGTGGACAGAGACCGTTAGCCCAGCAGCAGCTGGCCTTCTACTAGCTTTAAGAGCACTTTGAGGGACCCCAACCTCTGTGGCCAAAGTTGCCCCACCTCACCTGTGGACCGAGAAGTAACCGCAAGGACACCCCCATCGACCTCACAGCACCCAGAGCATCCTGGAACATCCTCCATCTTCTGTATCCCCAGCATCAGGACCACTACATTAAAGTCTATGGCGGTTGTTCAGAACTGGACTTGAGAACGCTTTAGTGGCCTGGTAACTGTCCAAATACTCCTTAGTGCTTCCCCTGATCTTCTCCCTGTCAGATTTGCTCGCCGGAGTAGTTGAACACAACTTTTTCAAACTTTTCAAAAGTTTTCAAACTTTATGGTTGCCAATGCTTGTTTGCGGTTGTGAGTTGAAAAAGCAACAGAGATTTACGTTCACTTTAAAAATCTATATCTTCGGAACCCTCCTGTTATACGGTTCCTACAAATTTAGTAGAACTGTGTATATAGAACAACAAAACTTCATAATACAGAGACTGAGTCTTCTTATATAATCAGTGAATGTTGGTCTTTTGGCCAGCTCACAGTATCACATCCAAACCCCTAACCTTTAAGAGTTATAGATGTTACTGATGACTTAGAACATGACCACTCTGATTCCCAAGGAAATCGTGGAAACAGATCTAACCTTTTCGTTTTGTCACTTTTGCATGCCCAAGGTGTCAGAAAGAAAAGATACAATATTGCATTTTCAAACGTTTATTGAAAAGCTCTAATCTTTGTAAATACTGCGATTATGAAAAAGCTGAGACGCGTCATTGTAATGAGCATTATTAGAATGGTCAAAAACACAAACAATTCTACCATGTTAATTGTTCATAGTGCTACTAAGGTCACGCCTATCTGTCACTAATTTCCCTATGCTAAAGAGAGCATGTCAGTAGTACCCATCTGCCAGGCCTATTGGAATGACCCAACCCCAAACCTTGGTACTGTATATCAGGAAGCTGACCTCTGTGCACTAACAAATGCACTCGTCTAAGTGTGCAGGCCTTCACACTTCTCTTGCACGGCGTTCTTCCTTCTCAGGATGAAGGTCGAGGACAGCAGAACTGCATCTCAGTCACGGCACAGAGCAGCCTTCCAATATGACTCCAGATGGAAGTGAACCTCTCACCGACTTCAACATAGATGCTGTTTAAATAATAAAACGGCAAGTTTATCACACTGTGCCAGAGGCGCAGAGCAGCATCTTTGAGTAGAAATAGTCATCTCCAACAAACAAAAATAAAATAAAACAAGGCACTGTGTTTTCAGTTGTGCGACCCTGGAACTAAATGTGCAGTCTACAGGGCGACAATGGCTATCAGAAATAAATAAGTGCATGGCACATTCTTGAATGAGGAAAAATGTGCAAACCACCATTAGAAAATGATGCGAAGTTAAAAGGAAAAGCTAAAATGGAGACTAAATGTAAGCTCCATAACATTCTCCCGTTGGTCGCAAAGAGATGACTCCAAGAAAAATAAACAATAACACCGAACATATATAAAAAGTCTTGCGTTATCTATGTAAAACAGCCTTGCTTTTCACATAAACACCAACATAAGCAGATGCTAGTAGCTATAAAAATTGGCAAACAACACATCAACGGAGGCTGGAAGAACAAGATCCAAAGGACTAAAATAGTCCTCTCTAGTCCCTTCAACAGAAGTCAAGGGCAACTGTGGTAGCTGCCGAAGAGTAACCAGAAGTCAAGGGAGCATCCAGAATTGACAAAGGTAGCTCATAATGGGCATCTTGCTGCAAAGAGCGCAGAATCACAGTACAACACAATTGATGCAACCGCAAAGGATGCACAAACCGATCTATGTCCGGACACTGGGACAATTGCATAGCAAGGCACAGGTCAAGAGCACACTTGAAAGAGCACTTAGGCAATGAAACACTGGCTGCACTTTCTGAAACCACACGGGCCGAAAAACAGGCTGGCAGGGGACCATCTGTCCTTGCTCCGCCCGTGAGTAGTGTCTCTCTTGGCAAAGGGAGCCATAGAGAGGGTGCCAGCGTCAGAATTAGGTCAGGGTAACTATTCCCGCTATTTTCTGGTGCCCAAGAAGGACGGGCCTTCATCCTATCCTAGACTTGCGCCCTCTCAGTTTTTTCCTGCATCCTATCCTAGACTTGCCCCCTCTCAGTTTCTTCCTGTAAAAAGAGAAATTCAAAATGCTCACGGTCGCACAGGTCTGGTCTGCCCTGGACCTGGGAGACTGGATGGTAGCGTTGGACTTGCAGGATTCTTATTTCCACATCCATGTTCTGCTTTTCCACAGATGTTCCCTGCGGTTCGTGGTAGGCCTCGAGCCTTTTCGGTTTGCAGTGCTACCCTATGGCCTTACCAGCGCTCCTCAGGTGTTCACCAAGGTGATGGCAATGGTTGCAGCTCATTTGCGGAGATCAGGGGTGCCAGTCTTCCCCTATCTTGACGACTAGCTGTTGAAGCCGGGCTCATCCCAGGCAGTCTTCTCCCACCTCCAAACTACGGCGGACCTCCTGCACTTGCTGGTGTTCACTATCAATGTGCTGAAGTCACCCATGACCCCTTCTCACACGCTCCCTTTCATCAAAGCTGTTCTGAACACATTGCAGTTTCGGGCTTATCATCCTGAACGGCAAGTCCAGTATATTCAGGCTATGATACTGATGTTTGAGCCTCTATTCTGGGGTTCGGTGAGACTGACTCTGAGGCTGCCGGGCCTCATGGCCTCCTTTAACCTGCTTGTGACACATGCCCTTTGGCATATGCAGGCTCTGCAGTGGGACCTGAAGTTCCAGTGGGCGCACCATAAGGGGAATCTCTCCGATATGGTCCAGATCTCGGAGGGCAATGCAAAAGATTTGCAGTAGTGGTTAACAAACTATGATTGGGTTAGCGGCAGTTCCCTCTCCCTTCCCCAACCAGATCTGATAGTAGTGACAGATGCCTCACTTCTGGGATGGTGGTAAACGTAATGGGGGAACCCAGTGTCCCTCAGAACCTGGATATGCGTATTAAAGTAAAAATTGGTTCTGTCGGGGTTTACAATTACTTAAAGTAAGTAGCAACAGCTTACTTATAACACATATCAACGATTTGAAAAAGAAGAATATATAACACACACCAAAATTATAATTCAATAATGTATTCAGAAAAAATCAGATAATCATGGCTGTCGCAATTTACAATTTCAATTGCAATATGAATTACGTGACTGTGGTGAAAAAAGTGACATGTGGTGGTTGGTGATAAAGACAGTACACTATATACAGAAACAATTTAAGCGTGCAATAAAAGAAGGGAAGAAATATTTTTTCTCGTATGTCCTTCTTATTTAACACATATGCTTCAAGATCCTAATGACAAATAAGACTGTGATCATGAGCGTTGTGTAGACATATGCAGTACGCCGATGTTTCGACCCTGTTCTATGGTATCTCCGCAAATGATCAATTGTGGGTTTAAGAATAAACCACGTGCATCTCAACCAGCCGGTTGGAGCCTCAGAATTAGTCAGTAAATGACTTCCACCCGTCGGTTGGAGTCTTAATTTTTAGCCAGTCCAGTGATTTTTGTGATCTGGCAAAGAAACGTCCATCTGTCAGTGGCTTTTTTTGAGATGCACGTGGTTTATTCTTAAACCCACAATTGATAATTTGCGGAGATACCATAGTAATCTACCTTTTGGCTGCCAATCCCCCCCTCCTGCCTTGAAGAAGACCCACCTTGACGCATCTCATTTGTGCGCAATTAACAGGGTCGAAGCGTCGGCGTACTGCATATGTCTACACAACGCTCATGATCACAATCTTATTTGTCATTAGGATCTTGAAGCATATGTGTTAAATAATAAGGACATACGAGAAAAAATATTTCTTCCCTTTTATTGCACGCTTAAATTGTTTCTGTATATAGTGTACTGTCTTTATCACCAACCACCACATGTCACTTTTTTCACCACAGTCACGTAATTCATATTGCAATTGAAATTGTAAATTGCGACAGCCATGATTATCTGATTTTTTTCTGAATACATTATTGAATTATAATTTTGGTGTGTTATATATTCTTCTTTTTCAAATCGTTGATATGTGTTATAAGTAAGCTGTTGCTACTTACTTTAAGTAATTGTAAACCCCGACAGAACCACATTTTTACTTCACTTCTGGGATGGGGCAGCTATTTGGAAGAGGTGGAGATCAGAGGCCTCTGTTCTCTGGTTGAATCTGGACTCCACATCAACCTATTGGACCTACGAGCGATACGGCTGCCATTGAAAGCCTTTCTACCCTCCATCAAGGGAAGGCTAGTGCAGGTGTTCACAGAAAACACCACCGCCATGTAGTACTGCAACAAATAGGGCGTGGTGGGGTTGTGGAACCTTTGTCAAGAGGCCGTGTGCCTCTAGACATGGCTGGAATGTCAGGGCATATCCCTGGTGGTTCAACACCTGGTGAGCTCTCTGAACGCCAGAGCTGACAAATTTAGCAGAAGATGCCTAGCAGATCACGAGTGGCGTCTCCATCCGAAGGTGATGCAAGGTCTCTTTCAGCAGGCGGGAAGAGCCTTGTTTAGATCTGTTCGCCACTGCCTAGAATGCGCAATGTCATCAGTTTTGGGCACTGAAGTTTCCAAGGTGCTCTAGCTCAGAGACTCTTCATTTTGAATGCAGCTCAGACCTCCTGTATGCCTTTCCACTCATACCACTCCTGCCCAGAGTTCTCAAGATCAGGAATGACCTGGCCCAAGTCCTCCTTGTGGCTCCGGACTGGGCTCGGAGAGTTTGGTATCCCGAGCTGTTGAGCATGGTCATCAGCAATGTTCCCTCTAATTTTTTTCCTCTGTGCGGCAGTGTAGGGTCTCTGTGCGCTGCAGCCATGGTTATGTGTGCCAGGAACCAGACCGCGCTTGTGCGCAGCACCAAATATCACTCCAAACTTTTGCTTAAAAAACTGAAAAGGCGGTGCATTTCCACACATACAACCCACGTTAAGGGGCTTAAGGCCGATTTGCAATTTGGATACACACTCCATGACAATAATGGAGTAATGGAGAAATTGGTAAGAGAGGGACGGAAAGAGAAAGGCAGCCAGAGGCTTTGGAGAACTGGGAGGGAGAACAGAGAATGGAAAACCGGTAAGAGAGAAAGCAAAGAACAGACAGCGAGATGGCAATGGAGACAAGAAAGGGATGGGGGAGAAGGGGAAAGTGGGTAAACGTGGAGCGGGACTGATATGAGGAAGAAGAAAAAGAGGAGAAGGAGACGGCGAGAGCAGCTGGGGAGTGGAAGAAAAAAGGACAAAAGATATGTCAGAGAAGACAGCGAGTGTGTTATGGCAATGCTTCAGAAGTAACGTCTCTGCATATTGACGTTGGGGGGGTTCTATAAGGAGCCTTTTTCGCCATCTTGTCATTTCTAAACGGTTGCTCTATGTAACCGTGCTCACCTGAACAAACTAAGAAGGGTGGAAGGCTGGTTAGGCCTTGCCAAGATTTTTAATCTTGCCAAGATGCAGGTCTGAGCAAATGGCAGCTGCAAGTGTGTAAATGACTGATCAATCTGTCGGGAGTATTCTCTTCACTAACACTTGCTTCCCTTTTCTTTTTGAAACTCAGGGGCAGCAACATTGTCGTGGTGTCACCAGGGCTTTAAGTGGAAGCTTTTTCAATATTATATAGAAGCCATAGTTACTGCTTATTTATCTTATGCAACTAACAACCACTGACAAAGCCAATAGTCTGACTTGTTGTAGGTACGATGTTACTTGATGTATCATATATCTGGATGCAATGCCAGAAACAGGAAAATACAAGTCGGGGGCACACTATGCCAAGCACAGAAAAGTTTTAAAAGTCACACAATCACCCCACAGCCCAGCTCTATTAAGAAGAGAAATACAGCAAGTCTACAAACACGGCGTGTGCTTTACACGCCATGTTTGTAGAGTTGCTGCAGTTCTTTTCATAATAGAGCTCAGCTGCAGGGTGATTGTGTGCGCCTTTGTTAAAGTTTTCAGGTTAATCGCAGCGCCCGTCTGGAGCTGCAATTAACAAGAAAACTTTCAGATGAAGTGAAACGGGATGACTTGGAGTGGGCAGTGCGCTTAGAGGCTTTTATAGGTGAGAAAAGTGATCACTGAACTGCTATGCAACTTTCAAATCCTTGAAAAAATACAAACTTAGACCAACATTACAACGCTGACGAGATCTGTGAAAACCTGCACCATCACTGCACTGGTACATCACCCAGTCCCGTAGAATGCTCAGGTCACAGCTCACCATGCATAAAAAAACACTCTTTCTAGATGTCAGTTTCTCAAGACAATAATAGAACAATAATTATGACCCTAAAAAAGACTCTGCTCCTCCACTGCTCGAGACTACTGTTACCATCATCAGTGTCTCACTGGGTCAAGGTTCATCTAGTCTATTCTTCAGACTTGCCATAATGAGCACCTACATTAAAAAAAATAGAGAAATACCACATACATTTCCCCTTTCTTCCTTCCTCTGACCCCATTAAACCTGGAAAGAATAACCACCCTACAATTTGAACAATATTTAGAAGCAAGCCAGCTGTTGAATTCCCATCGGTCACTTTTCTGTCCCAACCACAGTACCGAAGCTGCGCTACTAGGTGTATGGCAAGCTCCTATCACAAGACAGTCTGCTTAACCTGATGAACTTCAGAGCTGAGTTTTGTACAGTAGATCACCCCCTTTCGCCCTAATATATGCAAGTACAAAAAAGGGGATCTCATTAACAGTCAAACTGCTTCTTGTTAAAATGTCACATTTTGTCTAAAGGGGTTGTTAAAACTGTACTACCAGCGTGACCATAACAGACACTCAAGCAAGTCTGTCATTGGCAGCCTCATCACAACTAGAAAGATGGCTGAAGAGTTTCGCTGTTTTCAAATTCAGATGGATTTAATTTATACAAGCCATTGTTGCTGCGTATTTATCTTATGCAACTAGCAACCACTTACAAAGTCAATAGTAGGTATGATCAGGGCATTAAGTGGGCTGGGTCTCACCAGTGCTGAGCACCGGCAGTTTTTTAAAGGGGACCTCGAAACTGGGCTCTGCTTTGTGCCCTGGCACAGGCGGTCCATTTTTCCCCAGACTGCAGTGACAGTAGGCACATTGATGTGCGCGTGCTCACACTGCTCACTTCTCACTAGTAGAGAAGTTAGGGCATGACGTCATGCCAGGTGAGCCTTGTAGGGGAAGAAAAATCCTTGAAAGAGTCATTTTCTCTCTGGATTTCCCTTCTCTTTTTGAAACTCGGGCGCAGCAACATTGTCGTGGTGTCACCAGGGCTTTAAGTTCAAGCTTTTTCAATATTACATACAAGCCATAGTTGCTGCTTATTTATCTTATGCAACTAACAACCATTGACAAAGCCTATAGTCCTGACTTGCAGGTATGATGTTACTACTTGTATCATATATCTGGATGCAATGACAGAAACAGCAAAATACTAGTCGGGCGGTACATTATGCTAAGTACAGATTTTTAGCTTATGTGTCTTAAAGCCACGCCCTTGATTACACTGGCCACCCCCTTTGCGAGACCCCCCCCCCCCCCAGTTTTTTCATCCAACTTAAAGCCCTGTGTATGATGTCACTTGTTGTATCATATATCTGGATGCAATGACAGAAACAGGTAAATACAAGTCGGGTGGCACACTATGCCAAGCACAGAAAAGTGTAAATCACACCACAGCTGCGCTCTATCAAGAAGAGAAATTCAGCAAGTCTACAAACACGACGTGTGCTTTTCACTCCGTGTTTGTAGAGTTGCTGCATTTCTCGTCTTAACAGAGCTGGGCTGCGGGGTGATTGTGTGCCTTTGTTAAAGATTTCAGGTTAATCGCAACGCCCGTCTGGAGCTGCAATTAACCTGAAAACTTTAACAAAGTGACACAATCACCCCGCAGCCCAGCTCTGTTAAGAAGAGAAATTCAGCAAGTCTACATAAACGGCGTGAGCTTTACACGCCGTGTTTGTAGACTTGCTGAATTTTTTTTGTTACATAAGCGCGGCTGTGGGTGGATTGTGTGCTTTTGTTAAAGTATTCATGTTAATCGCAGCTCGTGACGGCGCTGCAATTAACATGAATACTTAAACAAAAGTACACAGTAGGCACCGCAGCCGGGCTCTACATATAAAAGAAGAAACCAAGGGCCCAATACTTACCTGCCGCTCCCTCGCCTTTTATTGACGTCCGTCTATTCCGCCGCTCTGCCGGGAAACACCTGTTTTTCGCGCTGCTCGCTTTTTAAAAACAGCGGCGCGAACGCTCTAGCTTGTTGTGCTGTGTGTGTGCGCGCTCCACACACAGCACTGCGCGCTACAGGTAATAGAGGAGCGCGCGTGCGCGCACGTTATTGGGAACAGTGGTCATCAGTCCTCCGATCAGGCTGCCCCTTCAGGAGGATCTCCTGTTGCAGCAGCAGGGGAGGGTTCTCCACCTGAACCTTTCAACACTCCACCTTCATGCATGGAGTTTAAGCAGCGACAGTTGACAACTTTTGACCTTCCGCCTGAAGTCTGCACTGTTATCTTGGCAGCCCGGCGTCCCTCTACCAAGACGGTACACGCCCGCCGTTGAAATAAATTTATGGCATGGTGTGCTGACAAACAGACTGATCCCTTATCTTCTCCCCTTTCCCAGGTTCTTTTGTTTATCCTTACCCTAGCCGAGCAGGGCTCTGCTTTGGGTACCTTTAAGGGTTATTTATCTGCCATCTTTACCTTTCTGCGGCTGCCATATCAACCCTGTCTCCAAGTCCCCTATTGTAAATGGATTCCTGAAAAGTTCTACAACACGTTTCCCCCAGCTCCCTTTGTTATGCCACAATGGGACCTTAATTTGGTTCTTACTTTCTTAATGTTCACTCCCTTTGAGCCGCTTCATTCTTGTCCTGTTAGGCTCCTCACCAGTGCTTAATTTGTTTAAAAAATAAAAAATAAAAAAAAATAATCTAAATGCCAGGGCTCTCGTCAGGCGGCCACTTCAGCTCACACTACCCATTGTATTTGCTATGCTGCCAATTACAGAACCAACACAACTGCTAACATCGCACTCCTACAAGTGTGATAATTAGGACTATTTCAGGCCCCCAAAGCTATAAGAATCGCTTGGGCAGCAGGTAATGGTCATTTTTAATGTATATTGAATGAATAATTAACTGTTGTTGTCGTCCTCTCTAAATTAGCCAGATAGCGCCACCTTGTGGGAGACTGTCACAAGCACCAGTATTGACAATTTAGTGCCTGTATTGAGCACCCGAAACCACCGGCTCAAATTTTGCACTGCACCTCACCATCAAGATGGCCTTTCTGGTGGCAATTGTATCCTCCCGGAGGGTCAGTCAGCTACAAGGCACTGTCCTGTCAACCTCCCTACAGTTCCTTTTTCCCCGACGAACTGGTCTGTCTGACTCGAGCAACCTTCTTGCCGAACGTAGTCACCCTGTTCCATGTAGGCCAATCCTTCGCCTTCCTTTTACGCTCCGCCTCATCCCTCTAAGGAAGAGGAGAGCCTCCACCAACTGGACCCAAAAAGAGTGTTGTTGTTCTGCCTTGACCGCACAAAACGTTCCGGGTGGATGATCAACTCTCTGTGGCGTTCCAAAGAAAGGGAAAGCGTGGAGAAACTGACCATCTCCCGATGGATAGTGCTCTGCTTGAATGTTTGCTTCGCATTGGTCAAAGTGCAACCCCTTGAAGGTTTGCCAGCTCATTTCACCAGAGCTATGGCTGTGACCACTGCATTAGAATGCAGAGTTCCGGTCCTAGACATCTGCCAGGCAGCAATGTAGGCATCTCTGCACACATTTACCAAGCACTACTGCCTGGACAGTCAGGTCCGTAGGAATGGGCACTTTGCTCGTTCGGTCCTGCAGGACTTTTTAGTGTGAGATTGTTTTGCATACCCACCTCCGGGGAGGTATTACTTGGGTATCTATTCTAAGGTAAGGAATCTGCGGCTAGAAGTCTCTATCAGTGACTTACCTTCGATAACGCCTTATCTGGTAGAGACTCTATCTATCCGCAGATTCCTTACCGACCCGCCCAGCTTCCCCGCTCTGTGAACAATTTTCTTGGGTCAAGGCTGTTCCCCTTTCAGAGCCCTAGTTTTCCACACCAGTGGTCAGTGTTCTTCGTGGCTCTGCGCTCCTGTCACGGAAAGTCACAAAAAGAAACTTTCGCCTGCACGCTGGGGTGGTCCCTATTTAGGCAACGTGCACATCATTTCTGGTGCGGACGACATCGCCTATGCCACGCGGAGCAGAACAACGCCCCCTACTGGTGCGCATGAGTACTGATAACTAAAAAATTTCCAGATCCAGTCTGACGACTGGGAATGATAAATCTAAGGTAAAGAATGTGCGGCTACATAGTCTCTACCAGATAGACATAACTTGTTCTTTAAAACAATCCTTCCAAGATGGAAACCCTTCTCTGTCCCTCCTTCGCACATAGAATTGTAGTAGCCAACGCCACATCCAATCTAACTTAGGCTGCAATAGTTCTGTGTGCCTTGGCTTGCCCAACAAAAACTTTGCCCAAAACTGTTGACGGTCTCTTATTTAAACTTGGGGAAACGGATCTTATCACGGAGTCCTTAAAACAGCTACCTGTTCAAATTCAGGAAACTCCTGAAGACCTAGCTGCTTTCCAGCAAATGTTTCTGCAGGTTATCATATGTTATGCACTTAGATATTCTGTAATGAGGTAGAATGTGTTATACAAGTAAACCTAAAATAAATAAAATACCACATCTAAACACTCGGTGCTGCACAATACAACAGAACTCCCTAAAGGCACCAATACCACAGTCTCATGCAACTGAATCCGCTCCAAGACCGATAAAGATGAGAATGTTACTCTTCACCAGCGCTCAAAATACCCAAAGCTCATTAACAACTACTCCACACCTCAAATACCTATAATGTAATTTTATAACTAGGCTTACGCACCCAACATGGTCATTCCTATATTTTCACGTTA
Organism: Calotriton arnoldi; assembly: GCA_963921515.1. Taxonomy (NCBI): domain Eukaryota; kingdom Metazoa; phylum Chordata; class Amphibia; order Caudata; family Salamandridae; genus Calotriton; species Calotriton arnoldi. The sequence continues at coordinate 728,489 of CAWUFW010006494.1, read as the reverse complement.
CACTCTGCAAATACAATAAATTCCATTAGCTGCACCAACCCCACTGTCCGGCAACCAGCAAATTTCCAAGGCTGGAAATGAGACGCGCTTTCATGCATCTTATACCATACTGAAGACACACTAGATTAAAATAACAAAAGGTGATGGTTGGAATCCTTGCAAAAATCTCAACCACTGCCAGTCGCTCTAACCACATTCAAATCAGTTTTTTTTGCCTATGCAGCCACTCCAGATAGCCAGCAGTGACATGCAAATCAGCCTTGATCCTGTTCCAATGGGAACAGTCCAGCCTGAACTGCCAGGCCACATCTCCTTTGAATGGAAGCACAAGTAGCCACAGACACGTTCAGCCTTTTTGGGCATACTTCTGCTTTTCTCCAGAATATGACCGCCATAGGCTTGATACAACTGGTTAAGGGTCCTACTCACTCAGCAGGACACACACTGGATGGCATTTTTACTAATAATCCCTCCATTCACTTTAAAAGTGCCCTCCCATTAGCCTGGTCGGATCATAGTGCCATCCTGTTTCACATCCCCTGTAGTTTGCCTTCATATTCACTTCAAGCTACTAACAACCCAATCGTTACATGTGCCTGGCAACAAATCGATGCAGGCAATCTAGCCTCCTGTTTGACAGACTCTGTCCCCATCCTTTCAGATAATCCTGATACAGCTGTTTCCCAATATACTCAGTGGTTAGTCAGCCTCTTGATCTCTGGTCCCTCAAAACTCGGCCAACTCAAAAAGAGATAGGGCGTCGGCCCCCTGGTTTATAGCAGATCTAGATCTTGTAAGCAGAGCTGCAGAAGGCAGGCAAAAAATGGTGCCAGCCTTACAACGAAGCTGAAAACATCAAATATAAGACCTGCCTGGCCACTTATAAAACCAAAAATTTCACAGCAAAGACTGTTTATTTTATTCAGAAAATTAAATCAGCAAAGAATTCATCTAAATAACTCTTTTTAACAATCACTAAACTTACAACGAAACCAGATACTAAATTTACCCATTCCAGTCAGTCCTTTTGTAATGAGGTTGCCAGATTTTTTGATGACAAAGTTGATAACATTTTCAACACATTTGCTGTCTGCCAAATTTCATCCCAGAGGGACCAGATTCCTCCCTACCCGACTACACCTTATTCCAGCTTAGCAGCCGTCACACCTCCGACCACAGACAGTTGTGAGGCTGATCAAAGCCGCAAGATCCGGCTCTCCCGGCTCTGCCCACCTAGGATCGCTGCCCTTGTGACAGATACCATTGCCCCAGTTCTAACAAACATCTTCCAGCTCATATTCGATTCTGACTCTTTGTCAACTGGATGGAAGAAGGCCTCAGTTCGTCCTCTTCAAAAACAAAAAAAATCTTCTTTGGACCCGGCATATCCAAATAATTATTGTCCTATATCCTGTCTTACTTTGCCGGCCAAGATTATTGACAAAGTAATGAATTCTCAACTTACTGATTTTATTCAACTTAACAGTTTGCTAGATGCCACCCAATTCGGTTTCCATTCTTATCATAGTACGGAGTCTGCTCTAATCAAGGCGACTGAAGATATCCGAATTTGAACAAAAAGAATACCTCTCTAACCATCGATGGAAAATCTTTTAACTACAGGAGTTCCTTGTATTAACTCCGAGTCTATTCAATTAATGTGCTTTATCTCTTTATACACATATATGTTTTCCCATGCATTGAATTTACACATACACTTCAAATAGATTGTATCAATATTTAATCATATGCCATATCCTTTGGCTGTATCAAACGTTTTCTATTTAAAAAGAACGATGGAATAGCACATTGACACTTTTATGTCACAAAAACAATTCATGCATTGTTGAAGGCAAGACTTAAACATAAGCGCATCAACTGGTTTGTCTAATTTATCTGAATAACAACACGCTTGAAATAGAGAATTAGACATTACAAAAGAAATTAGACATTACAATCATATCAAAAACATCAACTTAGACATTAATAGGAACATTTATGGATCTTTATATGTCCTACTATGTTTTTGAATGTTGGGGCCTATCTACTTTGGCTCCACGATGCTTGTTTATTGCGTGGTCCTGGTGAGGTCAGAGTATAAGTATAAAATTCCTTGTCTATGCCAGTTTTCCTGAGCTTAGACTGTGTTTTAACGCAGTTTTTCAAAATAGTTACTCTTGGCCTCAGTAATATGGTGCCGACGCGTTTCAACCTTCTTAATGGGACCATGGGATATTTTAACTGAAGGTCTTCATCAGGGCGGGAGAAACTTTTCGTAGGACACTGCAATTACATAATACAGGACATAAAAGTGTTAGCTATCAGCAAATGTATGTGTGCTATACTATGTCTGATTATTCTTTATATTGAATTAAGTACATACCGGAAATTCTTGGGTGTGTGGTAGATGGCCAACTTTGAGGAAAGTCTGTCAGTGACTTTGATAATTCTTTTCTCATATATTATGCTCTCTTCTTATCAACTTTCGTTCTCGCGCTGTCTGTGGGATGCATAGGGGAGGGAAAAACTTTAGAGCTGGTATCACCTGCGTAGCTCACAGGTTATAGTCTCTGTACACACTTAGGGCTATCGTGCAATAGTGCGGGGACTGTGTGTTTTGAAGGCGTGTGCATTTAAAGCATAACAGTGTCTATGATCCTCTTTATACAGTGTGGCTCGCAAGCTTTATGTGCTTAGGCATGCTTTGTATACGGTGCATTAAGGGAAGAAGACGGTTTGGATTTGTTCTCCAATTTAGTGCCCAACATGCTGAATAAACACCGTGTTGTGCCCATGCTTTCAGAATGCTCCTTTATTGCACGTGCACTCCTTACACAAGCGCCCGCGTATGCTGTGGATTTACCTTTTGAAGAAAAGTCATTGTCTTCTTCTTACGGGTGTTACCCGCTGCGCGAAATGGCTCCACTGTACTCCATGACTGCTACTTGTTGCACATGATTGTTCGTCAATGTCCTTTTCACCGGGATCATTTCCGTATAACGAGTAGCGTCTGACTTATTTCCTACGTCTACGGGCTGAGCCTGACTTTGCCTGACTTCCGGGCTGCATGACTCTCCATAGTTGTCATGGGAACCTAATCATTTCCGTGTAGCGAGTAGCGTCTGACGTATTTCCTACGTCTACGGGCTGAACCTGACTTTGCCTGACTTCCGGGCTTCATGACTCTCCATAGTTGTTATGAGAACCTGAAGTTGGTATCGTAATTGATTCCCTTTTGCCAATGCCCTTCACTTTAAGGTGGTTTGTCACAGCGAATGTACCTCCAGCATATCAGTCTGTTTTAAAAGGTAGCAGGGAGTAACTGGGCCTTGTTAGTGGATCAGGCACCTTGTGTTCTCGTATAGGTACACAGTCTATATCATCTTCTTTGTATAGATGTTAGCAGGATTTGGCTGAGGATCTCCTTTATATGCAATGTATAATTTTGCTTATTTCATTTAGTCCCTTGTGAGTTGTCCCCAATCGCAGGATAGTTTTGGCTTCAAATCTGGACAATAATGTGTCTATGTTCTTACCAGTGACCTGTTTCAAGACTGTCCATTGAATATCATTTGGACCGTGACCTTTATCGACGCAGTGTTGGACCATAGGTGCATTTGGTACTTTACATTGTATGCGTGACCGGTGTTGACTAATTCTCTTCTTTATTGGCTGTGTGTCTTGCCAATATAGGCCATTTGACACGGGCAAATAACGCAATAAATTAAATTTGTTGTGTTACAATTTGTGAATTCTTCATGTTGGATGCTTCTATTTCCATAATCAAATTTTGTACCTTCAATGGTACTGGCACATGATGTGCAATTTCCACAACGTCGATGACCTTTAATGGGGGGCAAAGCAAGCATTGTTTGTATTGATGTGGAGATTTTTTTCACTTTGGTGTTCGCACGTACCAGTTTGTCCTTAATGCTTTTGTTTTTCTTGAGAGCGAATACTAGTGTGTCTTTGAATATCTCTATTCCTTTCACCGTATGCCAATTTTTCTTGACTATTTTCTTTACCTCATTTGTGATACCAGAAAAGGTAGTGACGCATACCAATGGCATTTCTTTTGTCTTATCTTTGGGGATTAATATTTCTCGCGGAGTATACCACGCTCTTTTCATTGAACGCTTAACCAGTTTTCTTGGATAGTTTCAGTCAACCAATTTTTCCAGGAGAGCTTTAGCGTTCTTAAAATAATCCTCCTTTTTGGTGCAATTGCGCCCAATTCTTAAAAACTGGCTAATTGGTAAATTTTCGCGCAAATTCCGTTGATTAAAACTGGAAAAGTGCAGGAACGTATTCCTATCTGTTTGGTTTGTGTAAAGGGTGGTATATATAACTCCTTCATGTCTCACCAGGAGGTCCAGAAAGTTGATCTCGTCTTTGCTTGAATTAAGCGAGAACTGGATGTTCGGATTCTTCTGGTTTAGCCATATTTGAAATTCTAATAGATCTTCCAATGTTCCTCTCCAGAGCATGAACACATCGTCTATGTAACGACGCCAGATCTTTGTGTCCATCGTGTGGGTTGTTGTTAAATACCCATCTTTCCTCGTATTGGGCCATGAACATCACCGCCATTTCTGGAGCGAAGGGACACCCCATTGCGGTCCCCTTCGTTTGTAGAAATTGCTTGTCATTCAATTGGAAAAAGTTGTATTTAAGACACTTCAGCCATCTCGACCAGGTAAGATGTTGGCACATTGTGGGGTCGTATCCGTTTTTCCAAGAAGTAGTGTAGTGCTTCTAATCCCGCTTCTTGGGGGATATTAGTGTACAAACTAATGATATCAAGTGTCACCAGTATCTCAGCTTCTGGGTCAAATGGGTAACCTTCTAAGATTGTAATTGCTTGCATTGTATCCTGTATATAGCTCACTGTTTCTCCCATCAATGGTTTGAGAAAAGTGTCTATATATTTGGCTGGTCTCTCAAGAATGGAATTTACCCCTGAGATTATTGGTCTCCCCGGGGGATTTTCTGTATCCTTATGTATCTTAGGAAGGACGTACATTAGAGGCATCCGTGGATCATCATTCATCAAATATTTGGTTTCTTTTTTCGAAAGCCAGCCGTGTTCTTCCCCTGTTGCTATTAATTGGGTCAATTTTGTTTGTACCAATTTGGTCCAATCATCTTCTGTTTTTCTATAATGCTCTTTATTAGATAGTTGGCGGATGATTTCACCTTCATATTTCTCTCTCTTCATGATGACGATTGCTCCGCCTTTATCAGCCGACTTTATTAGAAGTTCTTGATTTGTCATAAGGCAGCCTTTTCATTTTTGGTCCGATTCCACTTGGTACAGTTCTGCTTTCGATCCAGTAATTCGAGATCTCTCATAACGTTTTTTTCAAACACGAGAAGTTCCATTGGTATGCTTGTTGCTGGTGGAAAGAAGGTGGACTTTTCTTTGAGGCCTGAATAATTTCGGTCCGGTGTATAGGGTTTCTCCACGAAGAATGCCTTCAAACGCATTTTACAAAACAATTGGATGATTTCCAGTTTGGTTTGGCTCATATCTGGCCTGACTGATGGTATGAAGGATAAACCTTTGTTCAATACTTGTATTTCATCAGTTGATAGAATGTAGTCTGTCAAATTATAAATGGGGCTGGATTCAGTTCTTACCATCTGTAGACGTTCCTCCTCGTTATTATTTCCCCCTGGTATTGGTTGGGATTGAGGTTGTACCATTGTTTTACTCTGGTTCTCCCTCGTGGGCGTCCGTTGCCTCTTTCTAAAAAAGGTTCCGGTCCTTGATAAAATTGTACTTGCTGGTTGCCCTTGGAGCTTGTAGATGGTTCAGCGTCACTAGAACTATCAGAGTAAGATGAAGCGTCCGAGAAGGTAGTAAATGGTCTTCTGCTCCTGCCACCGTATGTTCTCAGGATTCTTGTGTTGACTGGTTATTGGTAATATTCTTTCTCCAGATAGGAGTAAGCCCTTTTCTCACTGAAATTCAATATGTCTTTTTGTAATTTTGCTCTTTTGAAATCCTCTGTGGTCTTCTTAAAGGTGGTATTTTCTTTTTCCAGCTTCGAGAGCATGGCTTGGGCGTTCTCAATTGCTGCGTTGTTCAAAAAGGCTTCTTCTAACTCTTTTATTAGCTCCAACTCCTTTAAGCTTAGACGTTCAGCTGTTTTAATAGAGAGAAACATCCAGTCTCTCGAGCATTTTGTTCCAATATGGCTAAAGTCTCCTAAATATTCTGGCTGATCTGTGAAGATAACTGGGACATTCTTGACCTGCAGGCCAACAGGAATTGTGCCTGCTCTCAGGTGTTGTAGTAGTACTTCGCCATGTAAAGCAGTGCAGATCTGTTTTTTCTTCAGTCGTGTGATTTTCTCTAGTTCAGATTGTTGCCCTGGGGTGGAGGTAGTATTACCAAGGTTCAGTGTGGATGGTCTTCTCAATAATTCCTCTATTTCTTCCTCCCTGTAGCTGAGTTTTGGATTCAGACATTTGTGGCCTTTTTCTACCGGTATGTACAAGCTGCTTGTATGAAACCTTTTTTAAAGCCTATTTAATGTTCGATACGTGGGGAAAACCATCTAAACAAGTGGATCTCAAGTCCACTTGCGTTGGGGCTGCTACCTCTAAGTAATTTAACTCAGGGGCCTCCCTCGTAGGCGTGGTGTCTACTCTACTGTTAGTCTCATTAGGGGAGTGATTCAATTTAGGAATGGAGAGGCTAGAATCTATAATAAATTTCAACAAAAACAATACCTCTCCAACCATCGATGGAAAATCTTTTAACTACAGGAGTTCCTTGTATTAACTCCGAGTCTATTCAATTAATGTGCTTTATCTCTTTATCTCTTTATACACATATATGTTTTCCCATGCATTGAATTTAGACATACACTAGATAGGCCCCGACATTCAAAAACATAGTAGGACATATAAAGATCCATAAATGTTCCTATAAATGTCTAAGTTGATGTTTTTGATATGATTGTAATGTCTAATTTCTTTTGTAATGTCTAATTCTCTATTTCAAGCGTGTTGTTATTCAGATAAATTAGACAAACCAGTTGATGCGCTTATGTTTAAGTCTCATCTTCAACAATGCATGAATTGTTTTTGTGACATAAAAGTGTCAATGTGCTATTCCATCGTTCTTTTTAAATAGAAAACGTTTGATACAGCCAAAGAATAGGGCATATGATTAAATATTGATACAATCTATTTGAAGTGTATGTCTAAATTCAATGCATGGGAAAACATATATTTGTATAAAGAGATAAAGCACATTAATTGAATAGACTCTGAGTTAATACAAGGAACTCCTGTAGTTAAAAGATTTTCCATCGATGGTTGGAGAGGTATTCTTTTGTTGAAATTTATTATAGATTCTAGCCTCTCCATTCCTAAATTGAATCACTCCCCTAATGAGACTAACTGAAGATATCGGAATGACTCTCTATGCCGCAGGCAAAGCGGCCTTAATTCTTTTAGATCTGTTGGCGGCATTTGATACCGTCCATCACAACAAATTGCTGTCCTGCCTGAATGATAACTGTATCACTGGTTCTACCTGGAACCTACTCAGCTCGTTATTATCACGAGAACAATCAGTCTGACTGGACAATTACATTTCTCCATCGTTCTTCTTTCCATATGGGGTTCCGCAGGGGTCTGTGCTTAGCCCCACACTGTTCAATATTTGTGTGACTCCTCTGACCGAGTTAGTCACATTTTATGGCTTCGCCATTACCTCCTACGCGGACGACACACAGATCATTGTCTCCCTTGGTAAGGAAGTGCCCAACCAAGGCGCCTGCTTTTCTAGATGCATGCAGGCTGTTAGCAACAGATGTATGACAACTGTCTTCAGTTAAATTCAGGTAAAACTGAGGTCCTGCTCTTAGGTTCCAATTCCTCATTCTGTACTCCGAACTGGTGGCCCAAAGAGCTTGACCCCCTGCCCACGCCAGTCAGTAAAGTCCACAATCTGGGTGTCACGATAAATGCTAAAATCTCCCTCATTGATCAAGCCAACACGGTCTCCTCTAAAGTTTTTTTAATACTTTTAAGAGGATAAAAAAGCTTCTCCTTTTCTTTCTGTCACACTTACAAAAATCTTTAGTAACCTCTTTGGCAATTTCCAGATTGAACTATTGCAATGCATTGTATCTTAATGCTCATGAATACATGATCAATAAGCTGCAATCGTTACAAAACACTGCAGCCTGACTTCTCCTTAACATTCCAAAACATCATTCGGTGTCCAAACATTTGAGGAAACTTCACTGGTTGCTGATCAGGCCCAGAATTATTTTCAAGGCGATATGTATCGCCTACAAAGCCCTACATAATCAAGGACCCGCATTTCTTTAATTGGTACATCTTCAACATGCCTTTAAGATCTTAAATGCAAAAGTGCATTGTGGGGAGGCCGCAGCTTTGTGCTTGGGTACCTCCACTAACTGGAACAAGATCCCCCTCCACATTAAATCATCCACGAATCTTCTATCTTTCAGAGAGGCTCTGAAAACATGGTTATTTAGCTCTGTATAGTTATTTAATTCATGACTGGTCTCTTTTTACGCCCACAGTAATCCAGCGCCAAGACACCTAAGGGTATTCGTGAGCTCAACAAGTTCATTCAACATAACTTCACATATAACATAACTCAGTTGGCACTAGTGCAGGAGCCATGTCTAGGCATATCTGTCACATTTATGGGGTCCATTGAAACAACAAAAGTTGATGGGTGGAACTTAGGCAAAAATCGCAAACATTGGCAATTGCTCTAGCTGCCTGGTTGAACTTCACTATAAAAAAACTTGGAGGGTTTATATTTGGGGTTGACTATGGAAAACTTGAGTTGGCCAGACACACTACAGGCTACTCGGAGGTGGGGGGGAGGGGGGTCTGGTCCAGACAGCTTGCTCTTGTTCTGCACCTCCTCCATGTTTCTCAGGATGCGAGAATCACTGTTGCCTGCTTATGCATGCTAAGCACTTCTTATAGCCATGCCTGCTTTCGCTTGCTTCTGCACACCAGGCATTTTGTTTTTTTATAGACGTGCCTGCTCAATTATTCTTGCTGTTCGAGTTCCCATGAGACCTACTCTGGGAGATTGCTCTTCGTTTTCAGTGCGGCACGTGAGTATTTCTTGATAGCTTGGCTTGCTTTTCACGATTTGAGTTACTTATTGTGAACTAGGAAGGTAGACATGGGCTGGGCTTCAGTTACTCTTAGTTGCTGGATAGCTGATAATTGATTTTTGTAATCCATCCCTGGAGAATTTATAATTAGCTCATCCATTACACCATTGTTGAAGTCTTTCATTCCCAGGCTGTTTATTTAACTGCAGATATCTCGTGGTTCTGTAAGATTACCAGAGTATTCTATGTGATCGCAAACACCGCTACCTACGGATTTCCTTTAAGAATCTAGGCCTAGATGTACTCCGCTATGGGTTTGCAATTACCTAATCGCGAATTGTTGCGATTTGGTAATTGCAAACAGCGATTTACAAATGTGTGTTTCAGACATTTAGCGATTTCATGTGGGTCACAAATAGACCTACCTCATTAATATTCATGAGTTGGGTTTCGGTTTACGACCAAATGGGAATCAAATCAGAGGGATGGCGGCCTGCTGGGTTCAGAAGACCACCATGTCTGTGATTGCTTTTAAATAAAGCTTTTTTTTTTTAGTGCAGCCAGTTTTCCTTCAAGGAAAACTGGGTGCGATTCAAAATGAAAAATTAAAAGTTTTCTTCATTTTTCAAGAGCAGGCAGTGGTCCGTGGGACCACTACCTGCTCTTAAAAACTGTTTTCACCAATGTTCACAAAGGGGAAGGGCCCCTTGGGGACCTCTTCCCATTTGCGAATGAGTTACCACCAACTCTGAGTTGGTGGTAAAATGTGAATGGTTTGCAACTGCATTCCGGTCACAAAACATTCTCACATACCGGTGCAAGTCGCTATTAGGAAGGGGCGCCCTAAACATGCTCCATCCTAATAATGAATCGCAAACCCAATTTGTGATTTTGTAATAGGTTACCGAAATGCAAATTGGGCATTTGTACATAAAAAATGCTTTTTGCAATCACATACGGCCCGATTCTGTAAATTGGGCTGTTCGCTACCTCAAAAAAGCTTTGTATATCTGGCTCCTAATGCGTTCTGACAGTTCTAGTATTTTCTTTTCATTGGAACTAACTGGACTAGCATAGCTGAAAACAATGACTTATACAAGGAAATCCCAGGATTGCAGCGTGTTCCGAAAGGCAGAGTCATCTGGTGCCAAGTGCACATGATTATTTGAGTCAGTACCTCGTGCACGGGAGACTCTGGGATCCTGCTTCGTGCCTGTGGTTGCTGTGGTTCCCTGCATTATTTGCTTTTGGGCTGGCTCTGTGTCCCCGCTTCATGCAACTGTTGCACCTCAGGGTATGCCTCATTGGCTAGGGGACTCTTCGGGCCTCCCTTGTGCCTGCTTTGCTTACAAGAGTAGTTTGCCTCATGATGAAGAGGAGAGAGTTGGTGGGAGAGGTTTGTTCGTAATCATTCTGTGGCACTGGGTCTAACTCTACACATGGACCTACACTGTGAATCCCATCTCTTGCACGGTGAGGTTCCGAGGGTTCTGTTATGTTTCGCACACATGCCAACCCTCCTGATTCAGGCGGGAGACTACCGATTTCAAGGCTATTCTCCTGCCTCCCGATTCCTGCATTCAAAAACCCGATTCCTCGGCGTGCTGCAGCTGTGACTGGTCTAGTGAAAATCGTAGTATTCACTACCAGTAACCTGCTCCTGCAGGCCAGTGCACAACATTTTTGTCACGCACTCTCTCCCTGCACTTTCTCCATGCTCCTGACAGGTAGGGGGAAAAAACATATATCGGCATTTCTGATAACCGATCCTGCAGCAGCCACTAAGTTCCATTCAAGCCTCGATAGAAACCAATGGGAGAAAAACAATCTCCAGATTTATTTTTCTAAAATCTCCCACTTTCCTCTTCTAAAATGTTGGCATGCATGGTTTGGGGTAGCTCAAGAAGGCCAGTTCCATGTAGGGGAGGCTTCTGTGGGGGGTGCTATCTTGTATAGTTAAAATGCTACTCTAGTTGACCTCTCACACTATTTATGGCTCCCATGGGCCTGGCACATAACCTTTTTTTTTTTTCCCCCCAGATACTAACTTGTTTGTCACAAGCACTCTATCGTATGCTGTGGGCCATACTGAGGGCAGTGACTGGTGCAGTGGCATTTTTCTGAATGACTGAACTCCCCTGAAAAATGTGTTGAAGTGCCCTTTAGATTCACTGGTCCGAGTGGGGTCCCCTAAAGAATCAAGCCCCTAATGCACGGCAAGGGGTGAATTTGCATATGCTGCACTCCTGTCCTTGTGCATCGGGTGGTGCCAATGGCCAGTCTTGGGCACAGGATGGATTAGAGGCCCATGGGCTCCCATGCCTTGTTTAAAGAGTGGCTCCAGTGGCTAGCCTCATGCAGTGTGTAACTGTATTTCAGTGCAGAGTACACAACGTGGCTTCTCCAAGGACCCTGTCTTTTAGGGCACAAGTCCTAAAAAAGAAGTGGGTAGGGGATTAACCTACTTAGGCAGTATGTAAGTGACATAACGGTGTGTGACATCGCATGTGGAATTGACATCAAAGGAAGTGGCATCACAAGCCATGACTTTACAGGAAGTGGCAACACGAGAAGTGACATCAGATCTTAAGACCTCACGTATATGTTTAGCATATCTCTCATGAGTACATTTGAGCTCATTACGAGTATACATGCAAACCCTCCTGATTTTTTTGTTGTTGTTTTTTTGGAAATTTCTTTATTAACATTTTCTATTGAGTCAGCACGTATACAGTTTATAACCTCAGAAAAACACACCAGGGTCATACAGCCCTGCTTATTCATTGATAGTGACTGATTGGGTATCAAAACATTACATATATACATACTTTTCATTGTTACTTCAATTCTCAGTTCACCCCTACCCCACTCAGTATCTTGAAATTCTTGGGGTTGAGCTATCCTTGTGAATCCTGTACCTCGAGACCATAGTACTGTATCCAGGGCGTCCATATTTTCCAAAATTTCTTGGGACATCCCCGTGCCACATAGGTGGTCTTCTCACCAGTCATGAACATGTCCATCCCCTTTTTCCAATCATCTACTGTGGGCACTTGTGTCTTCCCCAGCTGCGTGCCAAATCTCTTTTTGCGACTATCAAGCCTAGATTGGTGAGCAACAATTGTGGTTTCGAGAGGTCCACTTCTGTGCTTATGCCTAGTAATATAAAGTTGGGATCTCTGGGTATCTGTTTACCTGTCACTGCCTCCAGTTCTTTGAGTATAATGACCCAATAGGTCTGGATTCTATTGCACTCCCATACCGTGTGGAAATAATTACCGGTTTCCTCGTTGCATCTGAGGCACTTAGGTGTATCGGCCCTACCCATCTTGTGTAGTCTTGCCCTGTCGTAATAGGTCCTATGTAGGAATTTAAATTGAATCAGTCTGAGTCGTGTCTTGATGGCTACCTCTCGCGGGTGCATTAACGCCATTTCCCAGTCTAGGTCTTCTAAGACTCCCAGCTCCCGTTCCCACTGTACTCTTAGTTTCTGGAGCGTGTCAGGTTTGTTGTTTATTATGGTACGGTATGTCCAAGAGACTGCTTTTTCCACTATTTCTCCCATGAGGAGTCGCCCTCCAGCGGTGAGTATTCAGGTAGTGTATCTGTGTCTATGTGTTGCGCCTCCCATGCATGCGCCAGCCTCAGGTATTTATAGTATTGCGTCTGTTGTAGATCGTATGCTTTCTGTAAAGCGGGAAACGTGGCTAATTTCTTACGGTCTAAAATGTCTTTAATTTGGGAGATGCCCAGCATGTCCCATTTTTTAAAACCGTTTAATTTTGCAAATTCTTTGAGTCTCTCTCCTACCCATAGAGGACTTTCTCTAGTGATTTTATTGTTCCAGTTGATGTATTTTTCTGCCTTTTTCCAGGCAGTTAGCACCACCTGGGTGGGTGCGAGTAGTCGTGTCGCTCCCTTTCCCCCATAGAGGTAGTGTGTGTGTGGATGTAATTCAAATTGTCTACGTTCCAACGCATATGTGGGATGATCTCCCGGCATATGCTCCCAATCGTTGACCACTATAAGGTGAGTAGCGTAGTAGTAGGCTCTTATATCAGGTAGTGATATGCCGCCATTATATTGGTTGCGTTGCAGCGTGGCCAGCGCCACTCTAGGATTTTTTCCCTCCCAGAGGAACGTGCGCAACGTGCCATCTATCCTACTAAAGACTTCATCTGGGATGGGAAATTATGTATTTTGGAGGATGTAGAGGAGTTTTGGCAATGTTATCATCTTGTATAGCGCGGCCTTACCCATTAGTGTCAATGGTAGAGTGCTCCATCTTTCTGCGTCCGCTTTAAATTCTCTAAGAATTCTATACAGATTCCGACTAAGTGCCTCTCGGCGGTCTGTCGTGATGTAAATGCCTAAATATTGTATGCCAGTATTGTTTACATGGAGGCGTCCCATGCATTCAGGTGGTTCCCACCCCGGATTTGCATTATACAAACAGGATTTCCCCCAGTTTATTTTATATCCCGCGTGTTTACCGTAACAATCGAAGCTTTCAAATATTCTTGGAAGCGTCTGCCAGGGGTTTGTGACATAGAGAAGGATGTCATCCGCATATAATGATATGCGTTCATCTTGAATCTCAGTGTCCTTGAGTCTAAAACCCGTCATATATGGATTGGTCCGGACAGCGCACGCAAGGGGCTCCAACACAAGGGCAAAGAGGAGGGGGGATAGAGGGCATCCTTGCCTCGTCCCGCGCTCTATCGGAAAGTCTCCGGAGAGTGTTCCATTTACCCGTGCTATTGGCTGTTCATATAAAATGGCGATCCATCGTCTGAAAACAGGACCAAAGCCAAACTTCTCCAACGTTGCCATTAAAAATTGCCAGTGTACAGTATCAAATGCTTTTTCTGCGTCTAATGATAATATGAAATGTGGGTCTGTTCTGGTTGTGACTACTTCTAGCCAGTTATGTATACGTCTTAAGTTTAATCTGGTGGACCTCTTTGGCATAAACCCTGATTGGTCATGGGTGAATGAGACTGGATATTACTGTTGTAAGCCTATCGGCAAGTATGCGTGCTAGTATTTTCGTTTCTATGTTAAGGAGCGAAATCGTCCTGTATGAGGCACATTTTTGTGGTGGTTTATCTTTCTTGGGAATCACTACTATCGTGGCTGTTCGGAGATCTTTCGGAAGTCGTCCCACATTTTGTGCTTCCAGGAACAGGTTTAGGAGATGGGAACTAAACAGCGTCGCATTCTGTTTAAAAAGTTCCGGGGGCAGTCCGTTGGGACCCGGGGCCTTCCCAGTTTTCAGGTGGCCGATTGCCCTTCTGACTTCGTCTATTGTTATTTCCTCCTCTAGTACTTGCGCTTCCTCCTGGTCTAAACTAGGAATCTCGATTGTCTCTAAATATTCTGTTATCTGCACCTTCCCTGCCAGGGGACGCTCGGCATAAAAGTCTTTATAGTAATGTGCGAAGGCTGTTGCTATCTCGGTAGGAGTCACGTGTATTTGACCCTCCTCTGTTTCTATTTTTGTTACCCATCTGGCCTCTGCTTCTTTCTTACTGAGCCATGCCAATAACCTGCTCGTCTTGTCTCCTGCGTCGTATAGTCGCCGGTACATAGCCTGTATGGCCTGCTGCGCATCGTTCCTGGCCAGCGCTGAGTACTCATGTCTGAGGGTTTGCATCTGCCGAAGCAGGGAGGGATCGTCTTGTGTTAGGATTTTTGTTTCAAGTTGCAGGAGTCTAGCTTCGAGTTTAGTAATGTCTTCTATACCTTTCCGTTTTTTTGGGCTATAATGTTCTGTGCCCTATCTCTCAGAACTGCCTTGTAGGCCTCCCACAGTATTATGGCAGAGTCCACAGAACCGGTATTTTCTTTAAAATAGAGCTCTGTATCTATTCTAATTTCTTGGGCAACTTTTGGATCTTTCAGCTCCCATGCATTAAGCCTCCATTCCTTCTTGTGCTGGTATCCCTCTTTACCTACTGTTAGCCAGAGGGGAGAGTGATCCGAGAGTCCCCTAGCCAAATACTCTATCTTCTGGATGGCCGTGATTTCTCCTGCTGGGGCCAGGATGTAGTCTATTCTAGAGATTGTTCTATGAGCCCCGGAATAAAAGGAGTATGCCTTAACGCTCGGATGTTGTTTACGCCATAGATCTGTAAGCGCTAGTGTGTCTGTGAATCGCTTGAGTTGCGTCTCACTGGGGCTTCCAGTGAAAGCCGTCGTACGATCGGATCTTGGGTCCATCACATCGTTGAAATCGCCTCCTATGAGGTGTGTGTTGGAACCTGTTTCCAACAGTATGTTTGCTAGTTTCTCCTGTGTTTGTTTCTGTAGTCTTGGAGGTGCATATATGCTTACAAGGGTCATATCCCTTCTGTTCCATACCCCTTTCACTGCAACATATGTCCCGTTGGGGTCTGTCCAGATTCGCTCCGTTGTGAACGGAGGGGATTTTTTAATGAGAATTGCGACCCCCCTTGCGCCCGTTGAGAAGCCTGCATGTGCTAGCGTCTTATATGCTCCTCTTCCTAAGAACCCACATTTCGTTACTTTCAGGTGTGTTTCCTGCAGCATCACTATATCAGGCTTCAGCCTCTTAATATATGCGGCCACCAGGCCCCTCTTTAAAACCCTCCTGATTTAAGCAAAAGGCGCAGCTTTTGTAAGCTATACATAAAACAAAGTTGCCTTTTGTCAGCGTAAAGCTTCCTTACCCAAGGATTGAACAAACTAACTCCACTGCCAGCTTACTCAAACAGGGATAATATTCCATATGTAGCACATTTCCATGTAAATGTGATTACTTCAGCTGCCTGCACTCTTCAGAGGTGAGACCACGATCTTATGCACAGGATTCTTACTAAGCCTTACCCAGCTGTACTTATTTTAGTAGATTGGGGCTCATTTTCCACCAGCAGACAATGACCCAAATCAAGATAGAAAGACAGAAAGGGTAGAAAGGAGAAAGCGACATAAGAAAACAACGATGAAGGCAGAAAAGGAAGTGAAAAAAGAATCTGCAAGAAAAAGCAATTGTAGGGTAGTGAAAAAAAGAGGTTATGGCAAACTTGGCATTCAGCAATAAGACTCTAAGAAAAAGTTTGAGGCTCTGCATTTATACTTTTACAAATTACACACTGCCCCCCAAAATGTCACCTCCGCATTTAGCAGCAGACATCTCTCATGGTATTATTGTTGGCATAACTATATCTAAACCACCGTCTCATTCACCAGCACAACCTGACACTTCACCCTCCTGGAATCAGTACCACCAGAATGCCAACATCAAGAATGATGCAAAAAAAACAATTGATGGACAGAATGCAGAAAAATGTCATACATTCACCCCAGTACAGAGATCTAGGCCTGATTTCATCGGTTTTTTTGCTCCCCATGCCATTCCAGTTTGAACCCAGCCATATGCAAATCAGTCTTGACCCTGCGCCCAATGGGAACAGTCCAGCCCGAACTGCCAGGCAAGGTTCTCCCTGGACTGGAAACAAGCATCCTAGGACCGGTTTCGGGGTTTCACCCCTCATCAGCCAGGATAGCTTGACTCTAGTGGCATGGAGAGCACGGGACCCACGTCTGGGCATACCCGTCCCACTCGGGGTGACAAATGCAAAAACAACAATTGATGGACAGAATGCAGAACAATGTCATACATTCACCCCAGTACGGAGATCTGGGCCTGAATCCATCGTTTTTTTGCTCCCAATGCCATTCCAGTTTGAACCCAGCCATATGTAAATCAGTCTTGACCCTGCGCCCAATGGGAACAGTCCAGCCCGAACTGCCAGGCCAGGTTCTCCCTGGACTGGAAACAAGCATCCTAGGACTGGTTTCGGGGTTTCACCCCTCATCAGCCAGGATAGCTTGACTCCAGTGGCATGGAGAGCACGGGACCCACGTCTGGGACCTGGCTTGGCAGTTCGGGCTGGACTGTTCCCACAAGGAACAGGGTCAAGACTGATTTGCATATGGTGGGTCTAAACTGGGGTGGTGTGGTGAGCAAAAGAATTATGGATTTAACCCAGATCCTTGTGACTGGGGGTGAATGCTTGCATTGTCCAGCATTCCGTCCATCAATTGTTTCTTTTGCATATGTCGCCCTAAGTGGGAAGGGTATGCCCAGACGTGGGTCCCGTGCTCACTACACCACTGGATTCAAGCTAGCCTGGCTGATGAAGGGTGATGCCCTGAAACAGGTCCCAGGATGTTTGTTTCCGGTCCAGGGAGGACCTGGCTTGGCAGTTCGTGCTGGACTGTTCCCACAAGGAACAGGGTCAAGACTGATTTGCATATGGCTGGGTCTAAACTGGTGTGGTGTGGTGAGCAAAAGAATGATGGATTTAACCTAGATCCTTGTGACTGGGGGTGAATGCTTGCATTGTCCAGCATTCCGTCCATCAATTCTTTCTTTTGCAAACATCAGGAATGAACCATAAATTTCAAAGTAAGAGGTATCGGCTCCACATCAAAATAAGTGTAAGCTGCACAGTGTCACCATTTCCTTCTCATCCTTGGACCAAGGTCACTAACAAGAAAAAGGCACATGTAATTCCAGTCCCAACTAGCACTTTTTTTTTTGTAATTTTTTTTATTTAAGCAAAGTAAAACAAAACGAAAGACAATCAACAAAAGCAGTGCACCTTTAGTACCATGTTACATGTTGTGGGTCTAGCACCGTGATATCATATCCCCATTGACAAGACCATACAGATTTAGGACATTACCGATCATTTCCTCGGAACACCACCCCCCAGGAGTTCACAGATTGGTTTCTTTGCCCTGGTGGGGGTATTGGCGCACATATCATGCCTCGAAGCTCGTTCCACCTCCCCCAGATTTTTGTCCATTTGCCGGGGCAGCCCCTACTTTTATATATGGTTTTTTCAGCCACCATGCACCAGTCCATGTCACTTTTCCAATCATTCAGCCTAGGAGCCAATGGGGCGTTTCATAGTCTAGCAATATTACATTTAGCCACTATAAATCAGTGTCACCCAGAGACGGTCTTTGCTAGTAAGATTGGTTTCGCTCCAGATATTCAAAAGACACCACTGTGCTGATCTCTGTGTAGTTATAGGGTGAAACTCACGCATACAGGAGATAACTCCCTCCCAATATACTTGCACCTCTGGACAATCTCATTTGGTGTGGAGGTAGGTGCCCTTTTGCCCACATTCCCGAGTACAACTTGGGGCGTCAACTCCACCCATTTTGGTCTGCGTTGTACAGGTAATGTATGATCTGTGGACTACTTTCAATTGTACAAGCCTAAAACGTGAGCGGATCGCCACCTCCATGGGTGAAGCTAGGGCGTCCGACCAATCCTCATCTTCTATATGACCTAGGTCTTCTTCCCAGCGGTCGCGGAGGTCGAGCAAGGGATCCGGAGAGTTATTCATGAGCTTACGATAAACCAATGATATCGCCTTTTTTTCGAAACAGTCATCTAAGAGCCTGTCTTCTAACGGCGAGGAGTCTGGAAGTTCCTCTCCCTTTATCAGCTCTGCCCTTAGTGCATGTCTAACTTGCAGGTATCTGAAGGTCTCTGAGGCAGCTAGCTGATATTCTTGTTGTAATGCCATGAAAGATTTCACATCTTCCCCCACCCACAGGTCTCCCAACCTCGAGATACCAATCCAGCCCCCCTTCTTAAAGCCGCTTTGCTTTGCCAGAAGTCCCAGCTGTGCAGTATCCCACAGTGGTGTCATCTTTGTGAGCTTGCCTCTCCACCCGTGGGCTGTGAGCGCCTCTTTCCAAACCTGTAGTGTAGTGGAGGTTGGCTCAAGAAAGGAGCTCACCCTTCCCAATCCATAAATAGCCCTTAAGTATCCACCTGGTTGCATGTTATAACGATCCATTTTATACGCTGGGTCATCCTGGGGGTAGTGCACCCAATGATTTATCACTGTCAGCTGACCCGCCCAGTAGTACATTCGTAAAGCAGGGAGTGCCACTCCTCCATCGTACCACTCCTCCATCGTACCACCCTCTCGTTAGTTTCTGCAAGGAGATCCTTGGGGAGCTGCCATCCCACAGGAGTAATCACACGGCTGTTTCAATTGCTTGGAAGTATGCTTGGGAGATCGGGTAGGGGGTGTTATGCAAAAATGGAGAAAGCGCTGCAGGGCCATCATTTTAAAGAGTGAGGCTCTACCCTGAAGAGACAGTGGGAGTGATCTCCAGTGCTGCACATCGCTGTGCAAGCAACGGAGCGGAGGTTCTAAGTTCCGATCGTAAATAAAATTCTGATCTCTGGTAACATATATGCCTAAATATTTAAACCCTTCCGTCACTGCGGGTATCGCACATCCTCTAGGTAAGTCTGGCGGAGCTCCCGAGAGCACATACAGCACTGACTTCTCCCAATTTTTTGTATACCCAGAGTATTTTCGATAGAGCTTGAATATATGCAGGATCCTGTGGAGAGTGGCCCTTGGAGACGCTATATATAATAGGATATAATCTGCATATATTTAATTTTTATCTTCCTAGCCTAGTGTCAATATCAAACCTCTGACCATGGGGTCCCCTCTGATCCATACCGCCAAAGGCTCCAGACACTAATGCGAAAATAAGCGGCGATAGCGGGCATCCCTGCCTCGTTCCCCGGTACAGTTGGAAAATCTTTGATGTGCTGTTATTAACGGTCACCTGGGCGAGTGGGTGGGAGTATAGCAGTCTTATCCATTATAGGAATTGAGGCCCAAATCCCTGCTTCTCCAGCACCGCGTACGTGAAAGGCCACTCGATGGTGTCGAAGGTCATTCGTGCATCCAACGAGAGCACATCCGCACCCTCTTCTATTTTGGCGCTTTCCCCAAGACTCCATGCAGCCTTCTTAGATTAAGTGCTGTATTCCTCCCCGGCATAAAACCAGACTGATCCGCGTGAATCAGGGACTGCAAAAATGTAGTCAGATGGGTTGCCAATAGTTTAGCCAATATTTTCACTTCTGCATTTAAAAGTGAAATTGGTCTGTAGAAGAAACGATCCTCCTTGGGTTTGCCCACTTTATGAACTGCTACTGTATTAGCTATGCGCTGGTCTCTTGGAAGCGCGCCGATGCTACAGTTCTCCTGAAACATCCGGAGCAGCAATGGGGCCACCTTTGCCGCCATTTGTTTGTATAGCTCCACTGGAGTACCATTTGGGCACCCCCGCCTTCTCTGATCTCAGTGCCCCGATTGCCTGGATTATTTTGTTTTCTGTCTTCTCTTTTTCTAGGGAATCCCTGTCTTCATCTGTCAACCCTTTCACTTGGAGGGTGACCAGTAGCTCTCAGGCTTCCCCTATTGTGACTGCATTTGCTACTCTATAGACTTGACCATAGTGAGAAGCGAATTAGTCAGCAATTTCTTGCCCCTATCTAACCATCGTGCCATCACTCTGCCTAATCTCGTAGACCCACCTCGCAGCCAATTTCCTTCTGTCCAACCACTCAAGCAGCTTCCCTGCCTTGTCTCCAATTTCGTAAAGGTTATGTTGCACCGCGCGGTGCCTGGCCTTAGCTGCCTCTTCGGCCATCTCTCTGAATTCCCTCTGTTTAACTTAAGGCGGTGTTGGATTGAATCATCGTTATCCTGGATCAGTTTTGTTTCTGAATCACGAAGTTAGTGGTCTATACTTACTAATTTGGCCCTTTTCTCCTCCTTGTGGTCCGCCACGAGGGAGATCCCTTGCCCTCTAATCACAGTTTTATAGGCTTCCTATAATATATTGGCGAAGTCGACGGTGCCCTCATTTTCTGCCATGTATTGGTCAGTGCCCGCTTGGAGTTTAATGCGAATTTAGGGTATTTTGAGATACCGCGGGTTTAACCCCCATCGGCTGGAGTGGTTGGTGGAGCCCAGGTCATTGCGTACGCATACTGGGGAGTAGTCTGAGATCCCACGCGCCAAGTGGTGCACCTTATGGAAACACAGGAGTAACTTAGCTAATGTGAAGAGATAATCTATGCGGGAAAGGGTGCTGTGAGCTCCCGAGTGATGGGTGTATTGTCGTGCCGTAGGATTGAGTGCTCTCCATATGTCTATGAGGCCCAAGGCCGACAAAGTCCCTTAGGTTAATACCCCCCTGATCTTGTGGTCGAGCCGGCCATCGATCTATGTCAGTTGAGAGAGCCGCATTACAGACCCCTCCTATGATCAGGCTACCCTCTGGGAGTTCCATGAGCAAGGCCCCAAGTTCTGGAAGTAGTTGTGTCTGCAGCCGTGGTGGAGCGTAGAGTGAGATTATGTTAAAGAGTTGTCCCTCCCAGCTACCTGTAACGGCTACATACCGTCCCCTATCGTCGTGCACAGTCTTAAGTATTGTGAAGGGGAAGGAGGAGCGGAGCAGAATACCCAGCCCTCTGGAGCCTCTCGTATAGCCCGTGATGCTATCATTTTGTACCCCCACCTATTTAATGCTCCATATTGTGTTCCTTGGATGTGGGTCTCCTGCAGCAGGACCATCTCGGGGGAGTATCTCTTAAGGTACTGTAGGACCACACCACTTTTTATCTTGTCCCCCAGGCCATTAACATTCCAAGAAAAAATTTGGAATCCTTTGGTTGACACCATTTTACTTATTTAAATTTCCCTCAGGGAGATGATCCCTCAGGTCAGGGGCACTTCCCCACCCCTCTCCAAAACCCAAAGAAGGGAAACTACCCCAAGGATCCCGAGTTGTTTCACCACTTGTTCATGTAAACAAATTTAAGGGGGAAGTGAGGGCACCAACTCCAATCTGCACATGCAACATTTCTTATTGTATATCTTACTGCTGATCGTCTAAAAAACAACAGACTCGAACACACATAATAAGAACATACTCCATTCCTGCCTCCCTTCATGACAGACTAAGAACTGCCTGCCCCCAAACTATGCAGAGTGCCAGTGTACCCCATTACGAACATCAACCTATGTAGGGGGAGAACCACCAACCAACCCTTACTGGCTCCGCCACTACCTTCAGTTCAGTTTTAATACTTCGATTCAATGCAGAGTCTACTCTAGGTTGACCAGTCTTGCTGGTCGGCCGGCATAGTTGAGAGATTCCAGCCAGTATTCAGGCTGTGTATCATAGTCCTCTCTGCACGTGAGCCAGAGGGTTGATGGAGACCCTTCCCGATCCATGCTTCCCTTAGCAACTTTTACTGTGAGTCTTCCGCAGGATCCATCAAGTCATTATTTCAAGTGTCAGGGGGATCTTGATCACTGCCCCCCTTATTCCTTTTATCTTTGGGTCTTCTGATTCTTGGAGTTCTCCACCCATCTAGCCAGTTCCATGCTTCTTCCGGTGTATTAACAAACCCAGATTTTCCCCTCTAAGATCACTCTGAGCCTGGCCAGGAACAGTATTTCAGTTCCTTTTCCCTGAGGGCTTTTTTAAGGTTTAAGAATGAACGCCTCTGCTTCTGAACTTGCATTGTAAAGTCTGGAAAAAAGGAGGTTGTGTTGTTGTCCCAACGTACTGGAGGTGACGCTCGCGAAGATTGCAGAATTACGTCCTGATCTCTATAGTTAAAGATGCGAGCAATGATGGGCCTCGGCGGGCCCCCGGCCCTTTCTACAGAGAAGAAGGTAGAGAGACCTCGGGTGTTCAAGTGCCTAAGGATGAGGTCTTCTACAAAGACATCTACTGCCGGGCCCTCTGCTCTCTCTGGCACTCCAACGATACTCACATTGTTGTGGCGCGACCGTCCTTCAGCGTCTTCCACCCTATCTTCTAACAGTCTTACTGAGTCTCGTAGGTCGCCTACTTGAGCTCGAAGTGTTTTCGTTTCAGTCTTGAGAGAGGCGATAGATTCTTCCATTTCTTTGACACGAGCTCCAATGTTGCAGATGTCTGCATGCATCAATGTTACTTCAGCGGTTACAGAGTCAATGTTGACCTCCAGCGTACTTTTTATATCCCTGATTGCTGCCATAACATCTTGTAGGGTCGGGGGTGCCGCCGCCGCCGGACCTCGAGCAGTTTCTAGGGATTGCTGATTATCCACGTGGGGTGGAGGGGGTTCCGATCTAGGGTGCGCATATTTCTCTATCTTAGTTTGAGACGTTACTCTAGGGCCCTTGGGCACAGACATCGTGCTGGGATCTATTATGTGGGCGGTCACCTGAGTCTTTTGCCGTGGGAATCAACCAAGGGAGGGCCTTCCCCGACGCCCACCTTTTGGGGCCGAAGGCTCCCCCAGTGGCCTGTCGGTTGGTGCCCTCCTTGGCTCTGCCACTGTCCCTACGTAAGTCAGCTCCACTTCCGGGTGTCCGTCAGTCGCCAGCCGGCCTGATCTCTGTCCCGGATCCTCACCTAGGACCGCCACCTCTCCCCTGCACAGCTCCCGTATTAGTAGGGCCTGTCTAGAGCCTTATGTTGCTCTTGGGGATCCTGTCCTCATTGAATTTAGGCCAAAAAAAGGGGTGGAAGAGGGAGGCGGCCGCTGTCTCTCAGATCACTCCTCACCGCCCCTCTCTCACCGTCCATCCACAATCTCGTGCCAGAAGGCCGCCAGTGATTTGGCCTGCGGCACTGCATGCTGTATAGTTTTCCCACCAGCCCCTCAGATGGCTATCTGGGCGACTTCGGAGCAATTCTCTGTTGGGGCGGTCCTTCAGTCCTGTGGAGCGATGCACTGAAGGGGGGGGAGGGAATCCGCTCTCCCCCCCCCCCCCCCCTCCGCTCCAGCCCACCCTTAAGCTATGCCGTATTGAATTGACGGGCCTCAATTCCCACGCCGCTCCCCAGCTCCAGGCCACACGGGCTGACCAAGGTAGGGTTTGAGCTTCCTCCCCAGTTCCAACCCCCCGGGGGGTTGTCTCACCTTCTTCGTGGATCTCCCCTGCTTGCGAAACAAGGATTCAGCGGGTCAGCGGGGGCACACGAGTCGCGGGGCGGAGCCGCGCCCCCAGCCGAGGCTCGCACTAGTTTCCCTTCGTCTCGGCGGCTCATTCAGTGCCTTCCGGAGAGCCGCCTCACTGCTCCGGGCGCCCCCCTCCCCCCAGCCCGCAACTCTTCTTGTCAGAGCTCCGCCGAGCACCACGTAGCTCCGCCGTCCGTCCAGACACCAGCTTCCCGTCCTATGCTGGGACCGCTCCTGCCGATGCAGGCTGAGCCCGAGTACACCAGCTGCTCCTTTGTTTTGCTTCCTCTGGGGACAAACACGGTCACAGGGGACTTCGACAGGTTTTCCCCTCTTCGTTTGCGGCCAGCTTGGTCGGCTGCTGGCCACGCCCCCCAACGAGCACTTTCAAGAAAATATTGGCCTTCAGAAGGAACTATTACTAGTTTGCATAGAACAACTACCCAAGTGGGGAGATGTAGTAACAGCGAGAGGCACCACAAACTATGGGCAGTAATCAGAATGTACACTAGACTATGCTCACTAATAAGAACTTTGCATATCCTAGACATGTTACGCTGCCAACATGACCCACCAGAGACTGCCTTCTTGACCAACTTGGTTAAGTGACCTTGACCTGTGGGTTCAACTATTCACTGTAACCTCATCCTGAAGGAATCAGTCCTAAGTAAGCACACATGATCTTTCATTTCATACATAAGCATAAAACTGAATTACATCAGTCTCCCAAACCTAAGAGCATCATAACAACAAAGCTACCCAGTGTTTTTGTGTTATAATACAGTACATTGCAAACTTTGCAACATCGCTGCAGTAGGTAGGTGTGAAAAGGGCAAAAACAAGACCACCTATACCTCGGCAGGGTAACTACTTGGCAAAGTTTAACACAGCCATATCCAGCGCTTTCAGATTTCCAGAGCTACAAAAAAGGAACTTGCCTTCCTTTCAACAGCTCCTCAACATTGAGTGACTGGAACTGGTAAATAAAGCACATAATTTGAAATGCTTGGAGATCATTTTCTGTTGTGGTGTGACAGATTTAGATACTTCTGCACAAAACTGAAATATTTGGGTCATCGAGGAGCAAGCGGCATTATGCAAGGCAGTCCTTATTTGAAGTAAAAAGTGCACAGTTGCAGCATCTGCCTGCCAACCACACTTCAAAGTCATGTTCCAAGAATTAAAGACAAAGCATTAACCTTTGATGTAAAACAGGAGAAATAGAGAGATGTCCATCTAATGGCTGAATTGAACAATGTGAAAGCAGAAAACTTGTGATCAATCCCGGCTTCCCAGCTTGACCAAATTCTGTGATCCTAGGCAAATCTCTCTCTTGTGTTTGGTTTAATAGGCTGTAATGTTGTACCATGTATAATAAGAATCTAGGATGTGGGCAAGGAGGGACCAAATAGGGTTCACAGCTGGGAAGAAACCTTTGAAAGTTTGACTACAAGGTCCACCTTCCTCCTTAGCCTCATCGAGCTCTAAATAGGATGCTACTAAAGAAATGCAAACATAGGGACCAAATGCGTCGGTATGTTTGAGTATGGTGAATGGAAGTTTCCCAATTGAATGCACATAAATAGGATACCAACAGTATCATTTTGAGGTCCTGACGAAAGCCAACTAGCCCAGTGAGGCATTGTTGTGATGGTTGAAACATGTTGACCCAGGGATACAGATTATACTAATTTCATTGGTGCATCCCCACCTGTTTTTAACTCCTTCAGGGTGACCTTTGAAAATAAAATCAACCCTCAGGACATCTAGACTATTTTAAATCTAGTATCCCACCCAATAACCAAAATGTTTCCTTGGCTACTAAGGTTGAACCCGCCCAGATACACTAGGTATCTGGACGAGAGCTCTATAATGAAGCATGCCATTTGGAATTCCAGTGGGTGACAGTCTTTTTAATACCATAGGGTGATCCCCTTGGGCTGTTATTGAGAGATAGGCTAAGCATGCAAGGGGTTCCCTCCTGTTTTTGTATGGTTAGGTGTTTGGGTAGGTGAGTGAACCCTGTATCACTTCTTACTCCCTCTTTCTTGGAATATAGTAAGAAGAATCTAGGTCACATATAGGATGCTTTTGACACTTGACTTTCATGTGGCTTCTGCCTGCAACCACACTCTAACCTCATGCGCCAAGAATTAAAGACATAACATTGGCCTTCGATGTGAAATAGGAGAAGTAAATAGATGTCCATTTAGTGGCTGAATTGGACAAGGTGAATGCAGAAAATCTGTGTGATGCCCGTTTTTTTTTTTTAATTCAAAGCCATGCAAAAACTATTCTATGAGGCTATTTCCTCTTTGTATGTGTGCTGCAGAATGCAGCATACATACAAAGTGGAAATAAAGAGGAGAAATGAAGATATTTCCCCTTGTAATGCCATCCTGAGGTAGACTCACCAGTTTGGTGCATACTTCGGTTTACAAGTATTTGTAAGTGTTTGTTTGTAAATATGTCAAAATACATGGGTGGATGCACTGGAACGCCCAAGCACCACTAATGTAATACCTACCTGACGTAAGGTAACGGAAGGCAGGGCAATGCTGCCTTGCGTTAGTGGTTTTTCTTTTGTGATTTCTTTTTTTTTCTTTCTTCAAAGCCACACAGCCGAGTTTTGAGTGGCACTGTAAATCCCAAAATAGATTTTGCGCCAGGGTTGTGACAGAAAATGACACAACCCAGACGCAAAATCTGGGCCTCAAATTATACATTTATTTTTTTAATCTTTGCCACAAAGAAATTGGCAACAAGGAAAAACTGACAGTAAATCTGTTCTGCTTAATTGGTTGTAAAGCCTGAATTTTAATATTATATGGTGTTAAGGCGCATGTTGCAGAGATCTGTGTGTTCCCATTAAATCTGGGTGAATAATAATGGTAAGATAACTCTGGAGGTTTATGCACATGCTGGAAAGATCTGTGTATTCTCTAGCCCAAGTTTTGATTCAAAGTAGTATAGAGGGCTAATGCGTCTAGTGCAAAGCACATGATGTAACATGCAGATGACCGATTTTATTTTATGTAGATAGGTTAGTGGGTTACAGCTTTGAACACAGAGAGCCTTACGTTGCTTGCAGTTGCATTGTATTCTTTCTAATATAGTACAGTGAGCTATGAAGGATATGTGACTTCTACACCTTGTAACCCCACTGTCTTAGGTTGACTCGACCAAATCGCTAGGAATCACGCTTGATAAGAACCTAGACATGAAAACTCACATCAAATCAATGGTGAAAAGTGCCCGTTTTCACCTGAACTACCTTAGAAAAGTGAAACCATTCATTACTACATCAGACCTCAAAGTGGCAGTTCAATCATTAGTCATATCAAGGTTTGAATATGGCTGTACAACATTATCAGGTCTACCTAAAATCTCCAAAGCACCACTAAAAGCCTGTCTCAATGCAGCCGCAAGACTCATTACAGGCTCAAGAAAATACGACCACATTTCCCCTCACCTGAAGGCTTTAAACTGGCTACCATATGAAGCCAGAATTCAACTTAAACTGGCATGTATTACCCACAAAGCGCTCCACTACAAAACGCCATTGTACTTAGCTCAGAAAATTGAGTTATCCGGTGGAGGCAGACCATCCCGAAATGCCAGAGACCTTTGCTGAAACCTCCCATCTTTCAGAAGAAGAAAACGTATGAAAGAGCATTCTCCGGAGCTGCCCCCGAATCTGGAACTCACTCCTCCAAACATTAGAAAAATTCCAAACACGTCAACCTTCAAGAGAGAAGCAAAGATCTTCCTAATGAGCAAATTCCTACCCTAAACAGCTATTGATCATCATCTGCAGAATGGTTAATTGCTAGGCGCTGCATAATCCTGAAGGATACATCCTACACAAGAAAGATCACAAGACCATCAAAACAGACATGGATACATCCTAAACAAGAAAGATCACAAGGACACCAAAACTGCCATCTACATAGATATAAGAGTTCTGCCATATAGATATGATATAGGTGTTACCGCAACAGGACAATAATGTATGTAAGGATAAACCCACCAGTTAGCTACGAAGGCACGTTGGGCGGTACTAGCCTACAATTGATGGTCCCTAATCAGGATTTTGTTGTAACAAATACGAAAGGTGCACATCGGAACCATATGTATAATATTACTGTGATACCTGTTGTACTCCAAAATGAACCTAATCTTGTTTTGCTGAAACTGATACGAAATGGTTCACTCGGGAACCATATGTATATTACTACTGCTATACATGTTGTATTCAAAACGACTAACGGCATATAACTGTGAAGCGCTCTGATACCCATGGGTCATGTTCGCGCTATACAAAACTCTATAAATAAAAATAAATAAAAAATACATTGCTTTGCAAACTTATATGATTTATTGCATATGTAATGTGTATGTGTGATGTAAAGCCCGCTGACACCCTGCATTTAGATTAGTAGCGATTTAAAAGAAAAAATAGTAGTATTTAAATTATTGTTTCAGTATCTCAACAGAGGTAGTAAGCGCTATATAAATGCAATTTATTTTGTGTAAATACTGCGAAAGACCAACACATCTGACATTCTTGCAGAGTATGCATATCTTGTATACAGGGACTGAATCAAACTGAAGTCAAAGGCAGGCCTCTCTTAAGTACATGTGAAGTGCTAACAAGGTGTGTACCTTTGTTTCCCCTCCAATGCATTTGTATCTAGGTGTGAGGCTCCTGACCGCTCCCAACCAGGAGACTCAAACAAAAGGAGAACTGATGACCCCTTTGTTATGGACCCAGCTGGAGTCTGAAATAAGAAAGCCCCCACCCCAACTGGACGTTGTTGCGGATGGAAAGCAGATGACGTGCAGGCGCTGCTGAATGTGTTCCTGTGTTTTGGAAATTACACCGGTACCAGTTCAGCATATTTTACAGTAGGGCTCAACTTCTTGGCAGGGTGGACGCCGTCCACCCTGTGAAAATAGTGTGTGGATGCCGTCCACCCGTGTGTACCCCTGACTTGAGCCCTGCTGTCTCTGGATTCGGATATTCTCCTAGAAACTCGCCTTAGCTCATTGCTTTTTGGTATACGACCCAATGACAACGGGAGGGATCTCGAGCTCCTGTTTCTGGTTTGGTTTTAATGAGCGTTTTGAATAACAAGGCCTCTGACAGGATCCCTGTTTGTATCCTGGATGGAGGCATGCCAGGGTATGGCTACACCCAAGTGGGACTTTGACGAGACTACTGCCTCCTGCCACAGAGATTGCTGTGTGGAGCGCATCAGTGCAAGGCGCGCATAAGTGTAACTAGGTGTAAGCCTGTCGCTGACACTACTGCAGTAGTAGAGAAATATTGTACTTGATTGTGCGTTCCAAAAGGGTCACAAAGAGAAGAAAGTATTTTTTAGTTCATTTCATTGACATTTTTATTGATTTATTGTGAGATTATTTAGATGTATTCTGTTATTGTCCCCTCCATTCCAAGTAGTCAATTTCCACTGCTTCTTAGCAGGAGAAAGTGATCCGACGCCATACGTGCACTTGATAAATATTCCAAACTATATCAAATCAGTAAGGTTTGCAGAAGTAAAACGTCCCCCACTCTAGTGTACAGTTGGCAAAGCGGACCATAGCAGTTAACAGTGGTGCATGGCTTTATTTTATTGAATGATACACTCTTGGCAGGAGCACTTTGTAGTAAAATATTACACTTTTGCTATGTTTCACTGTCCTTTAACATTACTACAACTCTATTCGGACGTGTTACACCATCTGGCCTTTTATCTAGCTTTCTGTGGCAAAATGTATTATGGTCACTGGGACTCGATCTCTATCTGTCAGGAGGCCCCATGTTTTGAGCAACACCTTGTCAGTCTCTCCTTTTTTTTTTTTTTCTCCTTTTTTTAAAGCCATTGACACTTTGTATGCTAGGAAATTAAAGAGAACCCTATACTAGGAAAAACAAAATAAATGTAACAGAATGCAAAGCGCTGTTCTAGGACTACCTGAAAGACGTGGAGTCATTTGACGGTACTGGCTCTCTCGATTACCATAGTTCAAAACAACATTGGCATTTGTAAACCTGAATCAACCCTCAAAATGTTTATTTTCACCATCACCACAAAAACTTAGGCACGGCTGTTTTTTAGGGGACATCTAATGCAGCAAAACCCAGACACAGATAGGGCAACAATCTTTAACAAATATATACATAATCATTGACAAGATGCACCTGATATGGTGTTACACAGTCATGAAATAGCCTCAGGTACTATGTGACGCCATCAGTCATTCCTGACTTTTTTTTGTAATTTTTTTTTTTTGCTAAGATCCCTTTACATTGTAGAACTTGTAGTTTCACATTTAGCATTATAAATATGAACTCGAACATCCCAGCGTGCAGTTTGCATCTACCTCTAAACTTATGTATAGCTGCCTAATATCACGTGTGACACCTTCAGCCAAGGACTGGCTTCTTGCTCTGCTGCACTTAGCGTGCGTAGATGGCTGAGCACTCTCAGACAATGTTGAAAGTAGAACTTCTGGGGTATGGGGGCGTGGCCTAACACAGTCATGGAGTAGATGTTCCTCTTCAGAAGCCCCTGTTTTTAGATGATGAATTGGCTCCCCATGATCGATTTTCTTAACTCCTCTGGGGTGTTCTTGAAAAAAGAAAAATATCAATGGCTGGAGCCTGGCCCTCTGGAGGTGAAATGGCATGGAAGGGAGGGGTGGAGTGGCTAGAAATGTGGGCTCCATATTGAGCCCCAGGTAGGATTCAGGTGAGGCATCGAGTCAGTCCCCATGGCCGTGGATAAAGTGTGTGACTGTAGATGGGCTGGTGTTTGCATTGTACATTTGTGAGCACACATAGACTCACTGCTCTCTGGACTGATTTACCTGGGGTAAGTTGTGGTGATGAAGAGTGGAGCTCAAGGGTGGGGACAGAGTTGCCAACTGTACCACCTTGCCAAGAGACAGTGGTTCAATCCCCACTGGTAGAGGTGGAGACCACAGGCTTACAGTCCACCAGAGCAACTAATGCTACTTTGCCTTGCTCAGTGAAGAGGACTGGAGATCATGTTAGACAGTGGCCGAACATAGTGCAGCATAGTGAGAATTGAGGTGTCTTGGTGCAGAGGGTAACCGTATAGAGCATGAGTGGTGGTTCTGCATGAAAAGGAAACAGGCGGCAACACAGCTTGCAACAAATGTAAATTTGCCCTCTCTTCCAATGTGGGTGTCCTTCTGAGGCTTAGACGGCAATACCAGCCTTGAACAGTGTGGCACACATCAAACACTGTGACCCATGAGGAACTGTCATTGACAGAAGCTTGGACGTTGTGGCAAGGGGCTGGTAAGAAAATGCAAAGCCACCCCTGTAAAGGCTTGATGATTATCCGCCCTAGGTACAGGTAACATGGAAACGCTACCCTGGGTGGCCTAAAAGTGGCTGTCAGAAATACCCATGAATGTAGGATGATGTTCTCCAGCACTGAGAGTGCTCCTGTTCCTGGACAGAGAAGAATTTGCAAGCTCTTTTTACAGATGTCTTGATAAAATTGCACTTCTGCAATACTTACTGTGGATCAATTTTCAATGTGAGTATGGTTAGTAAGAAGTGGTATTGATGAACTATCCTCAAATACTTCAGTGTTCCATTTAAGGTGCAAGGGTATACTCTCAGGGCAACGTGACTAGATACGGAGGGAAAAGAGAACCTTCAATTTAACATATGTTAATATCCTAGAGTCCTGAGAGGCGTAAGGAGGATTTCCACCAAGGTTCATCACAGCAATCGCCTCAGAGGAGATTTGAACTGACAGATTAAAGTCAGGGCCCCCTTTAGCCAGGATTAGTAGAGCCAGGTGAGCCTGCTTTCATCCAGGGAGACAATGTAATGACCATGCCAAAAAGATCGCACACATAGTGCAGAAAGTTCAGCATATATGTAAAAATACATGGTTCCTCTCCTTAGATGCTGAAAAGCGTTAGATTGAGTTGACTGGAATTATCAGAACGGTACAGTTTTACATCTGAGTTTGGGGACATGCTTTTGCAACTGGGTCTTGTTTTGGTGTTGAAAGTCCAAAACACAGATCAGATGCTTGACTTTGCCTAACAATGTTGTCCCCTATTGCTTTTTACTTTCACTTTGAAACTTAAATTTCAAGTTCAAGTTTTATTGCTATAAAAAATGCAGAGTCAATAAAGGCCTTCTCATGCATAACAAAAGAAGATAAAAAATTATTTATGAAAAATAATGCAAGTTTGTATTAGTAGATAATCCTTGCTTCTGTGTCCTTAATAAAATTGAAATATTCTGTTATGATAGGAAATGTTATATTCTCTGTTAGGACCAGAATTGAGTATTACGCTTGATCAAAGCTTGCGAGCCGCCAGTAAAGCCATATCCATGTCCAGTTTCAAGTAGAACCTTTTAAAGGTAGGTTCTGAAGACCAGTCAGCTGTATTCAAAATGTCCTCCAGATGAGCTCCCAGGGAAAAAGCCTTATAAGCCATAGCCCTTCTGGCTGCGTATGCACCAAAAATACTTTTCTTAGAAATATTAAATGTAACTCCATCCAGGGTAGGGTGACCAGACTTCCCGGATTTCCCCGGACAGTCCCAGTTTTCAGAGAACTGATCTGCCGAGGATAGGCCAAACTGAAATGTTTTGAATCTGTTATCCTGGTGCCTCCAAATAAACTGTAGAAATCTGCGATGGGGCACGGGGGTAATATTGGGAACGTGAAGTAAGCTTCCTGCAGGTTGAGACGGACCATCCAGTCATGAAGCCTCAAAATGTCCCTGCTGAGGTTTATTCACTCCATCTTGAAATGACGATAAACTAGCCATTCGTTGAAGTCTCTGAGGTTTATGGTGGGATATTGGCCCTCATCCTTCTTTTTCACCAGAAAAAAGGTTGCTCAGAAACTTCCTGGCATGAATGACTGCTGTAGAAATCATGCCTATTGAGAGCAAGTCTGAAATTTTTGCATCTATAAGGGAAGTGTCCTGTTCCGAGAATGTAAGAGACGGGGATGTTGTTTCTTGACGGGGACCTGTAAAATTTGATCTGGAATCCCTGCACCACTTGTTAGACCCATGGATCAGTTGCAGACAAACTCTGCTAACCTCCCTCCCATCCTTAGTTGGGAAGAAGGTATAACACTCACCATTAAAGGTACCTTCTGTGCTGTTTCCACAGAAGCTGCCTCTTAACCCTTGATGCCTCGCCATTATCCTGGAGGGGAAAAATCCGCCAAATCAAGATTGGTCCTGTCACTGTCTGTGTCTAGAGCCTTGGCCTGCTTGTGAAGAGAACTGGCCGGCCAAGCTCCCTCTTCCACGACTGCCCCATAGAAAACCCTAGTGGCAAAGATATTCTTAATTGAGGCTTGTGCCTTATCAAGGGATGAAAAAGTGGAACCAACTGTCTCCAGCTCCTTAATAAATAGGTCTTCGAAGAGGACTCCCTTCGCCACAGGCACTGCCTCCGAGGGGGGAATAGCCCCAAACTTGTCTTTCACCTTAATCAGGAAGGACCTGCTCTGTTCAGTAGAGAGAGATTAGTTTGCATTGCCCAAGAAAACCACATCCCTCTGTGCCCACCTGGATAAAAGCCGGACGAGATGAGGGCCTCCTCAGCGATATCCAAGATTTTGGTCAGTGTGCTTGTTGTATCAAAGAGTTTGCCCTGTCAAGTGCAATCTACACCCTTTTTAGGGTGTCTGACATATTTGGCCCAGAAGGTGGCCATCTTAGTTTCAATATTTGGTGTAAGGGCAACTTTCCCATCCAAAGAGAGGCGGGGCATTCCACCTTGAGGCGATTTCATATTTTCTTATCCCGGGGCTTTCTTGGGCAACTCGCTGCCTATGTGGCTACTGTTAGAAATTGCATTACTGGTTGAGTGCAGTATGAGCCCTGATCAAGCAGCAGCCACAGTCCTAGTCAGGGTAAGGGGCAGGCAAACCCTAAATTAACCTGTGCTCACCATCTGGTAGCTGCGCATAGAGCAGTCAGGCTTAACTTAGCGGCAGTGTGTAAAGTATTTGTGCAACACTTCAAATAGTAAACCAGTGAAAATGCCACACAAAATGATTCAACATCAGGTTAAAACATTAGAATTCAGTTTAATAAATAAAACAAGACCAAAACAACAAAAATCCAATGAGTAGAAGTTGAATTTTAAAGTATATTGTGAGAAATCGCTGCAAAAGCACAAAGCGCTATTGGGGATATCTGGTCGCACTGGACTGGGAGAAAACCACAAGTTCAGGTCGACCGCGATAAAGCGTAGGCTGGCTACAAGGACCCAGTTAGGCCCGCTGAACACAGTACCTTAAATCCTGGTTGCGAAGCGATGTGTGGATCTGCTTTGAAGATGCATCGCGCAGCCGAGGCAATGCGTCGGTTGCAAGATGTGGCAAGGCTGTGGTGCGAGGTCCTGTTGCGTCAACTGGGCTTGCAATGCGAAGTTCGGTGTTAGGGATGGGATGCGCAGCTGAAGCGATGCATCGATTCCGATGAGTGCTGAAGCTGCTATGCAGAGTTTTGTAGTCGAGTCTGGCGTCCATGAGAGATGCGAGGAGCTGCTCCAGGGAAAGAGTCGCTCAGTGGAGGTTCCGAAGGCGACTCTTCAGTCTCAAGATGCGGGTTGTGCCAGTGATTCAAATCTTTTGCGACCGGTTGAATCCACGCTGCAGCTGCGATGCAGCGGTTCTGCTCGGGGATGCGCCATTCAGTGAGATGTCTGTTCTGCTCGAGGATGCATCACTCACCAGTTCGTCTGGCAAGCACCTTAGGCCCATTTTCAAGGGTCCAGGACTGGGGTGGCATCACTTGGCAGGGTAGACTCAGATGGCAGAGTCCAGGTGCAGGGGTTGGAAGCCTGTTCTGTAACAGGCTTCAGATCAGGAGGACAGCCAACTAGCCTTTGGAGCCACTCTGGGTTCAAGGGATGCAGGTAC
This sequence comes from Calotriton arnoldi, assembly GCA_963921515.1. NCBI lineage: Eukaryota > Metazoa > Chordata > Amphibia > Caudata > Salamandridae > Calotriton > Calotriton arnoldi. The sequence goes on along the minus strand of CAWUFW010006494.1, from coordinate 693,582 downwards.
AGCCCTTTTTACCCAGGTAAGAGGACAACAAGCAGCAGATTAGCAAAGCAGGAATACAGCCGCGTGTCAGTCCTTCAGCAGCACACCCGTCCTTCCTGGTAGAGTACCCACAGGCCCAGAAGTGTACTGAAGTGGTGGTGTCTGATGTCCAGTACTTCTACTCCGTGGTGCCTTTGAAGTGGGGGAGACTTCAAAGACATGCCTTTGAAGTGCATGGATGTCATCTCTTCCTGCCCTGGCTCCCGACTCACTACAGGTGGGTATGCAGCCCTTTGTGTGTGGAAAAGACACAGCCTATTCAGGTGTAAGTGAGACTGTGCCCAACTCCTTCCTCACTCCCTTCCATCCTACCAGAGGTGGCCCATTGAGACACACCTAAGCTCCCATTGTGTGTTGCTGTCAAGGAAGAGTACATAATGCCCAACTGCCAACTACAGCAAGTCATGTGATTAGAGACAGGCTACAGACACCAAATGGCTAAATCAAGAAAATGCCAACTTTCTGAAAGTGGCATTTTCCGAATTGCAAATCAAAATCCAACTTCACCACAAGTTTGCATTCTAAATTGTGATTCTAGAGACACCGACTTGATGGGTGTATCTCTTCCCAATTGGGAGTTACTCTTATAAAATGTAATAAGGTAACACCAATGTTATTCTATGGGAGAGCTAGGCCTTACAGTAGTAAAAAAACAAATTTGAAAGTTTTTCACTACCAGGGCATGTAAAGGCTTAAAAGTACATGTCCTGCCTTTTAAATACATTGCACCCTGCCCTTTGGGTTTGTTTAGGGCCTACCTTAGGGGTGACTTATAAAAAGGGAAGGTTTGGGCTGGCAAAAGGTTTATTTTGCCAGGTTGACATAGCAGTGTAAACTTCATACACAGGATCTGCAATGACAGGCCTGAGACATGGTTAAAGGACTATTTAAGTAGGTGGTACAATCAGTGCTGCAGACCCACTAGTAGCATATAATTTATAGGCCGTGGGTACATATATTACCACTTAACTAGTGGCTTATAAGTAAATTAAATTTGTCATTTGGGGATGACCCATTATTACCATGTTTAGGGGAGAGAGCACAAACACTTTAACATTGATTAGCAGTGGTAAAGTGCACGGAGACCTAATGCCAGCAAAAATTAGTTAAGAAAAGTGGAAGAGGAAGGCAAAAAGTTGGGGGGAAAACCACCCTAACGCTGTCCAGTCTCAGTTGCCTTCTCCGAAAGGGCCCACACAGAAGAGGGTGGGTGGAGAATATCCTGCCCTGTGTATAGAGGTGTCACAGCCTCACAAAGCTCATCATCTGACGGACGATAAGGAAGAGATCCCTCCAACATATGAGGTATCAGAATGTTGCATGGTGAGCACAATCTATAGATAATGGAGAGCTAGTGCAATATGGGAGCCTGGGCGAGGAGAGGCTCTCAATCCGAGGTGCAAATGCCCTGGGACACCAAACACCCTCAGTGTTTTATGGGGGTCTGTGTCCGAGTCGGTGTCCCCGTATATTTACACTTAATGGTTTTGCATTATTACAGACCTCATTCAGGGTGGAAGACTCCAGATAGTATCGGGGGGGAAAAAGCCAGAGGCTCTGTGGTCGGTAGTGATGCTCCCAGTGTGTCCAGGAAGCACTACGGAAATTCCTCGTGCCGACCGTGGCAAAAAAGGGAGCATGTTCTGCCAAGAATCCTCAGAGATTGGAGGATGTGCCCCCTCATGTGGTTGACGGATCGCTCAGCATAACATTGCCCCACTGAGTTTAAGAAATAAGTGAAGTTGAATAAGGAGTGTTGAGTGTGGTCCCACAGCAGTGTTAAAGCCGGGGTGAAAAAAAGGCCATAGAAGGAAACAGCCATATTCATTCAAACATTAACACTGGGCCCGAATTAAGAGAGCTGGCGGTACAAATCTGGTATGCTACTGGAGCAGTGAAAAAAGAGTGGGCGTAGAGGGAGAGAAGGAACTGAATAGACTGTTACGTGATTGGCTGAGTCTTTGTTCTTTCTTTTCCTGGGTGTTGCTGGGAAAGTTAGTTGGCAATATTCAGCTGAGCTGCTGGTACAATAAAGTGAAGAAAGTAAAGCATAATTCTCGCTTCTGGTCCTGACTTAGAATTTAATGGTGTTAATAGCTCCAGTTGAGTGAGGCAATAGTTGGAGACGGCAGCAACAGGTGACAGCCTCAGGAAAACCAATTTATGAACTGAGGATTCTAAAGGGACAAGTGAAAATGACGGAACGGCCTTATGTTGGGATCTGAACAACATGAAAGTACAGAAGGATCCTTGGAGAGGAACCACTGACGGCTGGGAGGTGAGAGATATCTGGGCCCAAGAGTAGGCGGTCACAGGAAGAGAATCTGCTCCCCTTGAGGAGTTACAACTTTGAAAGTGAGTGGTGAAGATGTGGGAGTACCAAAAATGAGCTGCAGGCCTGATCTTAGGAACCGGAAGGTGGTCCTGGCTGAAGAGGCATTACGTGAGGATTGGGGTCCATGTCGAAGGTGATGGTCCCTCGTGTACATCCCCCTTTTACGCCCCCCACCAGAACCATACCTGTTGCAGGCCACTACTGTTTTTAAGGCAGTAGGAGCCTGAATAACAGGAATCTTGGTTGACTGATGCCCTGAGAACTGTCTGGACTGTGTGCAGTCTGAGGCACAAGAACAATCAAGGGCCCTAGACCACAGAGTTAGCCGAGTGGTATTGGGGAAAGATGTCCCACCCAGGGAGCTATACTTGGTGGCAGAGGCTGGGTTACTCGAAAATGTGGGCAGTGAACCAAAACAAATACATGCAGCACCCAAAACGTCAATCACCTATGTCATTTATGACCAAATCGAATATACCTGTGTGCAAATCTCCACATGCACACCCGGCCCGGTGGTGCCGCCCTTCAACAAGGAGTATAGAACAACAAAACACAATTGGAGCAGCACCACATATAGACCGAAAAGTTCAACTGAGATGATGTCAACACAAAACAATTTAATATGACACTTCCTTATAGATAACAGTGTCTGTGAAATTCATTGGTTGTTCTTTCTTCCTTTATTATATTGTATTCAATTCTTTAAAAAACACCATCAGCCAACGCGTTTCGTCCACTTAAACATTGGACTTCTTCAGAGCTGTGAATTAAAATGAAATACATATATAGTATAAACCAAACTGTACAGTGATGACAAAACATAAATATAGATACATATATTTCACAATTACATACTTACATATATACACATAAATACATAGATAATTACTAACATTTACATACAATATATACATCTATATACACCCAAGTTCCTTAGTATTTCAAAGTCATTATCAACATGTTTGGACAGACCCAAGACATCCCATGTCTATGAATAAGGGATACGTGTAATGATAAGAGAGCCCCCCAGGCTTGTGTGCCCAAAGACCTCATAGCTAAGCAACCTTGACCAAACGACATGTACGGAATCCCAAAAAAGTATGTATACAGTCTAGAGCATGAGTCCAGTGATAACCCAGCCAGGTCGTGCTCATAACCCAAGTGTTTAATGGGCAAAATAACGAACAAGGCTGTGCTTTCATGCGTGTCACAGAAATTGACAGGCCCTTCACCATCTGGGCCTGTTTAAAAAGTAGCGTTGTTCGCATATCATGTTGTGAGTAGGTGGAGGACAAGAAAGGGAACCTCCAATATCACCCATTCCAACACAGTAGGTGATAAGTATAGACAGACGTACCAGCTCAAGCGTCAAACGCCTATATCAATCCGAAATATATGCACCAAAGTTCAAGGCGAAATTCCAAAGCCGAGATGTGGCTACTACAGAAAGAAGACAGCAAGTCTATAACACACAATACATACACAACAGATTGCGTTTGTAGTGAGGAATGCAAAGGGAAAAAAATAAAAAGTGAGCCTTCCCTACCTTCACAGGACTGTTCTAAATGGCAGTCCTAGTCATAATGTATAAATATAAATTAATATCCCAAAAACGATGAAGTAGAAAAGGACATATAGGCGTTGTTTTTCAGGTTGAAACAAGTAGCATCGGTGTACTCAACATGATAAGAGATGCACCACGTAGTGGAGATTATCCACCCATCCGTAAGCACCTGGAAGAGATATTGTACTTCAAAAATCACGCTATGATTGACCCAGTATATTCAACATCGGTCATATGTACATAGAGCCCCTTAATGTGCATAGAGTATTGCCGATAGTAGAATAGGGATAGTATTGTAAGCGAAGCCATAGCAGCGCATGTCCCAAGGTGAGTGTCACATTAGTACATTCAGTGACATGAAAAATAGAGTAGTAGCCTTGATACAGGGGATGATTGATAGCAGAGAGCCAAGGTCTACGGGTAAATCTTAGCGATGCGCATAGAATTAGAGTCGCGCTGCAATAAAGCCCAAAGTTTGTCTCCGAGCGTAGTGCAAGCAAATCTAGTGACCAAAATTGCTGCGTTATGCCCCGAGGTTTCACAAAGCAGCCAAAAATGCCACGTTACGCCTCCAGGTTTTGCAGAGCAGCCAGCCTGAAAAAGTGCAGAGAAATATACATGCATGATAAACCTACTGCAATTCCAGCGCGTCCCGTTGCGATAACAACTCTCCGGCGAAAACCTGTGGAAATGAGCCTCCAAACTTCGTGTCTATTTATGTGATCGACAATACCAAAGGCGATCACATGATTCAAGTCACATGGTCTCCCTTAAGCCAGGCAGGACTATGGGGAAAACCATGAGCGCCATCTTGTAGTGCCGTAATTAGCGTAAACAAGACATAGCACAGTAACCATCCTGAATAGTCCAAGATTAAAAGGGTTATACTATATATGTATTTCATTTTAATTCACAGCCCTGAAGAAGTTCAATGTTTAAGTGGACGAAACGCGTTGGCTGATGGTGTTTTTAAGAATTGAATACAATATAATAAAGGAAGAAAGAACAACCAATGGATTTCACAGACACTGTTATCTATAAGGAAGTGTCATATTAAATTGTTTTGTGTTGACATCATCTCAGTTGAACTTTTCGGTCTATATGTGGTGCTGCTCCAATTGCGTTTTCTTGGTGGCAGAGGCTGAAGGTATCCTTCTGTTAATGAAATCTGCCACCCGCCACTCCCCAGCGACAAAGAGATAATGGGAAGGTCAGAGACTTCAAGTGGCCCCTCAGAAGAAGCACAACAATGTCCATGTTCTCCAACAATACACAAGACTACCTTGATGGCTTCCTGACAGACATAAGATCAGAGGTCTATTCAATTCGACTACATTTTAAGCCATGCCTGAAGGGCTCAAAATTTCTTCTCTGAGGCAAAATGACGTAATTGGGTAGCAGAACCTGGAGTGTGGTCTGAGGAACAAGAATAGCTGTGGGTCAGAATCAAGGCACAGGAGCAATCTAACATTTACCTACAAATCAAGGAGGGAAGACTTTGAAAATTCCTTGCTGTGGAACAACATAAAATCAGAGGGGGACAAAATCAAGAAGTTTGACACTTGCTATACTCCATCCATAACCTCTGAGATGTTCCTCCTATCAAGCTGGATCACACAATAGGGGGAATATGCAAGGGCTTGCAGAGATGCTGTCCTGAATATCCTGAGGAGTGCATTTCATGCAAAGCATTGGATCAAATAATGTAGTGGTGTTTAGAGGACACAAGCTTGAGGTGTTTCGTGACCTTTCAGCAGTAACCCTGCAGAAGGATGGAGATTTCAGCCCTGTTACAGATTTCCTCCAGCAACCGTGAATTCCCCATCAGTGGTGCCCCCATAGAGTTACAAAGGATAGGGAGGCAAATGGGTGGTGCAAACCCTGAGAGAATTGAAAGTGTTATAGTTCTACAGAAAGAGGAGGGGGAGGGAGACATCAATGACTCCTCTTGACAAAAGGATGTACACGCTGTGTGACAGTGAGATGGCACAGAAGTAATCTGAAGTCCTTAGGGGTACCATGGTGGAAGCAAAGGAGAGGTGCTACAGCATCTTGGGATCAGAGCTTCTAGAATGGATTCGTAGGAGAGCGAAGACCTCAACACAACAGATGGACTGAAAAGGGACTTCTGCGTTATTGCTAGGGTAGCAAGAGTAATTTCAATCTGGACACTAGGGGTTTTGGTGGCTTTGTGGAAGCAGGGTGAGGGGGTTTATCTAGTGACCTTGATCTTGATGTCAGTTGGGTGCTTTTGTGCAGGGGTTTGAGAGGCCATGTTGGTCTCCTTTGGTGATCTTGGTTAAGGACTTACTGAGACTGTGTGGAAGCTGTGACTTAGACATAGTGTGAGTCAGGCTAAGAAGAAAGATCTGTTCAGCACTGAATAGATAGGAGGACGGTCATCTTGTTTGGTCTGATAATGGGTTAGTTCTAATAAGGGGCAGTGTGGGCATCGGAGTCGGGGTTCAGGTCATGAAATGGAGCTGGTCAAAAAAGAGAGATGGCGGAGGTGGGTGTGCAGCATTCGAAAAACGTTCATTACAAAACGTATGCATAGCCTTAGTCTTGGTGTGAGGGATCGTAACGCACCAACTGAGGTGGGCTTCATGTGTTTGTTAAGGGTGAGCGTGGTGGGTATCTGTTGTTTGTGAGTGAACAACCTTGAAAAAACTGGGGCAGGCTGTGCTGCCACTGTGACTATGTTCAGAGTTTTCGTTTAATATACCAGTGCAATCTTCAAGCTGCATTTGCTTTAATTAACCAATGCTTTTGAGCAGTGATTTATAAAGGGAAAGCTCAGGACTCTTTATACAGTGCTAGGTGTTGATGGGGAGAGGTCTGGTAAACCTGTGTGTCACATACAATAATATTAGAAGTGTAGGCACTGTATTATAGTGGTCAATATGTGTGATTATATCAACGGCACTAGAAGAAAGGAATGGGCTTGTACAGAACACAGCAGTGTTACTGACGTGATCATTTTATAGGAGTCAATGACTGAATGGGAGTCAGTAGTAAATCGCTCACCAGAAATGATTTCTCTAAAAAGAGATCAATAATTGATTTGGAATTAGATCCACAATTTTTTTTTTTTTTCTTCAAATTTGACTAATCAACGTTTTTATTAAATAATAAATAGACATTAAAACGACATCCAAACACTCATCATCCTTTCTGTATCTTAGTCCCCTTACTCTGGGCATAACTGTGTTTGATTGATCTGCTTTGTGCGGTATTGTATGTGTGCCTATATATTCCTCTTTGTATGTCAGTCTCAGTGCGTTGGTCTGTGGACATGGGTACCTGTCTCTCTCTGGTTTGCCCTGGCAAATAATAATCAAGCACTTCTAACTCTCCCTCATGCCTGTTTGCTCACAAAGCTTAACCCCCGGTTTACACCCACTTCCCTCTCCTGCTCCTTCTTACCCGCTTGTGTGGTCAATTTCCCTATCCTGGCATTTTTTTAGTTCATAGATGCAGCAGGTTGGCTACTGAGTACCTCCCAGCGTTGGGGAAGTTCATTCCATTCAATAGGCAATATAAACGCGTTGGAAACCCATCCAATACCTAGCTACCTAAGACAAGTTAAAAAAAAATTACAGTTTACTATTTGTGGTGGTCATATCAAGGAAAAGTACATCTATATGCTATTTGGTCAAGTGGATTAGAGTGTGGTTAAAAAATACAAGGCTGTGGAACAGTAGGAAAAGTAAGTTGTAGGAAGAATAGCACTGTTTAGCAGCCCTTTTTTTGCACAGAAGTGAAGTACACCAATAATTAGAAGCCTGCAGCTGCTGTGAAAATTACCCTACTTCGCTATTAGTGTATCCATGAGGTGTCTTCTATTTCTATGGCACAATCTATATGTAACACACAGAAGGTTTCAGTCCAGACTTGTAGAATGAACCTCTGTTTCTAATGATAAGGCAGTGAAGAGTGGGGAGCACAGTTTTAAAAATATTATTTTTATTGGCATTTATAATCATACACTTGTACATTCACATAAATAAATTCGAGATGTACTGGCTATCGAACACATTATAAGTAATTTCTGTCCGTTCGGGCAGTGGGTCTAGAGCTGGCAACGTTCCATACAATACAAAGGTAATCAGGTGATCAAACAGTGCAATTGAATGTTACACATGTTGCTCTGTGTACCCCACCGCAGTGTGCTGATGGGCCAAGTCCACCCCATCCATTGGTTCAGTCGTGCCTGTACCAAGTGTTTTCGCAGTCCATAGGGCCTGACAGGCATCAAGTTGTGATGTGCCATCTTTAACCATTCTCGCTTAGAACCAAGTTGTGTGTGCCATTACATAATAAAACTATTGAACTGTAGCATGAAAAAACAAAATCAGTCTATGCATACTTTGTCTCTATTACTACTCCTCTCAATTTGGGGGGGGGCCGCGCCCCATCATGGTCCAAACAGGGTGGGGTCGCCTAGTCGTCGGTGACGTCAAGACCGCCCTCAAGTTCCGTCAGTAATCCACCGCTGCAGTGGGAGGGAGGGGGAAAAGGAACCAGTAAGGGCCCCCACAGGGGAAGGGCCCAGCACAAGCAAGGCGGGCAGTCGGGGCCAGTACGTGTCTATGCCAGGAGTCGTGGCGTCGCCTCTCTGGCGGTCTTCCCGCCCTCCTCCCTGTGCATTCCTGTAATTTAATTCCCTTGTACTGGGGCCGTCCCACCCTCCTCCTCCTCGCTATTGGGGCAGCTCAGGTGTTCCCAGTTGAATAGAACCTCGCTCCAAGCTTCGGCGATGGGGCACCTACGCCAGCCCTTCAGTTCTTCCCTGTGCAGAGCCCTGCCCTCCGCCGCCGCCGCCCAACGTGTCACCTCCAGGGTCCAAGCCCCAATCGGTGGCCCCATGGCTGATTTCCATGAGATCGCGATTCGCCTCTTGGCCGAGGCCAGGGACAGATCAATAAAGTGGCTCCCGACTTTGCGCTTAGGCGGTCTGGGATATAGCCCCAGGAGACAAACCTTCACCGAATGGGCCAGCACGCGGCCTAATGTGTCGTTAAGTTTAGTCACCACTGCCTCCCAAAACCGTTGTACAGTTGCACAGCTCCACGTAATGTGGAGGAAGTCTGCATCTAGTTGCTGACACCTTGGGCATTCTCTGGGCTCACCTCCAAAGGCATCCTGTATGCAGTGCGGGGTCATATATGTCATATGGACATAATTAAACTGTAAATATTTGAGGCGGGAACTGCTGGGGACCTTCTTGGGAGACTCTAAAACGTGCTTCCATTCTGCATCAGTGAGTGTCCTGTTGAGAGATCTCTCCCATTTCCCCCCTTTAAATCTAACAGCGGGGACAGGGATGCCTCCAGGAGTGATGCGTAGAACCAATTAATTTGATGCCCGGCTGTGCCCAGCGTAATCGCGGAGTGGAGAACCCCATGCGTCACTGGTTCTTCTCGCCCTGCACCCCACAGTCGCTCAAACGTCCTCACCAGCGTCTCATACAAGAGGAACTGGCCAGGTGGGAGTCCACAGCCCTCCACAAGCTCCGCAAACGGAAGCAAGCATTGGTCCTGTAAACAGTCCCCGGTCGTGTCGATCCATGCCACAGTCTGCCAAGCAGACAATTGCTCTGTTCCCAGAATCGCCTGAGGCTCTCCATGGGGTAGCCCTATCAGTGGCAGCGCCGGTGAGTATCTCGGACCTGCCGGTAGCCGAACCATACATCTTTTCCAGCACTGTAAGGCTGTGGTCTGCAAAGTCGATGCATAGGGCACTTTTGTGGCTGGGTTCAGCAATTTGGCCAATAATCGTGGGTGTTGTCCTGGCTCTACTAAGTATGTTCCTTCCTGATGTACCCCTTCCAACCACTGCGCCAGCCACTGCAATTGCGCAGCCAGTTGGTAAAATTCAAAATATGGCACTCCCAGTCCTCCCTCTCTCATAGGACGCCGCAGTGTCCGCAACGCGACTCTGCGTCTCCCATCTGCCCATAAAAGGTCACGTACTAGCTCGTCCAATGGCTTAAACCAGACCGCAGGCATCATAACCGGTAGATTGGCGAAGAAATATAATAAGCGGGGCAGCATGACCATTTTCGTCAGGGAGATTCTAGCCATCAAGAGTAACCGCAACGAGCTCCAAAAGGCCACACTAGACCGCAATGAACGTACTGCCCTCCCCAAGTTACCCTGCCTCATATCATCCAAGGAGTGGAAAATCTGAATACCCAAATACTGAAAGGAAGCCGGTGTCCAGTTGTACTCGTCCGGAAGATCTTCAGGTCTAGGGGAAGGTCCAGCCACCGGGAACAAGTTTGTCTTGCGGCAGTTCACCTGTAAGCCGGACTGGCTGCCAAACCCCTCCAGTACCGTAAAAGCAGAGTCTGCCCCCCCCCCCCCCTAGCAGCATCGTTAAGATAGATCAACAGATCGGCATACAGGGAAATTATGTATGTTCTCCCTTTCAACAGTATCCCTAGTCCCTCGCCTCCTGTATGGAAAAAGTTCAGCCAGCGGTTCCACTGCCAGTGCGAACAGCAGCGGGGACAAGGGGCATCCCTGTCGGGTCCCGCGGGTTATTGCGTACTCTGGGGAAATAGTGCCGCCAGTCTTGACCCGCGCCGTTGGGGATTTATAGAACAGCTGGACCCACTTCTGCCAACCCATACTCAGTCTCATCTTCCGCATTACCTCCATTAGGTAGTCCCAATTGACCGTATCGAACGCTTTCTCCAGGTCCACTGAGAGAAGCGCAGCCCGGGGCAGGCTTTTCGCCTCAGAATGGTACAGAACAGAGTACAACCGACGTAGATTATACAATGTGTTACGGGAGGGGACAACCCCGTTCTGGTCCGGATTAATCAGATTTTTCATGTGGGGGAGCAGTCTGAGCGCCAGGATTTTACTAAGTAACTTAGTCGGTGTTAAGCATAGACTAGGGTCTATAGTCCAGCACTCCGGCTTCTAAGCGCTTGGTCTTGGGGAGGGGTATTACAGTTGCGGATCGTATGGAGGGCGGCAAGTGTCCCAACCGAAGGGCTTTGTTATACATGGTTACCAGGCGAGGGGCCAACGCTGTTCCATATTTCGCATAAAACTCGGCAGGCAGGCCATCTGGGCCAGGTGTTTTGCCTCCAGCCAGCAGACCTATGGCTCCCCTGACCTCCTGAAGAGTGATCAGATCCCCCAGTTCTTCCACAGTGTCTTCCTCAACCTCCGTCAGGGGAGTGGGGAGCACAGTTATTGCAAGATCAAAACCCTGTCAGCAAACAAAAAAAATAGATGGGCCACCACATTTTGGGCTTCTTGGAATTTTGGCAACAGGTAATTTGGGCGTTCATAAATACTTTATGTTGGTATAGGATTTCCCCTGCATGGAGACTGGGGGTGTATCCCTTCCCTGAGTGCCTAACTTCTTGTAAAACTGATAACCTGACTTTTATTTTGACCCTGACATCACGCTAATCTACTTTATACGCAGAGGCCAAGGCCTGTCCATGACAATGCGAGTTCCATGTGAGGTCCCTGACCTGTCCTGTGACGTGAAGGGGTATACCAAGCATACCTTCTTATAGTGGATTGCTATCCCTGTTGTGGGTGTATTGCGTAAGGTGGAGAAGGACGCAGATCATGGTTTGGGATCTACAGTATAACCAGACCTTTTTCTCTGCCAGTGAGAGTGCGGTCTACGAACCCTTCTCTTGTAAAGTAATACTGTAAAACTAAGAACCTTACAACAACATATTGTGTGTGTGTGTCTGTCTGTGGGTCAGAGTGCTGACACAAGTGCGATCCATCTTGGATGCCCCTGGGTTGGCATGGCACAAGATGGAGGATGAAGACCGCTTCCCTAGACAATGGAAGTGTATTGCCTGCATTTTTGTGGCTGTAGAGTGGCAGTCCAGACACTAAAGTGAAAAGGATGGGTACAGGGCTGCTACCTTTAGAAATTCCAATAAGACTTTGTTAGCAAAGGGCTGCTGATGAGTTCTTCCTGACCACTTCAACTTGGTCTATAGTAGGGGTGATGGGTGGGACTGCAGTTTCTGTTGTACAAGGTGAGGAAGTTTATTGTTTTGGCCTGCCCTCTTTTCTATCCCTGATTACTGCTTCAAGAAGGCTGAGGACAGCCAGCACAAAGATTTCATATTACATTGTGCTCATGTTTTGGAAGTCTGACCCAGTGCTTCCTGTTGTGAAAAGCATTGCTTTACACCAAGATTATGTCCGGAGAACAGCCTGGCAGTAACATTTGAAAAGGCACCAACCCAAATCGGTTTTGAAGTATGAGAAAGTGGATCCACAGCCCATAAAAATGTATATAAAAGTGAGAACAAAAGCACCTCACTTTGTTCCAGTTCTAAGTTATTCATGACCAAAGAAGGGATCACTCAACAGATTAATTCAAGGACTGCTATGTGACCTGTACTTGTATCAGCCATTCTGCCAAAGGTGAGGGTTCTTCACCTGACGTGCACTGTTTGCTTGAGTAGGCGAGGGTCTGCCTATTGCTTAGAAGCATGCCTACCTGCTGATTCTGGAAAGGTCACTGGTCAATGGGCCTGGGCTTATCTGAGGAAGGAGATTAAACTGATGAGGTTTGTAAGGAAACAGGCATGAGGGAGAGTTAGAAGTGCTTTATTAAATACCAGGGTGTGTCAGAGAGAGACGGGTACCCATGTCCACAGGGGATCCAAGTGTAAGGCTGAGTCTTTGTAACCTTTTGTTAGGCAAATATATGTGAAGCTGACATCCAGATGTGATCCTCTAGACACTTCATTGGGCTGTGTTGTGGGCCTATCAAGAGCTGTCTCACTCCTGCTGTGACAGACTGCTTCCTGGACAAAGGACGGGACAGAGGAGTGGGCACTTCAAGTGGGTACCCCCCCACAACACAAACTTCAAAGACTAAGACACTGAATAGCGTCTGTGTCTGGAAACGATTATAAAAAGGGGAGCTTGAATCTCCAAAAAAATGTCAAATTGGAGCTGTACATCAGTGTGAATAAGATCAGCACGACTTCTGCCTGTTGATATCAGGACTGGAGACTGGGGACATCACCCACTGGAATCAAGACCACTCACCCTGGAACCTGGAGCCCCAGTGCCTGCCTGCTGAGACCAGAGGACCCTATAAGGACAACGTCCACCCCAAGTTGTATCCTGAATACCTCAAACTCACACACACCAAACCCCTGTTCTTCCTCCCGTACTACCCCCCCCCCCTCTCAAAGCACCATAACATGAATAGGAAGGAATTACAACTGCTAAAATGCTTACTCTTCAACACAGAATGCATGAAGAAAAATTGTGTAAACCTTTTTTGACCTACTCTCCGACCCACACCAGACCTCACCTTCATTACAGAAACATGGCTCATCAAAGACTTTGCACCCACGTGCCACAAAACCATACCACCAGATTTTCTCATCAACAACAACTGCAAAATACAAGCTCCAAGGATGGGAGGGTTTCCACGCTCCAATCTGCTGTATGCAGACGACCTTGTGTTGATCAGCCGAACCCCTATTGGTCTCCAACACCTGCTAGATACAACCAGCAGTTATTCAGCTATTAACGGTCTAACTATCAATCTCGAAAAATCGAAGGTAATACGACTAAACCAGAAAAAGATAACATCCAGTTACTGTTGGCATTTGGCAGGCACATCAATAGAAGCATTCGAAGAAAACAAGTATTTGGGGGTGACAATAGACAACAAAGGCACATTTAAACACAAAAGGAAGCCATCAAGAGAAGAGGCAATTCAATTGTGGTAGCTTTAAAATCCATCAAACACAAAACTGCCGGTCCAAGCTTTACCCCACTGTTACAAGTTTTACAAGATAAGCTCATTCCAGCCATCACTTATGGGAGTGAGTACCTGAGGGGAAGAGACGCGGACATTCTGGACAGAACAGTCTCAAGATCGGCAAGAATGATATTCGACCTACCCAATTATGTCTCGCCCGCCCAAATCAAGCTGGAATTCTGCCTACAGACCCAAAATTGCCCACAAAGGTGCCTATGTCAAGTGCTGATACAGGATCAAAAAGTCTGAAACAGGAACCCTGAACACCCACCTATGGAATGAAATGCACTCAAGGAAGGACTGTGCGGCCATGGGCTATCTGACCGCATCAATAAATCGTCTAGGCCTTGAGGACCTCTGGGCGGCCTGAGGGACTCATAACAGTTTTAAGCAACTTGTAAACAAGACGGTGAAATGGCTGTATATAGTGGAAGACAAGGCAGCACTCAATGAAAGAGCCCACGGAAGGTTCGTCCTGCAGAGCTACGCCAGGCCATTCCCACAATCCTATTTAGGTGCTGGATTCAACAGGAGAATGAAAGAAAAAATATCTTCTCTTCCGAATGGGCATTTTACCAATCTTGCAGCACCTCCCTCCTTGGAAACGATTACTGACATTGACCAATTGCCGCTTATGTGAGAAAGTGAAAGAGAGTGTCTTACACCTATTATGTATCTGCGGGGAACTGCAACTTGAACGTCGACTGCTACTGAATCCCATCTTTAATCCTGCAGACCAGCAGTGAAGGCATGCCTTGGAAGTGGAGACGCACAGTTGGTGTGTTGCTTTGCACGATTTATGGAGGCGGCAGGAGAAAAAATTCAGAGAATAAGCGACCAGCAATCACAGTAACCAAAAGAACCTCACAGTGTTGCTGCTCAGTGAACCGTATGTACTCAGACCAAGGTCCTTGCACCTCAAACCCCATCAGCAAGCTGCACACCTTTCTGTCTCCCTCCCCCCCCCCACTGCCCCCCTCCCCTGAACACCCCCTCTAAAACCAGAAATCCCCTCCCCCCTCTAATTGATTGGGACCTCTAAGTCTCACCCTCCCCACTTCGGGGCTCCGACACAGCCGCTTGGGATATTGGAATGATCAGGACCCGAAACAACAAGCCAGAGCACAACGCCCAATAGTAAAACTCCTTTTCGGCAGTGCATAGATCAATTGAGTAAAGCATTGTGTCTTATTTTTACAGAGCTTCAAACCTGGATTTGTTACTTATTGAAACCGGCCCCCACGCACACTATCCCCTTCTTTATTCCTTTTATGGTAAACACATAATTTTAAAACTTGATAACTTATTGTTATGGCTTTTCAACAAACCAAGAGACTTAAAGTCATCCATCTTCATTTATAATGCCCCAGGCACTTTACGTGATCGCAATATGCAAACTTAAAAAAAAATAAAAAAATGCTTAAGGTCAATAATGGAGTTCGTACTTACCTTGTTAATTTCTGCACATTGAACCAGCCCTTAGAGGTTGCATTTGTCAAGCTGCTAAGTAAGACTGAATCTTGTTAGACAATTTAAGCTAGTAATGCACCCAGGACTCCAGTCTAATATTCCAGGACCCAAGTAATTTGCTTGTACACTGATCGTATCGTTAACTAGTTGCAAATTTGTATACCTAAATAGTTTGAGACAAATATTTTATGACCGATCGCAAAATCGAAGCTTTTGTCTTTTTATTGGTTGATATTAACCAGGAATTAATGTTTTATGATATGCTCTTCGATCTTTTAATCACAGATTTCATGGAACTATGCCTTTTATGTGAAAATTGTTAAGGTTTTTATTAACTAAACAAAAAAAATTACTTGCTTATTATTGCAGCGGGCCTGGCAGCCATCCATAAAACATCACTAAAATATTGAAATCCACACCATGGGTGGCTGTGAATCCTTGATGAGAAGATGTCCGTTCCATCTATAGCTTATTCCTTTCTCTTAATATAATGACCAGCAGACAGCAGTGTAAACTTTAAAGATGGTTTGCTAGATACAGTGAACAACACCCTTCTGGGCCAACCAAACCTATATATTCTAGGAGAACCAAACATATGGTTTGATAAGAATCTAACCACAGCTTTCACAACCAACCTTGAGGTCTTCAACCTGCATAAAATTGTTCTAGCCCAACCCACTCTGCTGGGCTCACTCTAGTTGTTATTTTTGCACCCATGGGATAACCACTGTTACACACAACTCCTCCCCATAAGCTGGAGTGACCATAACATGGTCACTTTCGAGATTAACCTATTGATCAACAACACTTCAAAGGCACCAAAAACTAACAGCAAGAAATGCTTGTGCAGGTAATGTAAAAAACTAGACATCCAAAAACTCAACTCCCATCTTGCAAATACCCTAATAAACATCCAACTGAAAGATACGCACCATCTACAACTGGATCGCCACTGCACTGGGCAAACAGATGCAAATAACTACAGCCAGGGTTGACCACCATCAGAACACCACATGGATTAATGACAACATTAAAAGAATGAAAGCACAACTCAACAAACTACAAAGCAAGTGGAGAAAATCTAGAGATGAAACCGACAAAAGCACACTACGCCACTATCACAGAGCCTACAGAAGAGCCATCAGAACCACAAAAAGCCACATACGCATAACTGAAGCCGACTACCCTTCCTAAGAATTCCACAAGATTCTAGCAGAATTCTGCAATTCTGAGTGCCAAAAAACTGAAAGAGCACAATCGCAAGTCTTCTGTGACAAAATCTCCATGGAATTGATCTCAACAATTAAAACGATATAAAATTACCTTAAAGAGAACATAGACAATGCCACACAAACACATGACCTAACCACCATAGAATGAAACAAAAGTAATCATCAATCAATACTTACTTTCAATACCCTTTCAGAAAAAGATTTCCTCAACATTGTCATCGTAAGCAGACCATTCGGATCACCTTCAGACTCCGAGTATCTGAAAATATGTAAAGATATCCTTTGCATAACCTTTGCAGAAGAAGTAGTAGATGCCTAGTCTACAAGTCCCTAGAACTAGGTGCATTCCCACCCGACCTGAAAACCTCCTACATTAGACCACTTCTCAAGAGTAAAAACGTTGTCTCATCCGACTCCGCAAACTACAAGCCCATGTCAAATAGACCATTCTTACGAAAAATATTTGAAAGAGCAGTGTTTACTCAACTTTCTAATTTTACAGAACTTAATGCAGACCAACAGTCTGGCTTCCGACCAGGCAAAGGCACAGAATCCGCCATCTTATTCATTTGGGATGATCTAAAACTCACAGTGGATAGGAACGGAGTGGGCACCCTATGTCTTCTGGATTTATCAGGTACATTTGACACTGTCCACCATCACACGCTCCTACAAAGGCTCCATCTCGGAGTATGTGAAAATACTCTAAAATGGATTGTTTCTTAACTCAGACAAAGTGTAGTTTACCTAACACCTTTCACATCAGCTCCTCAGACCCTGCTTCCCTCAGGGTTCCATTGTATCCTGTCTATTATTGAACATCTGCATAGCCTTCTTACAAAGCCTGATTAAATCATTCAACCTCACCTGTTACGACTATGCATGTAACACCTAAATCTGTTTAAACATAGATGGTCCGAAAGACCTCTACAGGTCAAAAAGTAGTGACTGCCTTTTTGCCATAAACACACGGATGATGACTAACCATCTGAAACTCAAAGACCGAGATCATGACCTAAGGACAATGACAAAAATACCAGCCTCCCACCATATGGTCGAAGCGAATCGAGACCCCTACAGCAACTTTAAGAGAAGTCAGACCCAGGAGTAACCATGGATTCATCCTTGATATCATGTTAACAATGTCACAAAAAGTGCCTTCTACTCAATGAAAACACTGCGTCCCATCTTCACATACCTTGGATAGCAACAGAAACTGCAAGCCATCCTCACACTTGTGATCTCTGAGCTTGACAATGCCAACAGCCTATACCTTGGGGAACCGGCATTGGTCATACGCAAAAAACAACTCATCCAAAATACTTCTTCACTTCTTCTTCTCCACCCAACAGAACACATGACTTCAGTCTTTCAATTACTCCACTGGCTACCTATAGCTAGAAGGACCGTGTTGAAGGTACTACACACTGTCCACAGAGCTGCCCAGGAAAAGTACCACTAAGCATATAAGTTAAATACAAGCAATACAAACAAAACGGGACACTGGTTTGAACCACTTATTATAGCACTGTATCATTAGAAAATCCATAGCGGGGCGCTGCTTTCTCAGTACAAGTCGCCAACCTCTGGAGGTCACTACCTGCCAGCATTCAACGCATTCAGGAGCACGTACACTTTAGAAGGCAGTTGAAAACCTAGCTAGTTCCAAGATCACTACATCTTCTCACACATTAGGGATAGAAACTGGTTAGACAATTGCACCTTCAACTCAATATCCAGCTTTCAACTCACAGGAAACAACCCAACCAGCAAAGTACTTTCTAAATGCAGATAATCTACGAAGGACTGACTTATGATTCGCCAGTGTATTATTTAGATATTTCAATTCATATGTAAAGTTTCTGGCCTACACCAATACTAATACCATAACACTCAGCGGTCGGCAGACAACTGTAACTTACACCTCTTACTCTCACATACGACATATCTGCTACGGGGCTTGTCCATCACCAGTACTTTACAGAGCCAATAAACCAGTCATCACCAAATGAACAGCCACGAAATAACTGAAGAGATCGGTCAAGCACTCCTGATCTATTGGAGGACTTTAATCTAGTCCACTACTGCAGGCTCCACATAACTATACACTATGACCACTACTTTACATCTCACAAAGACACTGATATGGGATGATGGCAACAATATCCATCCCAGCAGATTTCTCCACTTTCTCCAACCATGCGTACTCTGGACCAAAACTATAAACAACATTTCAGGTTGGACAACCCAATGCAGTAACCAGCTAAATAGACTACGAGCATAAGAAATATGCTGACAGATTACTGAAATCCATAAACTGCACATCTGTCTCGCACACCTCATTATCCACCACACTGTTACGTGTTGCCTTCCAGAACACGATACCAGCACCTTGATGGTCATAACGCACAACATGTAAACACTTCTCTCAAAGAATCACAAAACAAAGACAACATCCTTCCAACCACACACCCTTACATGGCTTAGTTTGCTGCCCATGTAGGTAAGCACTTCTGTGCCCCACATAGGGGTAGTAAGCACTAAATTAATGCTGCAATACAATACAATACAATACAAATCAATATGAGTGTAACAAAAGAACTCAATGACCATATTTCTTACAGGGTTAGGATTTAGCACCTCTTATTGTAAGATACAATTTGAAATAAATCTCAGACAGGATTTTTGTTACAGGCAGTGAAGGGAATGTGGGGGATCCAGCCGGATCTCGAATACAGCAGCTATTATTGAGCCGTATCAGGAATCATAGCTCACAGAGCTATATTAGGATTCCAACTTTATAAACTGCAAGTAACCAATGGATTTTTGTGTCAAAAGCAGTAACCCACTTAGCTATCTACATAAAATATAAATTTGTGATTCTGTGCTGTAGAGTTTCTAAAAAAAACAAATGCATAAGTTGACTGTCAAACTCCGCTTTACAAAACTCCTCCCCTCGTTACTCCGCACCCTTTCCGCAGTAATTTCTTTTTTCCATTTCCAACACTGGCTGGCGGTCAGGTCAACTCTTGGGCACAATGCCGCACAATATTTTGTCATTATGTACATTTAAGAAACGTGCTGTCACTGCTGTCTAACCTGAGTAAAATTGACTTCTGCCACAGACCATGCTGTTTGGTGATGGTATCCCTCCACTAAACCACTCTGCAATGGAAAATGTCTGAATTGTACCCCGTTACTCTTGTTCTGAAATTGTGTAATAATGATGTGGACTGCAGAGGGCCCTGTTAATGTAGGAGTATGAGGTCTGATGTGTCATCTATGCTCGCTTAAGTGTAAGGGGATTAGCTCCTGCTGAGTACAGAAAACATCAACATATGGTTATGGGAACTGTATGGTAGTTTTATTTGAAAATCGCACAGACAATTGACTGTGTAGCTGTCTTTGTGTATCCACATTGATTTTAAATTCGACTGACAGGGCCCTAAAGGAAACACCTAAATGTCTGTCATTCTGTACACTGAAGGTGCGTCGGATGAAGAATGTGGTCCCTAAGGAATGTATTGTGATGTCAGTCATGAAGCAATGTCATATATGTATGTGTGTGTGTATATATATGTGTATATATAAATAAAAAACGATACCCTTTCAGGCATAGAGTGACGCATAAATTATGCAAAAAAGAAGCCGAGAACTCTGGGTAGTTCTCAAGTTTAGGTGGAACGCAGCTCCTGTATAGAGCACCCTCAACACCAGCGACACTCTAAATCTGCTCACCTCAAATTTCTGCCTTTCCATCAAAGTCTTTAAGCATAGGATTAGCACACTGCTATCCACGCAGTGATAGAAAGGGGCAAAGTCTTTTCGCCATTTCTACAGCAAAGTGTTTAAGCATAGGACTAGCGCAGTGCTATCCATGCCGAGCTATAAAATGACAAAAGCCTTTTACCACTCCAGGCACAGTATTGCAGCTTTGAATTGGTAAAATAGCAACCAAGCCAACCTGAAATGAACAAAAGCAACCCCTGACACGTGTTTCACTCTCATTAGAGCACTTCAGAGAGGTATAGCTTTGTCCAGACACAAGGGAGCACAATACCCTTTCAGGCATAGAGTGATGCATTTTGTCATTTTACAGCTCGGCATGGATAGCACTGCTACAATTGAAAGGACAAAAGATAGGTTTTAGGTTTCAATCATCGACGAGTTGCCTCAACACATCAAAACTTGTAAGTCGGGCTCCCTCTCAAATGCAGTACCCATTAACAATCTCCAATAGGATGTTCCAGAAATCACCAAACAATCTACAAGAATATTAATCTGGCACTGCAATCTGGAATTGTACCTAAAGATTTAAGAAAGCAAGCAACTATCAAACTGTAATTTTAATAACCTAATTTGGATCTGCAAGATCCAATAAACTATCATCCTATCAGGTTAATACTTGCGGTCGCAAAACTCTTCAAAAAAATATTGGCTATCATCTGTGGAACTATTTTGATATCGGCTAACTTCTGGAAGACTCACAAGTGTGTTTCTGTTCTCCCCGGAGTACAACATCAGCATTCATAGCTGTTCTGGATGATCTGTTTATTTGTTGGCTGACATCAAAAATTCTATCAGTCCCCTAATGTTGTTGAAACTATCTGCTGTCTTCGGATTGCCTGTCTGAACACAGGATAATGGGCACTGCCTTAACATGGCTTAAATCTTTTCTAGATAATCGCTTGTAAAAGGTGATGTTAAACAATGTTGTCTCCTTCCCCTTCCCACTACAAACTGAAGTACCCAAGAGTGGACACTCATCCTATTTATTCAGTATTTATGTTAGATCTCTCCTTGGTATTGCCAGAAATTTTGGGTGCTCGACTTATTCTTACACTGATGACACCCAACTTATTTTTAGTCTAATTGGATCCACGCTTCAGCATTGCTGGACTGTTTGAACAATGTTAAACACTGGATGACTTACAATGGCTCAAAATATACATGGACCAAACTGAGATTTTTGTAATAGGCAAGGACCATACATCATGGCTGTCCCTTGGTTTACTGTCTCAGGCTCTCATCTGTAGCGAAAACCCTGTGTAAACAATATTGCTGTTAAGCTTGATTCTAAACTTAAAATGAACATCCAAATCTCTTCGGTTGTACAAACATGCTCCATGCTTTTACACAAGCTCAGACCGGTTCTCCCTCCATTATCACTTGATGCCAGAAAAACTATAGTGACTGTTCACCAGCTTGATTATTGTAGCCCGCTCTACAGTGCCATCTATAAACGACAGCCAACAAGACTTTAGACTATTTAAAATTCGACTGCGAGAGCCACTGTTCACACACCAACGATACACCTCAGCCAACCCCATCATTTATAAACTCCTTTGGTTTCACAATCATGTCTTTTTCAACCCCTCCCACCCATCTACAGAAGATACACCGAATGATGCATAACAGCTCCATAAGCCATAACTAGGACACAGGTCTGTGACACATAGGTATTGTTTACACAGGGTTTTCGCTACAGATGAGAGCCTAAGACAGTAAACCAAGGGACAGCCATGATGTATGGTCCTTGCCCATTACAGAAATCTCCGTTTGGTCCATGTATATTTTGAGCCATTGTAAGTCATCCAGTGTTTAACATTGTTCAAACAGTCCAGCAATGCTGGAGCTTTGATCCAATTAGACTAAAAATAAGTTGGTTGTCATCAGTGTAAGAATATGTCGAGCCCCCAAAATTTCTGGCAATACTAAGGAGAGATCTAACATAAATACTGAATAAATAGGATGAGTGTCCACTCTTGGGTACTTCAGTTTGTAGTGGGAAGGGGAAGGAGACAACATTGTTTAACATCACCTTTTACAAGCGATTATCTAGAAAGGATTTAAGCCATGTTAAGGCAGTGCCCATTATCCTGTGTTCAGACAGGCAATCCGAAGACAGATAGTTCCAACAACATTAGGGGACCCATAGAATTTTTGATGGCAGCCAACAAATAAACAGATCATCCAGAACAGCTATGAATGCTGATTTTGTACTCCGGGGAGAACAGAAACACACTTGTGAGTCTTCCAGAAGTTAGCTGATATCAAAATAGTTCCACAGCTGATAGCCAATATTTTTTTGAAGAGTTTTGCGACCGCAAGTATTAACATGATAGTTTATTGGATCTTGCAGATGCAAATTAGGTTATTAAAATTACAGTTTGACAGTTGCTTGCTTTCTTAAATCTTTAGGTACAATTCCAGATTGCAGTGCCAGATTAATATTCTTGTAGATTGTTTGGTGATTTCTGGAACATCCTATTGGAGAATGTTAATGGGTACTGCATTTGAGAGGGAGCCCGACTTACAAGTTTTGATGTATTGAGGCAACTCGTTGATGATTGAACATGTAAAGTGATCGGATCAAGGAGATGAATGAATATTATTATTTAATTCTGAACTGTATGGTAGTCTTTTTTGGTTGTTGCAATATTAGATGCTGACTGTTTGAAAGATGAAAGAGCAGAGCGAATCAGCTTAATCTTTTGTTTAAAAAAAAAAAAAAAGTCAGCCAGCTTAAATTAGTTTAGGCATAGAAAGATTGGAAGACATTAGCTGAGTTGAGAGTATGATTGTTGGACAGTTCATTCATTATTTTGAAAATCTTTCTGTTTATTAATTGCATTATAATGCGATTTGAGTAGTGTTGTTTTCCAACTTTAGTAATGACTTTCTTCTAGTTTTTTCTTCTAAATTGTTTTAAGCTTGGAATCATACCGAATACGCCACATGCGTTCTGCCAGCCTTACTACAAGTGTCATAGTACGAAGATTGTCGTTGAAACATAAAGCATGGTTCATGTTCTTTGTTATGGAATTACTTATCGTATTATATGTTAACCATTAAATTGGTAGCATATTTTTATTTTGAGCACCTAGCAACAAATCCTGTCATGGGGCTTGCTGCTGCTCAGTGGTGCCACCTTCACTCGTCTACGGGGGCACCTTTAGGCAGGAACATTGGCAACTTCTTCCCAGCCCTGCGCACACATTTACAAGATATTGACCTGTCACCATGCTCCTTACTGGAAGCTGCATGGTACTCAAGGCCTTGCGTTGTCAGTCATTCTAATTTGTGTGTATGGGCCTGGGACAGCCTCATATGTTTTAAATTGTACACTGTAGAAGAGGCCGATGGCTCAGCATGTGTGCTTATATAGACCTGGCATGTCTTGCAGGTCGGGTTGACCAGGGCATTGTTGTCTCTGGTGCTTTCAGGGTTGCTACTTTCGTGGCAGCAAACCAACTGACAAAGACCTCAAGCTACCAAACCACAGATATCCACGTAGGCATGCAGTCTGGTGCTCCCCAACAGTTGGCGCCTGCCTATCTTTAATGTAGAGCAAGTCCTGGGTTAAAATACTAAAATAGCTGAGGGGCAAAATTGAGGAGCTTCAGTAAACCTGGAGGTGTGGGCCTTAGAAGTACAATAGCAAGGCTGCTCCAGCTCAGCCACATGGCTTTGTCCTTAAGCACTACACTAGTTGTGGAACCCAACAAGCTAGCGTGGAGGTGCATCAGCCCAGCTAGTGAACCTCTGCTGTACAGGGAGGCGTAACAGTTCAGGCTTGATGTTCATCTGTAGAGCTGGGAACCCAGTGTTAAGATGCAAGTGCTGCTACATGTCAGCACCATGGTACACTATTGGACCTGTGCGTGGGGGTCCAGCTAAAGAAAGAGCAATAAGAGTCTACTGCCAATCCGATTTGGTTAGCATTGGTAGAACTGCGAGAGGAATCAGGACTGGAAAAGCATGGGGCGCAGCAGGTGACCATTACTAGTGCTCTGGCTGTTGACTTAACTCTGCAATAGCAGGGAACGTGTCAGGTTAGGTAGGTGTGGGCCTCAGCAACACAACGGGGCTAGGCTGCAGGAGGATTCATCAGGTCTGGATTGCGGGCATTGATAATGGATACTTCCTGCTGGGCAGGCTATGAGGTTTCTCATTGTGTAAGCAGGTGGTTAATGTTGAGAAGCTCTGAAGTTTACACAGTAACCACAATGGCACATTTTTACTTCGGAGGGACCATGGCATCAGGCAGCTGAGGTCCATGACATGGGAACGTGTGCATTGCCCGATCTGTGGGTTTAATTGACAATTCCCGGTTTCCTTCATAGGACTACTACTATTTGTGCTAGGATGATATAAGACAAGTAATTTATTTCTTCTTTAATGCTTTACTCAAAGAGATCTCTTTAATAGCTGGATCTGTTTTAGTAGTACATTGCAAATGTGTACTTCAGGCCAATAATAAGTCATTCAGGAGACAATCAATGTATGCTCTTTGATGCCTGAAAAAAAAGCAGCCTAGAGGAGGTTCTTGTAAGAGTACAGTTAAATTGTAGGATGTTTCCCCATAAGAAATATCTAACCCTTATGAGTCAGGAGTGGAGTCAGCACTCCAGCAAATGGAAGTCTCGTATTGTGTTGGTAATGTGACAAATGCAAAAAGAACAGTTGATGGACAGAATGCAGAACAATGTCATACATTCACCCCAGTACGGAGATCTGGGCCTAAATCCATCGTTTTTTTTGCTCACCATTCCATTCCAGTTTGAACCCAGCCATATGCAAATCAGTCTTGACCCTGTGCCCAGTGGGAACAGTCCAGCCCAAACTGCCAGGCCAGGTCGGGTCCTCCCTGGACTGGAAACAAGCATCCTAGGACCGGTTTCGGGGTTTCACCCCTCATCCGCAAGGATAGCTTGACTCCAGTGGCATGGAGAGCTCGGGACCCACGTCTGTGCATACCCATTCCACTCGGGGTGACAAATGCAAAAAGAACAATTGATGGACAGAATGCAGAACAATGTCATACATTCACCCCAGTACAGAGATCTGGGCCTAAATCCATCGTTTTTTTGCTCACCATGCCATTCCAGTTTGAACCCAGCCATATGCAAATCAGTCTTGACCCTGTGCCCAATGGGAACAGTCCAGCCCGAACTGTCAGGCCAGGTCAGGTCCTCCCTGTGACAGCAGCAAAGAAGAGTTCATGCACAACCTTATTCACTTGAGCGCATGAGACAGATGTGGCTAATGAACTGAGACCTATAATAATCACGTCTACATGCTTCTTTAAATCTGGTTTATAGTAATCTAGTTAAACAGTGACCATAACATTACAGTAATTAGGATAATGAACTTTATTTAATGGCTTCTGGGGCTGTTTCATCGTTCAATATCTACTTACAACAGATGTTGCTGCAATTAAATAATTCCTCAATCAGAGTTTGCTTTGCACATTTTTTCAAAGTCTTTTGCAAGTGTGCGTTCTCTTGCAGAGCAATCTAACCCTCTACTCCTGCATCTGCTCTTTCTGTGCTAGATCGCCTGCTCCTTTAGCTCCAGTGAAGTCTTCAGATAATGGAAAGTTTCTCCTGGAGATGTCTCTGGGTCGGCTCCTGCGACGTGCCTCTTCCAAAGCGTCCGGCCTCCTGGCCTTGAACACTAGTGGCAGTCCACCTACTATCCTTGATGGCGAGATCATATACTCCAAGAACAATGTGTGTGTGCATCCGCCAGAGCTTCTCCAGGGGCTTGGGACCCATCACCCAGGTGAGAACCTCCTCAACTCCCTTATTGTTCCCTTTCTGACTAAGCTCTTCTGTTCAGTAACTAGGCATGAATGACCACCCTTATAGGCTGGCATAATGAACAGAATTCTTCTGTATTTGAGCATTCGACAGGTGGGCATGTTGATCGTCATAATCACCTCATTGCTATGTCTTGTGTTTGTATGTATTCACTACACATATTCACACACATTCACAGGTATGTGGTCTACAATCAGCACTTATGTACAGCATACAAAATATCAGCACATTTAATATTTATAAATAAGTACACAGGTATTTCGAACTTAGTAATGGCACCAAATAGGAATAGCTGAGTCAGAAAAAACGTCAATTACACCACTAGTTGACAGTTAGACATGCTTGTGAAACATCAGAAAAATCGTTGCAAGATTTTCAAAATACGCATTATATAACCCAAATTTAATAGTATGCATGCCTCAAATAACGTTTCCAGCCACACACAAACAACATTTGGCTAGGTGTACGAGACATCTTAAAATAGAAATTTTAAATGCTCCTACTTTATTATAGAAAATTGTACCAACAAAGGTTAGCATGGTGCATATTCTTAAAACCTTTTAACAACCTAAAAACACATCTTAAAGAAACGTAACCTGTCGGCACATCCACTAAAATACCATGGGTGAGCAATAACACACATGCCTACTGTATCATCCAAATGCAAAGTGTACCGTCAGCAAAAAAGCATACAGCAAACATTGCAGAAGAACACTGGCTTTCAAACAGATGCCAGAAATCTGCTGAAAAGAAAAAAAGAAACTGCACAGTTCAGAATACAAAGCATAAACGAATTGCAAAACAAATAGCATGCAAGTCCTTACAAACACGAGAAATCGCCCGGACAGTCTGTGGTGGCAAGTGGTTTTAAACGTTATCAGTGCTACCTGCTTTAAATGCTTTTCTATGCAGACAAATTCCCATAGAACATCATCTACCTGTAGGAAATATTATAGTCCGTCCGTCACTCTTCACCCATCGTCTGCAGGGATTAGAGATACGACAACTATTCTAGTGTGACCACTCCAACACACATGCTGTTCAGCAGAGCAGCTCAAGGTGAAACAATAAGAAGAACTTCACACACCCAGCCCCCTGTGTGCACTCCTGCCTCCAACCTTCTGATTGCACGCACTCTTCAAACACAGTCGGGTGCATTCTGATCCAGGGGAAGCACTTGCCCTGCTACTGCGGACTATACCAGCCCTGCTCTTTCCCTGGCACTTTTGAAAGTCTCACTTCAACGTCTGTACTCAAGCCAGAAAAGTCAGTCTGTCGATCACTCACTCCCTGCCACAGACAGAAGGGAACTCTTCACAAACTTTGTTGCCTTCTGCTGGTAAAGGAGTTTGGCGGTTAAAGATGAACCTTAATCCTTGCATGGAGTTGTGGGCTGCGCTAAAAGGGATCACAGGTGGCCCAGGGGACATTATGCGCTGGTTATGGATGAAAACTGAGACACTGCTTGACGGGGGTTGATGATGAAGAGAGGCCTGCCTGCTCCGTTCTCGCGTGTGTGAAGAAGCACTAGTTGGATATTCTACCTATGACCATGACGTAAAAGTATGCTTCGTGTAGCACTTCTAGGACCTGACCTTTCTAGGCAACTTGTTACAACTAAACATGTCTGAAGTGTGAAGACTGGTTGTTATTCAGGCCAGTCCCAGGACTCTGGTACTTGTGAAAATCTTTTATATGATAGTGACAAGACCAGTCAGAGGCCTAAATCGTGAAGAGATCATCTGATTGGAAGCATGCGGAAGGATTTAGCACTTTTTTGCTATCGCCTGAGACAGCTGTTACTTGTGAGACATTTTGTTAGCTTACAGGGGGCTTAAAACCCGCCCATTGCTTCCCATTGGTTGGCTTCATTTTCACTCTCATTTCTTTGCTTCTGATTGGTCAGTGTTTGATGGCTTCACTTCCTCTCCGTGTGTTTATCCCTCCCCTGGAGCATGGCCCAAGTACTGCTTCATTTCCCAGTGAATGTCATTCTGCTGCTCACAGCTCTGTCTGCTTTTTTCTTTTACTTGTAGCACTCCATAAGACTACAGGTAGGCTGTTTCCCTCCCGTCCTTCTACCCCACTACCCCTCTGTGTTTCTGCTTTCCCCCTCCCACCCTCCTGTCACTCTCTGGTTATTGCTTGCCAATCCCACCCTCCTGTCCCTCTCCATGTTAATGCTTGCCACTCCCACCCTCCCCCTTGTTGCAAGCTCTCTTCCACACCCCCTTGATGCTTGCTCGTTGTTGCTTTCCTCCTCTCACATTGTTTCTTGACCCCTCCCAGCCTCCACCATTGTGGTTTGGCGTCTCCCCTTCTGTTTTTTGGCTACTCCCACCTTCCCTCTGTTGCATGCCCCTTCCCACCTTCCTGTCCCGGCAGAAAAAATAAGTCGAGATAAGCCTTCTCATACTTGATGTGAGATGTTGTCTTTATGATTACCCAGGCAATCCACATATGCCAGCAAGACATTTCACGTATACCTTGTATAGAGACTTTCAGCATGTCATTAATTTCACTTACATCTTGTGAACAGGTTTTTGCATGTCATAGCACATGGGTCTTGTACACAGATTTTAGCATGTTATTCCACATGAATCTTATACACAACGTTACTGCACGTGGTGCTACTAAACAGATTTTACTTTTAACTGTACTCGGAACAACATCTAGAAGAGGAACGCCACAGTTCATACTGCACGCTACATAATTAGTGGTTTACTACACTCAGAAGAGATGAAGAAAAGGGAAGCCTGTATTTGCAATTTTTGCAGATGTGGATTGTGTCCATTGGTATGTTGATTAAAAGAAATACAGGACACGAAGGTGAGCAATCGCTTTATTCTTTCCTGGACAGCCACCACACAACTCCTCCTCTAGGCTGTCGGGCTATCTTCTTCCAACTGCTCACATTCCAGGAATCTTTTCATAGCCAAGCAGTCTATGGCTACGACATAACCTAACAAAGGCTGACTCGAATAAACAAGATAGAAATTGGACACAGTAGAACACCACACACCGCCTTCTCTTACATAACAAAATGTTACCTTAAAAGAAACTCTTAAAAGAAACTCTACTAAAATACATATTATTGCTGAATAAAAGATTAACAACAAAACATACAAACTATCGGACATAGTCCTCTAAATAAATAGGTTGCCTAAATATACGACCCACTTTATTTTGATTAACCAAGACATTTTCCCCAGTGTTATTTTGAACACCGTCCTCATTGTGATTTAGAACCTCATCCTCATCATGATCCCATTTAACCTCCTTATTGCCCAAACTAGCACCACATTCCACCACATCATCCTTATTTAATCAATTATGTTTTCTTTCCCTTCTATACTTCTCCTTCCCTTACAACTCCTGCATTTAGCCATCCTGCTCATGTACCAGACATGAACATCACTCAATTTGGCTGCACTACAATAAACCTCTTCAACTGCTAGAGATGTTAAAAACTTACTCTTTCTTTTTTACTTTTTGTGTGTTTTTATGCTAAGTCTCTCCTGTCTCCAATTGTACCACTCTTGCTCAAGATTTATCATCATGATACTTTTTGTATTTCCTTTGTGCCTTCTCAATGTTACCCTTAACTACTTCCAATGACCAATTCGCTTATCTAGACTCATTCCCACAAACCTGACTATCCTTGGTGAATGGAACTCTTGCACGCATGATGGTGAGAGGACTGTACCCTGTACCAGTAGGGGTGATGGGATACATCCACACCATTTTCTTGATCTCTACCCTCCAACGTTTCTTTTTACACAGTGCCATTTGAAGAGCACTATTAATTACCCAATTGATTAGTTCCTCCTCCCCGTTATCATCTGGATGACATACAGAAACACACTAGAGTTCAATGCAACTTCATCTAAAAAAAAAAAACACTTTTAATTTTCTCAGCCGTGAATTGTGTGCAATTATCGGTAATACATTTTTTGGGTAATTCTCTATCTGGAAAATCTCATCAAGGAATGTCACCACATTAACTGCTTGGCACACTCCACAAAAGCTATTTCCAGCCACTAAAGTGAAATAATCAATTGCCACCAGAATGTTGCAACACTTTTTTCATCCACCACAGGATGTACATTATGTCCACTCCAATAATTTCCCAAGCTATACTTGGAGTTTTTTATGGGCATAATGGTGGCTTGATTAGGACTTGGGATTTTCAACATTCTCACAATTTGGGCAGCCTCTCGCAAAACGTTCTATTTTAACATCCACACCAGTATTTTTCCTTGATTCTCCTTTTATTTCAATACCAAGATATCCTTCGTTACAAAGTTCTATAACTTTCTTTTTTAACTTTTCTGGTGGTACTACTCTTTCACCTCTTAATTTTCACCACAAATGGACAATTGTTCACGCACCTCCCAAAATTTGCGTTAATCATCATCCATCAGTTTCTTCTCTTTCCAACCTTTCATTACAAATTATAGCTTTATTCCAATCATTCTTAATAATGGCATTCATTCCTCCAAAGGTAGAGGCAATCGACTCAAGCATTCCTCCAATTTGTTTTTTATTCCAGGAACATAATGTATCTTGTATCTGTGGTCCATTGTTCTAGGAGTTGCAGAAACTAACACTTTCAATTGACAACATTTTCACCAAAGGTGTATTGTGACATCTTACTAACGCATCAAACTGCCAAATAAAATTCCTCAAGTGTTCCAAGCCCCCATACAACAGTTAATGCCTGCCTCTCCACTACAGGGTAATGCTCTTCCGCAGGTGACATTGCACGAGAAGCAAATGCAAGTTGTCTCTTGATCATTTTCATCTTTTTGAGATAATACAACACCAATGCTTTTGCCACTAGCATCCGTGGTTATGATATATTTGTTTACCAGGTCAAAACCATGCAAAGCATTAACTGACCTGATGTTCTTTTTGATACTATCAAAATCAAGTAGTAATTTAAACTCCCATACAAACGCAACCTTGTTTTTAATCATCATCATGTTTGCTATGAAAAATGAGGAGCAACCTTAGAATAAAATGCCACCATTTCCAAGAAGAGTCTCAAATTATGCTTTAGTAGATGGTGCCGGTGCATCACTTATGGCTTGCATTAATTCTTCTTTAGGTTCGATTTCTTTGTTATTTACTTCGAGAGCTATGTAATTTGAGGTCTGAACTCAAACCATATACTTTGACTATTCTGCAGTCAATCCATGTTTTGGGAGAATCTTCAAGAATTTCCCCAACCAAAGATCATGTTGCTCCTTGTCCTTCCTCCTTAACCAGAATGCCATCTTGGAAGAACATTGTACCTTTGAACGCTAACCCAAACGGCATCATATGTTGCTGTAAAACCCCTTGGGAGTCATAAATGTAATAAAACATTTACTATCTGGATGTAAACAGACCTTATGATAGGCCAATGAAAGGTCAAGGTAGGAAAACCATTGCATCCCCTTGGACATGGCCAACATTTTCGGTAAAGGAAATCTTTTAACTACAATATTTTCATTCCACTGTCTAAGGTCGACACACAAGCGAGTTTTACTGTTGGGTTTACCGACCTCGACCAAGGAAACAACCCGTTCAGACACGTCGACCAGCTTTGTTATTTCAGCTTTTAATAATTTTTCAATTTTCATATTATCTTCATTCTTTTTCTATTCAAGGAATACTTTTCATTTTATGTACCTTTGGCTGTGCATTTTTTTTAAATCTAATTCTATGGGAAAAACATTTCAGGATGCCAATCGTCCCTGAAACACTTGTGGAAATTCTTTTAAGTATTTGTATCTCACTGCCTGACTAGTACTTAAAACTAAAACCTGTTTGCAGGCTATTGGGGTCCAAAATTATATCCAGAGCACTTTGATCAATACAACCTAAAACGAATGGATCATATTCCGCAGCATATATCTTCACGATTTACTTCCTGTTCTTAAACTTGGATGCCTATAACTCACCATAGGCAACGGATCCCCAGTGAAATTATTAGGAGCTATATAGGACTTTAATAGGTGATCACTCAATGCCTCTGCAATTTTTTCTTTGTAATACAGTTTTATCAATTTTATATGGAGAACCAGTCAGCAAAAATCGAGACCTGAACTCCACCTAACTTAATCTTACGCACTGGTTTATTTCTACACGTAATGTTGAGATTACTTACTACCACCTCTGAATTGGTGTTGTGTGCATTTAAGCTAAGTACACAACTCCCTTCATCAGAAGAAGTAGATGGAGACTCAGAAATAAGGTTTACTCCGCCTACATTCACTTTCTTTGCAGAAATATTCTTTCTACGAACCTTTGCAAAGTGTCCTTTAATTCCACATGAAGAGCATTTTTGGATTATCGCAGGACAACTTTTACCAAAAGCTAAATGCTCAAAACTGCCACATCTATAACATCTCTTCTTGTCACTCTACTCATTACCTGCCCAGAACGTTTGTTCCAATAGATTCACTTCCTGTCTTTTTTGGCTTTTCGTTATGCACAGACTGCTTCCGGTTAAACCTTTCCTGCCTAACCTTGGTAATTACTTCTTTAGAATTTGCTACTGAACCTTTTAACGCTGCTTTGGCACATTTATTTGGTATTTCTGCCTTCCTTACTACTGCAATGACCTCACTTAACTTGCGTTCATAACCATTCCTGAACATACTCATTGTTAACATGCATAATGATCTGTTACTAATACATTCATCATGTAACGCACCAAATCTACAGTTAAGCACAAGTTTCTTTAACAAAGACACATAATCGTCTATGGGTTATGCTTTTCTTTTCTATTTAAAAATTAAAGCTGTCTATAACAATGCATAAAGATGGTGAATAATAGTAATCCAGATCCCCTAAAGCATTTCTAAAAAAATCCTCCATCAGGTGGTTTCAGTTTCCTAACTCTTCTGTTGTACACTTTGAGACCCAGTAGACCGAAGGAATGTTGGAGTATTATTTTCTTCCCTTCTGGTGATAACTCATTATCTTCTATGGTGGCAATGGACTTTAAAAAATACTCCTTCCACTCTTGCCTCTTTAATTGAAGTTCCCCCAGTGTGGTTAAAAATGGTTGCAGTGGTGTAAGAAACAAGCATTTGCAATGCATTATGTCTCGCATTTTTGAGAGTTTGAGCTATTGGCGTTGTAAATGACAACGTCTTTTACCCATTTGTTTTAGTTTGGAGTGGAGTGGATGTATGTGGTGTGGTGTGACGTGGAATTATGTGAGTTGGATTGGAACTGTTAGTTGTGGAATTATTTCAGCTGCACACCATGCCACATATGTGAATAGAAGAAAAGCAAAGGCAAGCAATGGGTGGAGTTGGAAATCCACAAAGCAATAACAGGTCAGTAAGTACTGTCTAGGCTTGACCTAAAAATGTAACAGATTTAACGATGTGGTGTAATTCTCGCCCCCCGCATCACAGCCACACGTGGACAAGTTTATTCCTCCTCTGTACGGAAGAGGCGCTTGGGCACCAAAGCAGCCATAGACAATGACGTCTTCACCACGCCCCTTTCCCACTCATCACAGATGGGGATATCTATTAGGTTTGCTGAGCTCAGAACTAGTGCGATAGAGGGGCTGAGTGCTTGTAAGTGACATTGGCGTGGCTGATGCCCTTTTAGCAAAACTGATTGCTGAGGGGCGCCTGGTTGACACAGCCACCCTGGCATTCTTCTTTGTTTTTCTGGACCAAACCCCAGGGATTTGTTTCTGGAAACCATACAACGGAACAGCCTCCACGTGCAGGGTGTTTCTCTGCAAGTGTTGACAAATGCTGATTTTCCCCGTCTGGCGTGGCGACTCCTGACAGTTGTCTGCATCAAGTAACCAACCTTACAAAGAGCAAACCTCACAATGTACGGACTGAAGGTGCTCGGTGGTGGATAGACCACCGGGGACAACGGTCTGCCGGTGGACAAGGTTCCCACTTGAAGTACCCATGACCTCCACCATCAGGAGCTACTGGTACCTGCTGGTGTCAGTAACTTCGGGAGGAGGAGTTAACGGGCGCTACACCAGGGCACTCCGAATGATGCCTTAAATGGTAAGGGGAAACTGCCCGTTTGCAAAATGGAAGTTCCACCAATTTATGGTAGATCAACTAGACCTGGCAATCCATAAATGACCCTCTTAGTCTTCACCCTTTGGTGGATAGATTTAATTTGCACCTTCACTTTCCTTACAAATGCACTCCCTGATTTAAGCATCAGTGAGGGGCACATACAGTCAGCGCCTAAAGTTCAACTGCTTAAATAAAATTTATTATTGCAATAACCATGGACACAACTCGTGGTTCAAGGTCCCTGTATGTACAGGAGGCAGACCTCGCATGGATCCCTGTTTTCTCTTTAATGCTAAACGTATCACAGAAACTCTTGCTGATGCCGTGCGGGTGGCAGAGGTGAAGTACTTCTACAGCAGGGGTCTTCAAACTTTTTAATACTCCCCCCTCCCTTCCCCCCCTGTGGGGGGGGGGAAGAAAAAAAAAATAGTGCCCCCCCCCTCAGAATTTTTCACAATTATTCTATTAAATTGGCAATGTTTAAATATGTCTAGTCTTATTTAAACATTGCAGTTACAGTCGGTTACCGTTTTAAAAATTAAATCAAATACATGATTGCCAAGCATACTATTCTGGTCAGGCAGGCCTTACTAACCTGCAGAAGTATCCACAGTGTGATGATTAAAAATGGGGTTGTACACTGGGGTTCAACAGCCTTGTTCGCTTCTGTTGTTTCCACTCACCCCAACCCTCAGCAGCCGATAGCAGCAGCTATATGCAGGGAAACTGGTCAGAAGGGATGAAAAGGTGAATGTCTCACTTTTACCAGCTCAGACATTAATAAACTGACGTCTATATATTTCCCACAGGTCATGCCGCCTCGAGTAATTAAAAGACACAAATGATGGACAGAATGTGGAACAAATCAAAACATTCACCCCAGTCAAGAGATCTGGATTAAATCATCGTTTTTTTGCTCGCCATGCCACCGCAGTTTGGAACCAGCCATATGCAAATCAGTCTTGACCCTGTGCCTCATGGGAACAGTCCAGCCTGAACTGACAGGCCGAAACAAGCATCCTGGGACCGGTTTCAGGGCATCACCCCTCACCAGCCAGGCTAGCTTGACTCCTGTGGCACAGTGAGCCCAAATAATGTTTGTCACTTTTTCTCCAGGCAGTGGATGGCGCAGAGGTACTTTACACACGATAATTCAGAAGCAGCACAGAGCAGTGCACAGAAACCTTGTTGGACATTTAGCCAGCTATGGCTTTTGGCCAACGGCACTTAACATCCTGTGACCTGTGCTGCCCCCTTTCCAGGAGAAAAATACCGACCATTGATGGTGTTAAGAGTCTGCAAAAGGCCCGGACATGATACTAAATAGGACTGAATGCACAGTCGTGCGTATTAATTTGTAACATGAATTGCTTGTCTTGTCTTTGCTTACTTTATTAGTCATGCAGTATTAATGCAGCTCTAGAACACATGTAGAAGTGATTTCTATTTATATCTACTGTTTGAAGTATGTACAGAGAAGAGCTAAAAATACCAGCTTTGGGTGATTTAGTTTATTTTTGTACTGGTAGAGACGTTAACCTCCCTCCCCCCCTCCCCAAGCCCTGGAGTTTTGCTTTCGCTTTAGAAGTGCGCCCCTCGGCATGCAGAGGGGCTGGGCCAAGAAACAGGTTTGACTGAAGGCATCAAACACGACATAGGACAGTTTAGTATCTATTTGATTATGTACAAAGGAAATACTGCAGAGCACACAGGGACGGGACTCATTCTAAAATGCAAAATGCAATTCAAGTGGTGATGCCAAACCTGCCAGGTCGGTTCTAATTTGCATATAAAAATTCCACAGCAAGTGAACGGAAGCGAGAAATAGGAGTGCATCGAATAATTTAAATGTTTCTATTTTGGGGGTCTTCATGTTGGTGGGGAGCCCTCGAGGGGCTGAAGAGGAGGAGGAGAAATTAATATTAAATAAAAGGTTTCATAGAAATTGTGAAAGAAGTTGGGGTTCCACATTCACGTATTTAGGGGTAAGGAAGAGGAATCAGGCAAATAATCGAAACAATCTACTTCCGGTATGAGGCACGTATACATTGTGAAATTGAACTCGAAATACAGCAGACGGGAGTTGCCTTCGCAAAACATGTTTAAACAGGAATAAAAACAATGTACACGCCGGGAAGAAAATGTGAAATCGTGAATATAAAAACCATTAACAGGGATGCACAGCATTAAAGAACAAGCAAAAAGCGCCGCTTGTAGTCCATTTTACTTTCCTGGGCACTGCAGCAATACATAGGTGTCAGGTGGACGGCCAAACGTACAGGCTAACAATCGGCTGAAAAGCTCCTTTTGAAGATTTGTGTTTACGTATCGCAGCGAAGGACTGGGCGCACAGGTTTTTAAAAAGGCATTTCCACGAAGCAGACGACTCAATAATCCGTATCAGCAGAGAAAGGCGGCGGGTTAGCTGACCTGGTGTTCCTGTGTTTAGTGCAGCCCTGCTGCAGTTCGCAGCTTGTGTTTAACCAGAAGTAACCAGATGCTCGTGCGTCATGGCCTTTTCCCCGCACGGCCGGCATGTTTCCAATTATCGCGCACGCGTCTGGGCACGATAATGGGAAACGGATGTCGGCCCTGCGCGCGTAACTGCAGGAAAAAGGCCATGACGCACGAGCGTCTGGTCAGCTTTCCAAACCCCCTTACTAAAAGTCTCGCAAGCAGCGCATGCGCTGCTCTAGGCTCAACCTAAAAAGGGTTGCGAGGGACACGTTTATTTCCTTCCTAAAAAGATTGCTTGAAATTTCTGTAAATGTACTTGTGATTATATGCACTATAATACTACCAGGTTTTTTCTTTCGTGACAACTGTTGACAGGGAAACGACAATCCCTTGTAAATAACACAAGCTGCTCACCTGTATGCATGTTTTAATTGGGTGCACCGCAGTATCAAAATAGCTGCAGGTGGATACATTGTGGCATGACCTTGTATCAATCACCACAGTATGCACCTGAGTCTGGACCAGTAGCAGCCGCTCCATTAGGGCGTAGGAGCGCCGCCTCACTGCTTTCTCGCAGTGCGAGAAGCAGAAAATGCGAGAAGGCAGGGGCATGCCTGGTTGGGGGCGGGCGGGATGGTATGCCTGGTTGGGGGAGGAGTGGCTTACACCACTTTGAGTGCCCTGACTGTTTGGTCAGCCCTGGGGCCGACCAAAGCAGTCATGCGCACTCTACATTTTCTCTATGTAGGCTGCAGCCTACATAGAGAAAATGGCATCCCTACAGGTACCCGGCTGGGCGCTGTCCGGGACTCCCCACCAATCACAACGCTGCCATTGCAGCGTTGTGATTGGCTTACAGGAGGGGAGGGAGCATGCCTGTTCCGGAGCAGCAGAGGCAGCGTGGACCCGGCGGCCCAGGAGCCGAGGCGCGCGGACCCGGTCAGGTAAGTTTTCATTTTATTTTTAGTTTAACGTCCCCCCCACCCCCTGCGAGTATTGCGAGCTGCGACTGCCTCGCCCGACCCTTAACCTCTCCTGTGGAGTGTCTGTGGGTGGTTGCAGGTTGCGCGCTCTCAGGGCATTGCAGGACCGTATCATGTGTCGGTGCAGGCAACGCACTATCTGTAGCAGGCCGCCTTCAGCGGAAGCCCTATCCACTGACATAATTAAAACATTATCTGATTACCGTCCGCACTGGGTGATTGCATATGACAAGTAAAGTAAACAGATTGTTTAATTCACAATTCGCCCCTCCCCCGTCACTTAAGCAGGCTCTTTACTGCCCACGAGGCGCTTCATTTTCAACATCACACATTTGAAGTCAAGTGGAGCTTTTTGTTGTGGTACGACACCTAATGCTCCCTCGCTAGGCGCTAGTCTTACACTTTGAAGCAGAATCGCGAAGAAAGACGAGATCGGGAAGCGAACTTGATTATTTGAGGCTCGAATCCTGGCCACCTCGCCTGACATAACTGTGTGCTCCTGGGTGACTCGGTTTTTTAGGTCTCGCCTGAGCCAGCGCATGCGCTGGTCTGGCGAGACATTTAGTGAGTGGGTTTCAGAAATGCGACCACAAGCTTTTGCTTGTGGCCTAAAGCTTGCGGTTACGCGCGCGGGCACGCGCGCAGCCACCATCTGCCTTTCCGTCATGCCTCATTATTTCCTTTTTGCGCGCGCACGCGCACACAACTTCCGGGCTTCGCCATCTGCCTTTCCGTCATGCCTCATTATTTCCTTTTTGCGTGCGCACGCGCGCGCGCACACAACTCCCGGGCTTCGCCATCTGCCTTTCCGTCATGCCTCATTATTTCCTTTTTGCGTGCGCACACAACTCCCGGGCTTCGCCATCTGCCTTTCCGTCATGCCTCATTATTTCCTTTTTGCGCGCGCACGCACTCGCGCACACAACTCCCGGGCTTGTGTTTTTTAAACTTTCAGCGCTTCTCGCGGGACGCTGTACCGCTGTAACGGGCCGAGTCCGGGAGAAGCTTTCCATACAAAATGGAACGTACGGCTTCGCTGACACTACCCGCCGCCTTCTGCCACAGTGCCTTGAGCCTATACAGGCTGCCTGACAGCCACCACCGCTCTGAATCACCTCCTCCCTCACTAATACACCCACTAGTCTGACTTGGGCTCCACCTCGCTCAACAGAAGTAAGTAGCCCTAGGTGCCGGCGTGGGACGTCATATCGTACAGCAACGGAGAGAGAAGGCGGAAGTCATGAGCCCAGCACAGCTGAAGGCGCTTTCTGAAAATTGATTCGTACACGTTGCTGCTTGTTGTCTCCGCCTGAAATGGTAGTTTTCACTGGCAACGCTGTTGTAGGTAAACAGTTTCGGTTAGCCTGCTGCTTTTAGATTATCCGGAAGTCTGCTTTCACTTTCTTCTTGCCTAGGAGGGCATCAGCCAACTTGAGTCCAAGCACTGTTATCCCTGCAGCTTTGAGTGACGAGGCGTCCGGAGGACAAGCCGTGGCTCTTTTGGAACAGTCAATAATCTGCTGGAGACCCATCCATGGGCGGCGCATATAGAGTACACACTGTCCTACCTTGTCAAAAGCCTCCAGGTACACTTCTAGTTTCTAGATAGTTCAGTTGTGCCTTACAGTATATATGACAACATTTCGGACATCCCAAGAAGACTTTCCAGCACCAAGACGGAATTTTCTATTTCCCTATTGACCTGCTGAAGTTGCAGATGTATGTGAACTGAGGACGTATACAAAGTTGGAAACCGTCAATTTAGCGACAACTCAAGGGATTTCCTAGTAGGGCACTCGGTATGTGTAGTAGTATCAATCCCATAGCTGCTACTTTACTGCGCAGAGTGCACAGTGTGCCGTTTTGCAACCCGGATTAAGCGACGATCCTCCCGAGACCGGATTTCACAATTCTGTTACTTTGATTGGTTAGGCACAGTTTACTGGCACTGGAGTACAGGTTTAGCCTGGAAACCAGGTTTGAGTCTCGGCATCTGCTCAACAACCTGGATTCTGGTCGAATCACCACATCTCACCTTGCCTAAAACATTAAAAATAAATAATTAATGTGTCCTTCTATAATGTAACTGGTGCTCGTGTAAAGCGCCCCAGTAACATTCAGGTGCAGTTTGCATGTGAAAAACAGGTTTTATTTATTTTATTTATTTGATTAAAACGATGGTTGGTATAGCAGGGTGGTTCTACAGTGTACACGAGCTAGTGAAAAAAACGTCCCTTCAAATACATGAAGCAACAACACTTGAAAGTGCTTTCACAGTTGACTGTCTTTTTCGTGGTAATATCATGAATTGGTAATTGCATTACCGAAATGGATAATCATAACGTAAGTGGAAATTTTCAGTTAAATGGAGTAAAACATACAAAAGAAGTGCTTTGTGCATTTAAAGCTGCAATGTTAGCACCCGTTTTTTTCCCTCGTGCTGACAAACACTGCTTTCCCTTGCGTAGAATAGCATTACCGCACGGGCTAAGCCGTGGCTTAACTTTACTTTAAATTACACTACTTTTTTTTTAGTCAATTTACTGCACTTTTAGCACAATTTGTAAAACTTCCGAGCTTCTCCAATTACGGATCTTTGTGAAATGAAATAAACCAAGGTGGATCTTTTAAAATATGCTTGATATTAAGTATTAGTCCCTTATTAACGAAACGTTAAATGATTTTACTTAATTGAACTTGAGTAAAAAAACGTTCTTGTCACAGAAAAGGTTATAGTTCAAATTAAAAAAGCGAAGGGCATAGTTCTTCTGCCTCACACAACACACACCGTTGCACATGCTAATCTCTTTTGGAGGTTTGCTTTGCACGCTTTTAATCACTCAGAGGTCAAAGTGACTGGCCAGTGATTCGTATCCCTCCGCTGGGGGCTGTTTACGGTATCTCAGAAAGTCCAGCAGTCATGCTGCTGCCACAATGCACGCTCATCCACTGGAAATAAATTGAGCCAGCTGATTCTGGCGGGCCGCATTTTAACCTACTTTGAACCCGTGAAAGGCATCATTCAAAGCCTCTTCATTTATTTTTATTTTTTGAAAAAAATAGATGACCGCTTTGCGCTGGCTTACATTTTTGGTAGAGGCTTTAAACTGGAAGCTTGCTCATTGTCACTTGTGTGTCACTGACACGTTCCTCTAAAACTTTCCTAAAGTTATTCGGAGTCAGATGGGTTTTAAGTGACTAATAATGACTTAGAAGTATTTAGTTATGCAGCACAATATTTGGCTTCCAGACTACAGCGAGTATTTCACCTTCTGTTCCGTCTCCCTGTTGCTTATCCGTTTGTTTCCCCTCCCATCGTGCAAGTGAACCCAAAATGGCAAACGCCACTAACCATGCTTACACCATCTGCAAAGCGTGAAACCTAAAACTGCCCTGCAGGTGTCTAGAAGCAGGCGTTGCGTTACACCTAAGTCGGGAAATGTAGTTTGTGTGGTTTTATGCTCTGTGATGCAAAATATAATTTCCCTGGCTTGCACACAGATTTTGTCTCCCATTATTTCAGGAATTGTCACTTCACAGCGGTTTTCAGTATAGCCATGCAAATGAGATCAACACGTGACATTATGCTGAATGGAATGTTAAGCTATTTTTTTGTTTGTTTTTTAAACAGACTTTATTTGCTTTTCAATATATACATTCATTTTCATGCACATTATTTCTCTCACTTTTTAGTACATTACTTATTCATCTTTGCATATGCTAGCATCTATCTCTTCATCATGTGTTTAGCTCTTTTATGAACATTCCCAACAAAAACTCCCCCCTCCCGTTCCCCTGCTGTGCGGGGGTGACACATCTCTGGTAGATCTGTAGCTCTTGTCCCTCTCGCTGCATTCAGTCCCTAGTAGCTATTGTATGTCAGAGTGCCAAATACCAAGGCTGTGTCGTCTTGATTTCACCTCTTGCCTCTTTAATACACAACCAAGACACTCCCTGTCCCTTTATCTCAGTCTTGCGGCCCCTGCTTACTCCCATTTTAACGTTTTTTTCCTTCTTTCTTTTCCCCTTTGCGTGCTTTTCTACTCTCTTGCTCTGGGTCAAAGTCTGATGAGGAAAAATAAGTGCTGGTCCCCAAAAATTAGTCCCGGTGGGCACCACTTGAAACCATCAGCTTAAATTAGTCACTGCCTTAAATGCTGCAAAGTTATTTACATAGGTATGTTATTCGCTCTATATACATTGAATGACACCTAGAGAAACAAGCATGTACTATTATTTGCAAGAGCCAGGCAGGCAGCTAAAGTTGTCAGGCCAGACCTAAACAAAATTGATAAAAAGTCAAAGTAGCCTGAGGTCTGGACAGAAATGCATGCTTTGCTGAATGTTGTGTGTTGCTTTAAACCACTCTTAGCACCACAGTTTATTTGATTGCGCAGATCCACGGAGTCCATTAGTGCAGGCGAATCCATTGCATGAACGCCCGGCCGCTTCCGTTTATCAGGGTTTGTTAATCTGCTCATACCTGATAACTTGGGAGCCTCTGTTGACGACGTGGGATGGCTTTTCTACTGAGAATTTTGGGAAACGATAACATGGGAAGCCTTTGCTGTTACATGCAGGCATTTTTTACACAGAGTACTACTTGAAATGCATTCATATTTTCTGCACTTTTTTTTTTAAATGGCATTTCTTGCATTAAAACAGAAAATTAATTTAAGGAAATAGTGTCATCATATTGATGCACTGCACAGTCAATGAATGTATTTATTGTATAGTTAAAACCATTACAAGTGTATCAGTGTGTTCAAAAGTTAATATGGGTAAATGATAACATCAGCATACGCAAAGATTGTACTCTATAGCTCCTAAAAATTGGCAATTTCTTAAATGATAAAAAATTAAATCGTATTGCTTTATTAACCTTCCTGCTTCCTCAAATTAGCTTAAAAATGCACCATTTGTCCACTCTTTTTTTCAAAATGTTCTCGGGGGAGAACCCCCCCGAACCCCTGTAGGTTGTTCAGACTCGCTCGCCGCAGTGCAGTACGGCAATCATTTTATGCCCACCACTTTCAAATGTCACCAGCTGCCACTGGTCTGGACAGCCACTACACAACTCCTCCTCCAGACTGTCTTCTTCCAACTGCTCACATTCCAAGAATCTTTTCATAACCAAACATTCTAATGCTAGGACATAACAAATGCATTGCTAACTTGAATAAACAAGACCCTTGCTTCTATCCAGAAAGAGACATACACTTGAACCCCTCTGTGTACTCATTTCAGGGAGGCGCCTTGTTTATTCCATCCCACATAAACGTTTTACAACCCAAAAGAGAGGCATGCGGTGGAACACCATCTATATACTCATTTCAGATCTGTCCAATGACTATTCAATCAATCACAGAATTTGTAGAGCGCACTACTTACCCGCGAGGGTCTCAAGGCGCTGGGGAGAGGGAAGGGGGGGGGGATGCTGCTACTGGTCGAACAACCAGGTCTTGAGTAGCCTCCTGAAGGTCACAGGTCTTGGGTCTGTCGTAGGCTTAGTGGAAGGGTGTTCCAGGACTTGGCGGCGAGGTGTGAGAAGGATCTGCCGCCGGTGGTTGTTCTTCGAATGCGAGGGACGGTGGCGAGGGAGAGGTCGGCGGAGCGGAGCTGGCGGTTGGGGACGTAGAAGAAGAGTCGTCTGTTGAGGTAGGCTGGGCCAGTTTTGTGGAGTGCCTTGTGTGCGTGGATGAGGAGTTTGAAGGTGATCCTCCTGTCGACGGGGAGCCAGTGCAGGTTCCTCAAGTGGGGGGTGATGTGGCTGTGGCGTGGTACGTCGAGGATCAGTCGTGCGGAGGCGTTTTGTATGCGTTGCAGTCGCTTGATGAGCTTGGCCGTGGCTCCCGCGTAGAGGGCGTTCCCATAGTCCAGTCAGCTACTGACGAGGGCCTGGGTGACTGTTCTTCTTGTGTCTGTCGGGATCCACCTGTAGATCTTGCGAAGCATGTGGAGGGTGTTGAAGCAGGAG
Organism: Calotriton arnoldi; assembly: GCA_963921515.1. Lineage (NCBI taxonomy): Eukaryota > Metazoa > Chordata > Amphibia > Caudata > Salamandridae > Calotriton > Calotriton arnoldi. The sequence goes on along the minus strand of CAWUFW010006494.1, from coordinate 650,083 downwards.
GAGGAGACTGCGTTGACTTGCTTGGCCATGGAGAGCGTTGAGTCGAGGATGACTCCCAGGTTGCGTGCGTGGTCGGTGGGTGCCGGGGCTGCTCCCAGCGTCGTTGGCCACCAGGAGTCGTCCCAGGCTGAGGGGTTGGAGCCGAGGATGAGGACCTCCGTTTTGTCCGTGTTCAGCTTTAGTCGGCTGATCTTCATCCAATCGGCGATGGCCTTCATTCCTTCATGGAGATTGGCTTTGGCGGCGAGGGGGTCATTGGTGAGGGAGAGGATCAGTTGAGTGTCGTCGGCGTAGGAGATAATGTTGAGGTCGTGTTGTCTGGCGATGCGTGCGAGCGGGGCCATGTAGATGTTGAACAGTGTTGGGCTGAGGGACGATCCCTGGGGTACGCCGCAGATGATCTCGGAGGCTTCGGATCGGAAAGGTGGGAGGCGGACTCTCTGGGTTCTGCCGTCGAGGAAGGAGGTGGTCCATTCCTGGGCCTTGTCTCGGATCCCTGCGTCGTGGAGGCGTGCGCGTAGAGTGCGGTGGTACAGTGTCGAAGGCGGCGGAGAGGTCCAGCAGGATGAGGGCTGCGGTCTCACCATTGTCCAGCAGGATCCTGATGTCGTCGGTGGCGGCGATGAGGGCAGTCTCAGTGCTGTGGTTGCTGCGGAACCCCGATTGGGATGGGTCCAGGATGCTGTTTTCTTCGAGGTATCGGGTTAGCTGTTTGTTGACGATCTTCTCGATGACCTTGGCTGGGAACGGAAGCAGAGAGATGGGCCGGAAGTTCTTGAGGTCTCTCGGGTCCGCCTTGGGTTTTTGAGTAGGGCGTTGATCTCTGCGTGTTTACAGCTCTCTGGGAAGGTCGCGGTCTCGAAGGAGAGATTGATGATGTTGCACAGGTGGGGTGCGATGGAGCTGCTGGCTTTGTTGAAGATGTGGTGCGGGAAAGGGTCTGACGGGGAGCCGGAGTGTATTGTGCTCATGGTCTTGATGGTGTCCTCGATGTTCACGCTGGTCCAGGCTGGCAGGGGGTCGTGGTCGATGGTGTGTGGCGGGTCTGGTGCATCGATCTTAGTTGGGGCTGTCTGGGTGTTGAAGCTGTCGTGGATGTCGGCGATCTTGCGTTGAAAGAAGGTGGCGAGGGAATCGCACAGGGGTTGCGACGGCGGGATGTCGTTGGTGTTGGAGCTGGGATTGGAGAGTTCCTTCACGATGTTGAAAAGCTCCTTGCTGTTGTGTGCGTTGTTGTCGAGGCGGTCTTTGAAGGAGATTCTCTTGGCGGACCTGATGAGGTGGTGGTGGTTACGGATGGCGTCTTTGTGGGCTGCGTGGCTGTCCGGTGTCTTATCACTGTGCCATTTCTTCTCTAGTTTCCGGCAGGTACGCTTGGAAGCTAGGAGTTCCGATTGCATCCTTTACAAGCTTCATTTCTATCCAGAAGAGTGGCAAGTAGCTGGAAGCCTTCCCCGGCTATTTCGGGGAGGTAAATTGTTTATTACAATCCTACTCAATTCTCTTGTGTTACCCAAAATAGATATGCGCATTTCAAGTTTCCCCTTTCTCCCCCATTTCAGGGATGTAGGGTTTATTTACTATCTGTGATATTGTAAGATATCACGGTTCGCCTACGGCATTTCCCCCGTCTGTTTTTAAATTATTTTTCTAATACATGTAACATGAAACCACTTTTCGAAAGCCCAGTAAAAGGGGATGATGTCTATGTAGCAGAAACATTTTTTACTGCAGTTATTTGAAGCATTACTACAACAAGGTTATTTCAGGCTCAGAAAACGCGTGCTCCTCCCATAGTTGGCAAGTCCTAATGACCACATGTATTCAATACGGGACTTTGCTTTTGCAAGGCACAGTAATTAGGCGTATTAGTCAAGTTGGTTCCACTGAAGGAAATGCCTTCTACACAAATCAGAATACACTGATTTATTATGTGAAAGTCCAGAACTGTTAAGCTGTTGTCGTGTATGAACACGCTAATCAATTCATTTAGTTGGAAATCATTTATAAATATGATCCCAAAATTGAGCAAATAATATGAGTGTAAGATATCCGAAACATCCACGCCGACTGACCTGCTGCTGTCCTAAACTTTCCAAATTCTGGATTTTTCTGAGCATGTTTGAGGGTGTGTCTCTAGTTTAGAAAAGGCCTAGGGGTTCAGTTCCCGGCTAAGAAGCTGCCCCATCTCCTGTGGATGACCCTAGGACTCACGCTGCTTATGGCTTGGAGTGTTGTGAGGCTCGAAGACCCCTGGTGGTGTTTTTTCCCCCCACTCATACACTTCCGGCCTTTTGTTTATAGCTTGCGACCAATACACATACCAACAGAAAGAAAGAAAGCAAAACAGCCTGAACTCTTTCAAGAACCCCCTCAATCAGAGGCAGACTTTGGCAAGGGGGAGCTGGACCCCACCGTTAGAGTGCCAACCTTCAGAGGGGCACACAGCGATGTCTCCAGTAAGGTCTTGCAAACAGCAGCACCCCTTTCTCTTAGAGCCAGTGATTCAGTTTGAACCCCTTTTAATCATTTTTTTCATCGCCACAGACACAATTGTTAAAAAAAAAACACCAACCCCCTGCTTTCCCCTTCCGTCTCGTCACCCCCTGCTTTCCCCTTCCATCTCCTTGTCACCCCCTGCTTCTAAGCACCAAAAATCCCCTACCACAATCAACAACTTCGCACCCGCATGAAGGAGCTAAGCTGTGGGTGACTCATCAGGTGAGTTGGAGAAGGAACAGAGATATTTGTGTTCATAAGCCAGTCACTGCTCAGATGTAGTCATCCAGGGGCTGACCTGTGAGCACTCCCTGCCGCTTTATTATATTCAGGAGCAAAGGTGCCAAATATATTTGCCCAGGCCTCTATGCCAGCAAAGGTTGGCTCTGCCTTCAATACGAGGTACTGCCAATTCATGCTATCTCCATCTGTGTTTCAACAAGCCGTACTAATTCCAGGTCAGAGGATATAAACTTTGGTTTATTAAACAAGTATTGGCAAAGCCAATAGGTCTCGCTTATGCAAAATCTATTGGCTTTGTCAATGTTTTGCCTGTGCAGCATGGCTGAAAGTAAAAAAACAAGGGAAAAATGCTATGATATGGTTAGCACTGGTCGCATTATAGCGCTTTTTAAAAAAACTTTTAACCATGCCGCACAGCAGCCGTGCTTCTATATAGCATGGCAAAAAACATTTGAAAATCTGTTGCTTGAATATGAATTTACCTTTGAAAAATGAAAGACAAGAGGCGTTTGGCAAAACAGGAGCAGTTGTTTAATTAAACACAGCGGCCGGGAGATCAGGCAACAGAGTCAGGGTATGAAGACTGTCTCAAAGCACATTGGTTTTGGCCGTCATTTTATACTTTACATGAAGCATCATAAAACAATTTATGTATTCTTTTGGCAACAGAATTTTGGGCCTAGTCAGAGGGCCATAAATTGGGGGTTTAATAAGAAGCGCAGGTGGGCCATGTCCTTGTGTGAACATAATACAGGGCCAGAGGGTACGTGTCCAGATGTCCGGCATGAGGAGCACGTGATCACTGCGTGTAATGTGCGTGCTGTGTTCTGATTGGCTGTGTGTTCCTAAGTTAACTTAGCATCTGACTTTATGGCTCTGGCCAAACGTGTTTTATTGGGGCCAGCCTCCTGAGACCATTGTGGTGCCGCTGCCTATCTGTGGGAACGATGTGGGTTTTCCTGTTCACACGTTCTGTCTAAGGGTTATGCGTCCCCCTCACCTGTGATTTGTCAAGCAGTTGCTTCAAGACTAGGTCACAAGGCCTGCCTAACCACGTGTTTCTGACTCTGGGTTGAGGGGGAGGTCACATCGGGTAAATTCAACAACAGAGATGCGAGTTCATTTTTATACGTACATATATCATGATTAGGACTCCCGGTTTTATGGTATTTATTTTTTTAACATTTCAGTCTGTATTTATCCATATTTATTTTTGGGCCATATTATTGATATTTATCCATATTTATTTTTTGTTTTCAGTATAAATGGAGTCGCAAAATGGTATATTTCCACATTTATTTAACTTTTGGACGGGCACTCATACGTGGATGCCTGTCACGTTTTAGCAAATTTAGCAGTCACATGTAACAAAACACTACACCCACAGGTGCCTATTAGCATAATACTACAAATAAATGTAAACATATGCTTGCATTTAAGGACATCTCATCCTGGGTTTTAAACTCTCCACGCTGTCTATCTACTCAGTTGTTGCCTGGAATTCTTGAAAGACAGCATGGAGAGCCTCTCACAAGAAGCACCATTTTCAGTATTTTTCTGCTTTTAAAAATAAATACAGATAGGAAACACATTCTTTTCTGTCTGTATTTATCTGTAAATATCCGTAAAAACGGAAAACTGGGAGCCTTAATCATGATGTACATCGCCATTGTATTTTCCAATATTAACACCCCCCTCTAGTTGAATTTTCAACTACATCATTTACCCCATACTTCATGACAGTCACATTATTTGAGGTTTGATGTGTATCTGTTGTGTCTATTACTAATCCCCTAGTTACTTGCATTCTACCTGACTTGAGGACTGCGTTTTTATAGCAGAAAACCCCCAATTGTAGGAAACCACACACAAACAGTACAACAGTGAAAATCGGGAGCAGTGACAGGCATATTCTGGTCACCCATCGGGGGCACTAGGAAAATATATTGGAAAACCAGTCCTGTGCAGGGGCACCTCCCTCCTTCATGTCAGCTTGTATACGATGCCGTGCTTGGATGGCAAGAGCCAGTGTCCCATTATTCATGTCGTTTCCAGGGATAAAAGTACAGCAGGACTCGCCGATCTTGGCACACCCCCCACCCTCCATCGCAGTCATGAAGTCCAACACATACCGATGTTGCAGCACCATAAGGCGGATGGCTCTTAGTTCTTCCTTGATAGCGTTTAGACCGAGCTTAGTATGTATCGTTGATCATCTTCAGCATTTTGCACCTGGTTATTTGTAACCAGTGGGCGTTCGCCTCCGTTTGCAAGGTGAAGAAGGGTATGGACCCTCCTGCGTTTACTTGAGTTTCTGAAAACAGTCTTCCGGAATGTTCTTGTACTGAGCCTAGCCAAAGTAATTAGCAGTTCTTTTTTCTCGAGACTGATTCAATAAAGTTGTTTTCTTCTGTAGCGGATGTTGGAACAACTCCGACAGATCTTCTCCAGGGATAACTAGTTTAGATGGGTGTGTGGTTACGAGGGTGCAGAGGCCCCGCCATCCGGGGACGAGCTGGAATTAGGCAACCTCGGCGCACTGCCAGTACGTATCCATCAACACGGAGGTGCACCATTCCAGATCTGGTACGTGCAGCATTGCGCCACAATTTTCATTGGTGCCATGTGGGATTGTTCCTTTGCCTCTGAAACACAAAGAATACAGATGAAGTTTGTGCAATGAGGGGTTGCGCCTTCCCTTCTAGCCACATGTACCTATCTATCTCGGTGTCACAGATTTCCTGACATGGGTTATCTATACTGGCATTTAACCCTTCCCTTCTAGACTCATTTCCCCTTGCATCATCTAGGTGAATGGCCCTGCACTGAAACTCCATGTCTGGGGTCCACTTGTTATTAAAGAATACTGACCCAGATACGCTAAGGGCCATCCTCAGGCCACACCCAGAGACGGGAGCGGACAGGTTTGTGCACTGGTGCGGTGTTCTTGCTATCTCCAAGAACCTGTTTTCTGGAAAATCTCGGGGCCAAATAGTGTCCTCCACTATGGTGCCCCGCCTGCGAATCCTGACTAACTATGTTTGAATGCCACTAGGCTCAATGGAAAGGTGTAACGCTGTGGGGTAGGTTTCATACCGGATGATGTTTACCACCACTCTATGGGGTTCTACTCTACTGGGTTGTATCTTGGCCCTGATTCTACATAGGTACAGGTGGATGAGACATTCTGCTTTTCATGGGCTATTTCTTGTGAAAGGTAAAGTCTGTTTGCATCCACGGCATGGGGTATCAGTGAGCAGACCTAGCATGACCTAGCTGATGTCTGGGCGCCCATGGCGGTCATGTGTTGTTACTATGTGTTGTGCAAGAGTGCGCTGTGTAGTGTGTGTGGAATGCTAGTGTTTGGTTCAGTGTGAGGTGGGAGAGATCCCTACGCAAGCACTGTAGAAATGTCGAGATAGGCTCCATGTGACCAGGCAAATTTCTCACTGCGGATGGATGCGGACAAACCCATGCTAAGCAGACAGTATACAAAGGTGCAATAATATGTAACTTGTGGAACATTGCAGCTATTGGGATGGTGTCTGGAGGGGTCATCTGCAGCTTTCTGGCATCCAGGGGTGTCTTTGCTTGGCATAGTGTAAAGAGTCTTTTGTCAAAAAATTGTCTGAGGTACTGTTCATGGAGGATTTGACAGGGAGGGTTTTAGCCATACGTCTGAGAGGTGGGCCCAGGCCTCTCTTTCCTCCACCTTGAGGGTGGTAGGTGTTGCAAATATTATTCGGTAGGGCCCTTCAAATGTGACTTACTTCCACATCTTCACGAATTTGTGGATGTATACTTCTTACCTGGGCTGAGTTGTTTGGCAGTGTAGCTTAGTGGTGGTGCACTTAGAGCTCCGGTAATGGACCTGCTTAGATAGGAACTTGTCAGTTTTGGTTATTTCAGACCGATACACATGCAGTTAGTCGCCTAGTGCGTGAAGACTCTCCTTAGCGCTCAATTTGGTCTGGGATTTCAGGATGGATGTTCCCAGCAGCCTGCCTGTTACAATCTGGTATGGTGTAAGGTGGTGAATGCTGCTAGGTGTGTTTCTTAGTACGAACAAGGCTAGGGATAGACAGTGGATCCACTTTTTGTTAAGGCTGGCACAACTTTTGCTAATCTTGATTTTTAGCAGGCTGTTGAGTCTCTCAACGATGCTGTTACTTTGGGGATGATAAACTGAGGCCAATTTGCACGAAATACCCGGACGGGCACAAATGTGGTCAAACATGGCGTTAACCAAGTGCCTGCCATTGTCTGACCGGATGATGTCTGGTACCCCCCACCTTGATATCACCTTCCTGCCTTAGCGTCACAGTGCACGCAGGGGCCAGTTCTATCCACCTGGAGTACGATCCGACCACTACTATCGGGTATCGGTAATTAGCGCATCAGTCGCTCATATTGATGAAGTGCCTTGAACAGCCCTGTTGGTCGGGGAATGGCGGATGACACGACCTTCAGTGTAGGTTTGGGTGAGTAGAGCTGGCATTTGGGGCACTCTTTCAGATACATGGTTACGGTTTCAGAAAGGCTGGGGATAAACCAGTTGCTCTGGAGCTCAGCTATTAGGTTATCTTGTGCTGTGTGTGCAGGTAAGTGCAGTTGGGGTAAGGCTATGTTGACTAGGCTTTGGGGCATGACGAGTTTCCCTGTAGGTACATGTCGGTAGATAAGGTTGTGTGCAACCCCGGGCTAGCCACTGCCCTTTTCGTCAGCTGATGCGGTCTCCTGCAACTCCCACAGGTATAGTTCTGCTGTTTCGGTATACAGTCTGTTGTGTGATGGTTTGGTCTCAGTAGTCTGCTGTGGGCAGAGGATATCTGCTTCTCTAATATTCCCCTAGGCTGCCTTTTTCGCAATGTGGTCAGCCAGTGCGTTTCCCCGAGATACACAGTCCCTGCCCCCGGTATGAGCGGCACATTTTGCCACGCGCCTAGGTAAAGTTAGCTTGTCTATCAGCAATTCTAGGAGGTCCCTGTGCGTGACGGGGGTGCCATCTGATTTTAGAAACCCTCGTCTTCTCCATCTGCCTATGCTAGAGTGCACCGTGGTGGTGACATACGCCGAGTCAGAGTAGATTGTTACTTTCTTCTCTGAGCTTTGGGGGAGGGCTTCAATTAACGGTGTCAGCTCTGCTGCCTGTGTTGAGAGGTGGGAGAGGAGAGTCAGCAGCGTGGTGACGTGCAGCGCCTCTGAGGCTGGGTGGCTATGAGCCATCACCACTGCTGCCCCTATGTATCTTACCCCTGTTTCTTGGTCTATCGTGGAAGATGCATCGAAGAATAATGCTTTATTATCTGGAATCTGATCCTCCTCTACCTGGCTGATCCCCTCGGGGGAGTGGGTCGCACAGTTGTGCGTCTCCTCTCACTCCTTGACCTCAGTAGAAAGGTAGCTGGATTTACCAGATGGCACCGTACTATTTTTAGGAATGGCCTAGAGGGCATCAGCTCATAGCCCGACACTTGTTGCGTGGTCGGTGTGCTCTTGCTCTTCTGAATGACTACAAACACTGAGTGTTCGTAATCCAGTGTCAGCGATGCCCCATCACGATGGAGGTGCTTTTGTCGACGGCAAGGGCCGCTGCTGCCAATGCCTGTTCGTACGGAAAATGACCCTGCATGACTGAGTCCAAGAGACCACTGTAATATGCAAGGGGCTTGTGTCCCAGGGGGTACTTTTGCGAAAGGACTGTTGTCATGACTCACATGTCGCTATGACTAAATTGGAAAAATTCCTTCTTATAACCCTAACATGAGGGAGTGCGATATCTCTGCTTTAAGTTTGTGAAGCCTCGTGCATTTCCAGTGTCCATGTTAGTTCCTCATGGCTTGCCCTCACCTTCTTCATGGACCGGAGTAAGGATGCAATAAGCGTGATGTAGTCGAAGACCCACTGTTGAACATAATTGCATAGTCCTAAAAACTTTTGCATTCCTTTTTTTGTTGGCGGCATAGCCCTGATAGTCTGCCCGTTCCGGCATGATCTGCCGACCGGTTGCTGAGATTAGTTGGCCCAGATAACTAACCTCCTGCTGTACATACTGCACTTTTCCCTTTTCCACTTTGTACCCTTTTGTGGCAAATGCAGTCAGGGGGGCTCGTCTCTTGGCGGCACATGCCCTCAGAGGGACTGCATACCAGGATGTTGTCAGCAAACTATATGAGGGTATTGCTAGATTGGAAGCTGGTGAAGTCCTTTCTTAGTATCCTGTTAAAGATACTGGAGGTCTCACAGTACCCTTGAGGCAGTCTCCGGTATAGCAGCTGAACCCCTCGGAAGGTGAATGCCATCAGATACTGACTCTGGGTCCAGTAGAATGCTAAAGAATGCTTTTTTTATTTATATTACAGAAAAGTAGCGGTTGTCTGCAGGTATGCTAGTTAGTTTGACAGAAGGGTCCGGAACTATGGGTAACTTGGGGACCACAATGTCATTGAGGGATTGCAGGTCCTGCACCAGGCGCCAGATTCCTCCCTTGCTCTTTTTTACTGGGAAGATCAGTGTATTGCAGGGAGAGACTCCTTCGTGGAAGACCTCTTGGTCAACTAGCACTTGGATCGTGGGTGCTATACCCTCGCCTGCCTCCTCAGAGAGCGGGTATTGGAGCATTCGGGGCAGGATGGCCCCTTCCCGCAAGCTTATTCTTATGGGTTTGGAAGTGTTGATGAGTCCCACATCATAGGGAACCTTGGCCCACAGCTGTGGAGGTACCTTTGCCAAATCTTGCTCTGGCATGTTGTTAGTACCCGCCATGGGTGACTGGGCCTCATTCCGTGATTCCAACCGAACTTAGATGGAATTGGCGAAGACGATCTCTGAGGCCCCCAGGCACTCACCGAAAAACTGGTCATCAGTTATATCCTGTATACTGAGGCCGGACTCAATAAAGATGACCACATGCCCACATTGCATTGGCTTGGTCAGTCACCAACATGACCCCCTATCTAGGCCCTATCTTTACTGTCTCCAAGCAGAGCAGTGTTTCCCCTTGGTGTCCCCCATCATGGTGACCTTCCCGGCAGAACACAAATTTATGAGGAACTGCATCTTCCGACCTAGCAGCTCTTGCGCGTTAGCAATGAAAGTGAGGATGGCATTGGGGAAAGCTGGCCGATCAGTGGGCATCGCTCTTGCCTGCCCGGCTGCACAATGTGGGTGGACTAAGGACATGAGCCTTGACTGAGCAATCCCAGGGGTTGAGCATGTCATTTTGCCATCCTCTGAGAAATGAATGGTCAGATTTAGCTTGGCCATCATGTCTCTACCTAAAAGATTCGTCGGGGAAGAGGGGTGATATAGTAATTGCCCCTTCACACGGCTGCCTTCCACGTCTAACTCTAGGGGTTTCGTGAATGGAACCCTCATGACCCCACCCGAGAACCCCTGTATGTACATGAAATCTTTGGACAGGGGTACTATCCCTTCTCCCCAGATGGGACTTTGTTGCCTCTGTGTTAATCAGGAAGCTGTGGGGTGTGCCATTTATCAATATTGTCATGGTGGGCTCCTCATCAGGTCACTGGGAGCACAGGACTCATGAGCGTGGGGTGTCTATTTCGCCCGACGAGCGCGGGGCTGCCCCTGCTGCCTAATGGGGTCTGTGATAGTAGGGAAGGATGTGACTTTGTACAGGCCTTGGGGATTCTCTGCAAAACTTCCTCTAACCCTGTTGCTTCTTGCTAGATCCTTCCTGAACGTCTGCGGTGGCACATTCATTGGTGCCATTGCCTTCTGTGCCATTGCGGCTACAGCTGTTCTGACAAGGATTGCCTGCTCCCTGTTTAGGGATACTCAGCGGCAACCTGGTCCCGATCCAACCTCTTTCTACTTACTCTAATTCCCCTTCTTTTCCCGACTTGTTTTCTCTACCACCTTTTGAGGCATTGCTGCATGTAGGGGAAATTCCAGTCTGGATTTCCTTCCCCATATCTTAATCAATCCTCTGCCATAGCCATGTCCTCTGGCACAAACGACCCCCTTAAGCCAGGACCAGCCAAGTCACCCCCCTCCCCTTAATCCAGTCTGCTAGTGAGTCGCAAAACGGGCGGGCAAAATCTTCCCCATTGTCTCTTGCTACTATCTCTCTCTGGGTCAGTCTGTGATTGCGATGCGCTCGGGATCAGTAGTGGCTATCCTTGCCATAAGATCTCGGAGGGCTGGGATCCCTTCCCCTACTGCCACCAGGGGCGTCACTGTCTGGACCTACTGGGGCTTGATGTCGTGAACATGACAGATGGGGGATCGAGTTTGTGGTAACCTTGGCACCGAACCGGGGTGAGGCTGAAGTTTCTTGGGTTAGCCAGACGGGTAACCTCCCAGCCCTAGGTCTAGTGCCTTGCTGCCCCGTGGGGGTCCCTTCAGCCCACTCCATCGGCGGGTTGATGTGACCCGATGCAGGAATGGCAGGCATTAGAGAGAGCACCTCTGTGCCTGTGTATAGCGGGGAGGAGTGAACGCCTTGCGTGCGGGTTCTGGGGCAGAATCGCAGGTCTGGGCCACCTCGAAGATGACCCATAGTTCTAATAGTGCCTCTCTTTTAGCCTTCTTCTGCCCTACATACTTGGTCCTAATGTGTGTCCTATTATGTTGGTGTCGAAGATTCCCCCCTCTGGCCAGGGAAACACATGCGTCTTAGTGTGTGCATGCCATTCACAACAAAACGGATCTAGCTTTTTTTAAGCCTGTGTGGGGAACCTAGTTTGCATATGGTTTAAAGGCGACTCCATGATGGGTTGGGAACTTTTTAAGGTCTAGTACATGTCTAACGTTACAAGTCTTTTTAAACAAACTTAAATAATACTCTGATCGCGATGTAAATATGTACAAGGGATCATACCGGCTGTAACTACTTTTACTATGAGCTCAGCTTAGGTCAACAACACATCGAAACAAACTTAGTACATAAAACAACACATATGGAGAATAGCAACCTGTAAGAAAGTGCAATGGTTAAATTCAAAAGACTGAATTTTTAGCAGCGGAATAGCAGATATGGAACAGTTTGTGGGAATGGTAACTTATTCATATGTACATTGTCATTAACAAGACATTGCGTTCAACATAAAACACAGTTACAATAATTTACCAGCACCACAGCATCAAGACTATCCAAAACATCGTGAATGTAACATCTGAACATTGAAATGACGAGAGAAAGAGAGAGAAAAATAAAAAAAACTTGACAGAAAAAATGGTGACTTTGTCAAAAAAACCTTAGCCAGCTCTTAGCGCATGCTGCCCGATGACGAGGAGATGCTCTATGCGGTACACAGAACTAAGTGAGCCCGATAGTCTGTCAATATCAACTGTGGGACAAAGATAGCAACAATTTACGCGGAGGAGGAGCGACTCAACAACTATAGGCCCTCTTTGGCTAAGCACAAGCTAGATCTTACTCTCCAAAAGACCACATTTTTCCCTAACGTCCGAATTACACCCTATATCATACGCTGCTGTACAACATGGCTAAACAAAATATTGACAAAGTCAATAGCTACTGACTTTGCCAATACTTGCTTAGAACCAGAGTTGGAGGCAGAGCCTGCACCAACCTACTATCTCACCAGGAGAAAAAAAACAGATTGACATTTTGACCTTTTCCTCCTTGTTTGTGGCTGCATGAATCATTATGCATCATTCGCCATGGCCAGAAGTATAATTTTTGAGGGCATGGGCCTCAGTGATGACAACAACACAAAAGAAATAAACGGTTCAGGTGCAGTGTTGATCGTGGCTACTAGATCTGTCTTCTCCCACTCAAAATGTTTGTGGAAAAGAAGGCTGCATATATGTGGTTACATTACTATAACAAGCACAATGTGTTTTCTGCTGCCTTTGTTATTTGAGGTATTTTTCCCATATTAATTTTTGGAAACGTGTATGACAAATGTCATTAAAAGCACATTTGTCAAATATAAAAGTCATTTAAAGAAACGTTTTCGATGGTAGAAAGGGGCTGTCTTTTGGATTCTCATGTCGTGTGTGGCTATGAGTGGGTCAGTTTATCCCCCTTTGACATAAATTAGAAATATATGCAACTGGTTAATGAAAAACGTTAAATAAAATGCAGGCTAATGTTCCAATTACAATGCCCACTTCCTATCCCAATCACAAAATCCTGGCTTCTGTAAAGGTGACCACAAACAGATTGCTGTTCTAGGTACGGCAGCCAATGCTGGAGGCTCTGCTGCAACAATAAATGCGCTCTCCAAAGCGCTCTGCTGTTGCTTGGAGTTGTTCTTCCTCTTTCTCACTCAAAACCTAGCTCAAGGGTTCAGAAATGTTTTTGAACACATTATTTGCCAAGTATTTCCTCAGTTATCATCCTAACCACCCGTTAGGTCTTCTGTATAGAAGTGAAAGAGTTACTGTAACTGGCCTTGGACTGAGTAGTAAACGTATCAACTAGTGCTCCGCCCTCCTCAGACTGACCAAAAGGCTGATCATGTGATCCCCACTCCTCCTCCTCCCCACACCCCCACATTCAGAACTACCCTCCCTTTTCAGCCCTTTCTTCTAAGGCATCATCCCAATCCTCCATGAAGGGCGGAGCAGTTAAGGGGTGTTCCTGCGGCGTGTTTCCTGTTTAGGATTGCTTTGGTCTGTATAGAGCCAAGAGTCCGAAATCCTGTCCTAATGCCACTCTCATACCCTTCCACTGAAGCGCTCCTATGCGACTCACTCTAGTCTGAAAACTAACTGCACTCCTTCCTCAGGACTTTTCATGGATTCCCACTAACCTTGAGCTGCTAGTGGCACCCACACCTGTGGTGATACTATCTCCACTCTTGGCTACCTTTTGGGCAGCAGCGTAAAGCTAGAACTCCCGCCCAACCCAAACAGGCTAATGCTCTTTATAAAGCTTTCTGGCATGTCTTCCCTAAATCTAACCAGAATCTCCCCACAGCATCTCCTTCTGTGCAGACCTACTGACATTTTAAATGTGGGGTGTGTCTCTCTCCTTTGGTGTGGTGAGCAAAAGAATGATGGATTTAACCCAGATCCTTGTGACTGGGGGTGAATGTTTGCATTGTCCAGCATTCCGTCCATCAATTGTTTCTTTTGCATATGTCGCCCTAAGTGGGAAGGGTATGCCCAGACGTGGGTCCCGTGCTCACTACACCACTGGATTCAAGCTAGCCTGGCTGATGAAGGGTGATGCCCTGAAACCGGTCCCAGGATGCTTGTTTCCGGTCCAGGGAGGACCTGGCTTGGCAGTTCGGGCTGGACTGTTCCCACAAGGAACACGGTCAAGACTGATTTGCATATGGCTGGGTCCAAACTGGGGTGGTGTGGTGAGCAAAAGAATGATGGATTTAACCTAGATCCTTGTCACTGGGGGTGAATGTTTGCATTGTCCAGCATTCCGTCCATCAATTGTTTCTTTTGCCCATGATTGCCTGGGACACCAGCAGCTCCTCCACATGCCTATTTACGTGGGGTGTCTGTTTATTTTCTTGGGTCTGTATGGTTTCCTTGGGTTGTACCATCACCATTTCAGGGTGGAACTGAGACTTGTGTGCTTGTAGTATCTGTTGATTTCTTGGGTTGCTCCTCTGCCCTTCTGTGAGGACTCCTGAGAAGAAACACTAACGCTAGCTGTCTAATGCCCATTTCTTTGGGTTGCTCCCTGCGAATGCGGTTGATGTGTATACTGTCAATTTATGAGATGCTCTGATGCCGCTTCTGGGTGGCCTTTTGCGAGAATATACTACAACTGGTTGAGTATTTGCCATTCTCAAGAGATCCTGCTCTGGCGCTCATAGGTTAGTAGTAGACTCCTGAGACCATATAGCATGGCTACTTTATAATGCCCATGCTTGTGGGTTTCTCCCTGCTGGATTTGCGTAGGCTCCTTGGGGCTCATGTCATGGCTGAGTGCATCATTCGCCATTGCCCAGGGTTCTTCCATGCATCTTCTTGAAGGATCCCTCAGAATATGTGCCATGGCAGGCTATAAAATGCTGATTCCTAGGGTTGCTTCATGCCTCACCTGGGTGGACTCTTCAGGCAGTAATGTAGCTGGTCTTATAAAGGTTTCTCCTTTATCACTGCACAAAAGACATGGTGGATCCATGGGAGTATGTATTGTGACTAGTTGTATGATTTCCTATTCCTCTTGTTATGGCTGTTCTGTTCTGCGATGCTTCCTGCTGCTTCTGCAGGCTGCTCAGGTCATTTTTTTGTGGCTGGTAACAGAATGCTTATCTTTGCTATGGATTGCTTCTTTGCTGCGCCTCTGATAACTCCAGATAATATATTGATGTTGATCCGAGAATGCACCTCCTTAGGTTAGCGCCCTTTGCCTCTGGGCATTTTCTAGTGCCCATATTCATTGTGGTTTAAACTGTATGATACAGACTATTCCAAAGATGGTAAGGATTCACATGCATGACTGCTTCTATTCCCTCAACTTTCTAGAGCCATAAGAATGGCCACCTGCATGTTTGCTGACACAAGGTTTCAGCAATCTTTGCAGCAAACGCACAATACAAAATACTTCCCGATCCAAAATTGCCTCTCCATAAGCATCCTGCCTCTTACTCCTTTTCGCTTTAATTTGCACCAAGGGGACGAGATGAAAGCAAAACTCTGGTCCTCATGCACAACTTCAAGACACTACTCATTTCCATCCATGGCACTCCCACGGATAATGTGCTCCCTATTCACAGATGTGATCAGTATCTCATCAGGGGCATGAGGTACTACATAAATGTAACTACAATACAGTACAGCACAACCTCCACAACAGTGGTGGCTGGTGGAATTTTAAACTGGTGGGGCGTAAGCAGAACGAATCAACGTATGCGAGCAAGCGCAGCGAGCGAGCCCGACGGCAATAAGGGGGGTTCGGGGGGGGTTCTCCCCCCGTGAAGAATTTTTTTTAAATTGGCATCTTTTTGGTGCGATTTTCAGCACTATTTCTGTGATATATGGACTAAAAATTCAGTTCTAGGCATTCATAAAAGAAAACTCATACATTATTTCAGAAAATTTCTGGGTTGCCAAGCAAGTCTGACTTCTGAAGAGGGCTAGGGTACTAAGCAAGACTGCTTTGGCTCTACCCTTTCCAATAGAAAACACTAGTTAGCGATGTGAACAAGTTCAATGGACAAATCTGGGGTCTAGGGAGAGTCCCTCTCCTGAGAAAGAAATTTAAAAAGATTGGCAAATGGTGCATTTTAAAGCAAATGAATGCAGCGATAAAGCAAGGCTTATTAAGCAGTGGGAACGTATAGTCTTGAAATATTAAACACATTAAAAACTGCCCCGTATCTTCTTGCATTAATTTGTTCAACAGTTACTGTAATATGTAAATTGTTCTGCATGACAACTTTAGCCCTTTAAAATGTATGCTTAGCTTGCCCAGTGTCTTGCACTGCATGCAGCATTAACTTTGGAAAAATATGCTCTAACCAGACTTCGGGAAGCACCCGCAGCTGCTGGCTGTAACCAGTCATATAGAAATATGTGCAGACAGGTCTTTAAGTGAGATGAAAAAAGTGGGTGCTCCCTATAAAGAAACATGCCAAATACATTTCTGTGATTCCCATAGTGTGCCATCAGACCGGTATTTTGGTTTCTCTCTGAGATGTAATTTTATCCAGATAAATGGCACAGCAACTGACATACGCCTAAAGCCTGTCAGTATGATTGGCTTTGTCACTGGGTGTTAGCTGTTTAAGATAAATGAGTAACAACAATTATTTCTTATAAATAATTAACATTGAAAATGTTTAAATTCTGAACTTCTGAAATAGTGAGTCTGTGAATTAAATAGCATTGAGGCCTGTGGAAGGAGTTTTGGCCTTCAATTATGTGTGCTTTATGTTAGATATGTATCCTCTTTTTCTCTGCATATCTTGTCCATCTGCACATCTTCAACCCCCTCTCTTTCCTCTTCAGCATCCTCTTTTCACTCTTCCCCGAATGCCCTTCCTCACATCTCTGTCACTTCACCGCCCCAACATGCACTGCACTCCCTCAAATATAAGCACCTTAATTTCTCTTACTTTTGCCTTGCAAATATTTTGACATCAGTGTACCCCCTTCATACACATTTCCACAGAATTTCAGTTGCAAATGGAATACACAAACATTGTTCTGTGTGCTCTGCAGAGAGGCCAACCCACTGACAGGCACTTTGTTTGGCTTTAGCCTTAGCGCCTGCATGGCATGCTCAAAGCCCCTCATAAACACCTGGCATGGCTCAAGCCTCAAAGTATGCACAGAAAAAAATACAGATAAACAACATTATAAAATAGCTAACTCGTGGGGAATGCAAGATTAAGTAAACATGTAAAATAAGAGAGGAACTAAATCGCTGAAATGCATTCCCTCGCGCCAAAAAGAGACATGTAAAGAGCAACTAATGGGCAGCAATGTACAGAGTCAACAATGAGCAATGCGCAGAGCCAACACAGAAAGATACAGAACCAACACAGAACTTTGTACAGCGTTAACAGAAAGCAAAGCACAAGCTTTGAGCAATGTACACAGCAGACACTATGCAATGTACAGCGCCAACAAAGCAATGCACCAAGGCGAAAGCTCAATTTTAAGGAGTCAACGATGTGCAATGCGCAGAGCCAATACAGAGTAACGTACAGAACCAATGATCAGCAATGTGCGGAGCCAACAGTGAGTTCTGAACAAAGCCAAATGGGAGACATCTGCAAAGTCCCAATGTAGAGAATGTACAGAGCCAAAAATGAGCAATATACAGAGCCAGCAGAATACAACGTGTGGATCCAGCCGAGACCAATGAGTAGAACCAGCACACTACAATGTGTAACGCCAACACAACAGAGAGTAATGTACAGAACCAGAAGTCTGACTGTGTCTTTTCCAAACCCATTCCCTCCAGTCACAAAGGGGTGTATCCAGATAGACAACAGAGGCTAGAAAACTTGCAATTAAAACAGAAAAACTCAAGCACATTTCTAAATATTTCATTTTACATGTTTGTAAAACTGTAAATGCTTCTCTTTGATAAACACAACGCACTAGGGCAAAAGAAATTCTCATTATATATTTTTTCCTTTTTTAACAGTATTGCTATAATTTTTAAGGAACGAACAATAAAATGATACCCAAATGTTTTTGCCTGGTACTTCAGAGTTACAGCAGATCGTGTAATCCAATTCACATGGTAATTCAGAATTACGGGACAAATCAGAATTACAGAGGGCCCCATACTTACGCCCTGACTGTTTTACTCACAAAGTCCTTTCTTTTTTATTAACTGAATTTTATTGATTTTTGAAGCACGGAACAACACGCGACGTCCCTCAGCACAACAGCACAATCAGTGGTTTAATCTCAAAGCAAGAAAGTTGTTCCAATAGTCAGATCGAGGTAAGAGTTATGCGGCAGTCGTTTAATCTCAAGTTAAGAGTTATGTGGCAGTCATCACTGAAGTGGTTTAAACTATTTTGCTCCAGTGAGGGACTGTACCTCAAGGCAAGAAGCTTGTGGCGATGGTTTAGCCTCAAGGCGGCAGAGCAGAGGTTTAAACTCCGCGCGCAATCTTGCTCCGGCACTGACTGCCTGCTTGCTGTCTGTATTAATCCGCCGCTGCTGTGCTTTGTACGGGTTGCGTACACCAGAAAATCTATATTCTGTAGGGCATCCCAATGACAGAGCGCAAGAGGTAAACAGCCTGAGGCAAGAGAACAGTCTGCTGGGGGTGCCATGCGTCATTCACGTACACACCTCGTGGATCTCCCTGCAGTCTTCATGCCTATCCTGCACTCCCTGCGTGTATATCCTGCATCACCCTGGGGCCTGACCTGCACCATCCCCATGTCTATTCTGCACTTCCTGTATATGTATCCTGCACAGTTCCCATGCCTATCCTGAACCCACATACGTGTAACTTACACTCCCCGCATGTTTACCCTGCATGTCCACATATCTTTCATGCAGTCACTGCATGTACATCCTGCTCTCTTCTCGTGTATGTTTTCCCCTCCCTGTGAGTCTGTCCTGCACCTCCTGGTTGTCAGTCTTATACCTTGTTTATGTCTATCCTTCCAGCCAAGCTGGTCTAAACTCCAATCAGTGCATGGTCATGCTGTAGCTCCTGCATGTCTATCCTGTGCCTCCTGAATGCCTCTCATCCATGATAATACTCACCTCATGCATGGTCTACTCCGCACCACATGCATGTCTATCCTATCCCCACTGCTTGTCTGTTATGCGCTGTGTGCATGTGTATCTTGGATCCCTGGCGTGTGCATCCTGCAACACCTACGTGTCTAGACTGCACCCCTTGCATTGGCTCCCAGGGGAACCCTGCTCCCGTGTGTCTCTACCTCACGGCCGTGCACGACTGTCCTGCGCCACATCTATTCCATATCTGACAGTACAAGTCTTGTGCCTCTCCATTTCTCTCGAATCACCCTCATCTGACGGGTGTCTTCGTGCAATAAGTCATCTCCAGCACCCCAATAAACCTACAGATGTCAACGGTTTACCGTTCCCAACATCTGACTTCATCCTCCTCAGAGAGCCAACACGTTGACTGCTTGCCTCCCTCATGGCCACCCTGCACTACCTGCGTACGCAGCCCGACCACAGCAACACGTCAACAACCGCTCTCCACACCTGCTGTGTCTTTCTCACTCATTCCATAACAATCCAACCGCCATCCCTTTCTCTCCCGTTCTCCTCCAGGCACCTTTCCCAGTCGCGCTCGCAATACTCGGGGGGGGAGGGTTGCGCGGGGGCCACATGTATGTACAGAGTGAGGAGTTCACCTTCCAGTGGAGGACTACAGCCTCCAGAGCCCTCAATCCCACCACTTTGAAGGAGACTAAAATCCCTGATCCTAATTGCATACAGGCTGCGGTGCCTGGCGAAATCTGAAATGTTCAGTGTGGCTGGCTGGTGTAAGTTTTACTCTCTTTGTTAGACACAACTTTACATGTTCAAGGAGTTAATGGGCATCTCAACACACATCGTCAGAGTTCGTGTGTGGAGCAGCAATCAGGAAGGCAGAGCACAGCAAGGTTGTGGCTTGGTGGGAAGTGTCTGGGTCTGTCTGACACTTCCAGGGTTGGCCTTCTACAGCAGGAATGACACTGCAGCGCGGCGCACCCTCAAGAGAGAAAACTGTGAGTGCAGGCCTTGGAATGAGATGTAACTTTTGCAGTCATCTACGGGGTCTGTGTTACAATGGGGTCTTTGTCACAGTAGGCGCACAACAGCATGCCGGCCCTAAGAGGGAGGAACGCACCTCGGAAAAGCCACAGCAAAAGTGGGCCTAGTCAGGGATTTCTTGAGCACTCTTCTCACACTCCTACCGGTATTCACAATGAACACTTGACATTTCTCCTCTTAGAGAAGGATGATAAAGAGAGCTTGGCTTTCAGTAACAGTTGTCATGGGTCTGGCAGGGCGGTGGCACAGGTTTCTGGATTTGTCAGCAGTAATCCTCATGTCAGCACACCAGCAGTTGGGCCTCGGTTCATCAGCTGGCATGGCAGGTTCTCAGCATACAAGCAGTCCACCTTCCTCTCACCTCCAGGTCTCAAAAACACAAACGTCTCGGCAGTCTGGCCCCGATTTGTCAGCAGAGCAGATAATCTCCCTGTCCTTGGTGCAGTCGTTCCTTGCGCGGGTGCAGCACCTCAGCTGGAAGTCAAGGTGCGCCCACTTTAAGTCAGCTTAAATCTTGAGAGAGCAAATTGTTGGAATCGAAAACGGTGATAAACACATGAAACGGCATGTGCTCGCACAATACGTACAAGCTGCACAGTCACATTTGCACAATACGCAGGCAGGCCTCGAACACAGGCGCCTGCTATGGAGCAGACCCTTGATATTTGGCTAGTACGCATACATCTGATGTTTGCATGACTGAGGCCTCAGATTATGCCTGCAGCCGGCCGGTACGATGGTTAAGTGCTCACCATTGAAATCATCAGGTCACAAATTTGAATCCCAATGCAGCCTCCACCCCCCCTTCCACAGGTGGTAATTTGAGTACCATCACATTGGGTAGTAGTTACACGTTTAATTTACAGCACTTTAAAACATCAGATGTGTGATGAAACCACTGCATACAAAATAATGCTCATAATTCAATATTTGAGGCTGGCATACCAGGCATGCACTAGAGGGCTACTTAAAGGGCATATCTGAATTGTCTATACCGTGCACATGCCTGAAGTCTGCTTGCTGTGCAACTATCTCAATTTCCACACTTTGCATATATCTGAGGCTTCCATATTGCCCACATATAGGACACCTGCTTAGAGTCTAAATATCGTAGACTTCCACGCTGTGCACATATATGAAGTAAGCACACATCGCATGTAACAAAGGCCTGCAAGCTGCACGTACACTAGAGACCTGCATAATGTGCATATATCTGAGGCTTCCTTGATGTGAATATATTTAAAGCGTAGATGCTTCGCATGTAACAGAGAGGCCTACGCACGGTGCATATACCTGAAGCTTCTGTACTGTATAACTATATGTCCTGGTCTTCCAAACTCTGCATATTTCCTACAAACAGTAGGTATGCAGATTCCAGTGTTGAAAAGGAGCATAGAAGTAAATTACTTCTATGCTCCTTTTCAACACTAGAATCTGCATACCTGCTGTTTATTACTTCAAGTAATAAAAAATGGTACTCCACAAAATAGAGGAAGAGAGCTTTTCCTCCCAATAGATACATCATGAACTACATGCCTAGAGTTCTCCTTACAGGATGCATACGAAGTGCTAGTATTTAGAATCCCATCACGCTTACGGTTTGAAGACATGGTTCTGGTTCCTCTAAAATAAAGATGGTCTCATAATAGTGTGTTGTGATTGGACCGGTGGCCTGTTGACTATGCACAGATCAGAGTAGCAGACACTCAACCTTACGATCTATTGCACTCGTTTCTCTAGTTATAATAAACACACAATCCGTTTCTGATCCCAATGCTTCGATAATATTAATTTTTCATAATTCAGTACTATTTCCAAATGGCGCTATATCTGTACACCCTCCAACATATCTTTCATCCTAAAACCAAATTACTTCCAACGCCGCAGGTCACGTCACATTGTCTGTTGTCAAATATACATTACTAATTTAATGCAGTGATTCATACAGCTCAGAAGGAAGCCTGTTGGCTAACTCATCTCAAACCAACGGACCCTTTAAATTTCACTGAACAACATTTGTTAGTGGGAAATGCTCAAAAGGCAGAAATATGGACTGCCCCACGCCCGGCCGCGCAACCCCTCTCCTCATTCTGTAGATACCGCCTTGTTCTGCACTGGGGGCAGCTGGGTGGAACCAAACGCCGGTGTCTAATTTTAACGAGGATCGCCTCAAAGACTGACCGCCCGCAATGATGATGCAGCACTGACACCTTGTGGCAGGAGTGTGAAGTTCTCTGAGCTTCCAAAGGAAGGAAAGTCGCAAGCTGCCTGCAGTAGCCAAAGATGTGCTGGTCTTCGCAGTATAAGGCGAAACTGTGTCGCTGGAGTCTCTAAGCAAACTGTTCCGCGAGGTGTTAATTACACGGACTGTTCGTAAATCGAGGCTAATAATGTCCGTACTGATTTGACGCCCGCACGTGTCCGTAATTTCAGCAAGCGTTCACTTTTAAAAGTTCACTTTTAAAAGTCAGCTCGCTTTGATGCACGCCTAGACTCTCCCGCTGTGTGTAATGGCAGTGGGAGGGCTCCCCGCCTGTTCGTTGTCATGTTCTCCTCTAAATACGAAGCAGCATTGTGTAGCAGTATTGTCTAAACCGGCCTGTCCTTGTTGGTGTGCGTGAGCAGAGAGAGCAAACAAGAGAGCCGGTGAAACACGCTCGCTGCATACCTGCCATGGCACTGGCGGCTGCGCTGCCCTAGCCTCATGTGCTCGCAGAAAGGCGGGGGCGTGTAGGACAGAACTACCTTCAGATGCATTTCTCATGCTGCAATTAGATAAAACCATACATTATGAAAGACCACCATAAAGATAACAATAGTATAGTTCAGCTTGCAATTAGAAAATGTTGAGATCAATTTTGTATACATTAATTAAACTAGTTAGACCTGTTAAAAATGTGACTGCAAGAATTTAAGTCCATATGAGTTAGTGCCAGTTTATATGGCGTACTAGTGGCATGCTGGTGAACACGAGTTTGATAGCGCCAATAATCCATCCTGATTCTCTGGTAGGCGGACCATAAGAAAAAATGTGGAAATAAATGTAATGTTCAGGATTGTGTTTGTAGGGTTTAGGATTTGAAAGCCTGCCTGCATGTCCCGACCTTCAGGGCGTGAAACAGTTTGTGTAGGAGGATGGCGCAGACAGTGTGTGTCTTTTTTACATATGTTCCTTTCCCCGTGAGTGCATTGCATGCACTGTCCATGATGAAACTGTGGAGTGGGCAATGCAATAGAAAAGGGGCACAGATGGGTATCACGAAGCTCCTATGCCCTCCCAGCCTATTTGTGATGTACAATATGCCATACGGACCTGATCAAAAGAAAAAACAGATTCCGTCTTGCATGAAAGGATTGTCAGCATTTTTATTCTGCACCCTACTAGTTGATTGTTGCTAATGTATCTGTTTCACAGCTCTCTAGTTCTAAACGTGTTAAATTAAGCAGTGGGCTAACGCACCTGCTGCCAAGAACTTTCACAATATATGGCTTCTTACAGGTTGAAACCTTAGTGGGGCCTACTAAGCATTTCTTTTCCAAAATCGATAAAATGGCTGCCATCGATGTTCAGTAATGGTATATCATTTGGTGCTCTCTAGTCTCAATATATTTATGTAAGAAAAACGTAAAAATGAGAGAATTAAAAATGCATTTTTCTCAGCGATTGTTATCTGGAATAGAAGTTTTGAATTTCTAGATATTTCTGGATGTTGGGTGAACTTAGTGGTAGCAGGCTCGTTTCTATGGTTAGTCTCATTTTAATTGAGGAGCGCTAACAGTGCAAGTCTAAGTTATAACAAGCATTGGCATAGCCAATAGGTCTCGCCTTTGGGGCCTTATAAGTGTTTAGCCAGAGCTATTGACTTTGCCAATGTCTTCAAGCTGTGCTGTAGAGAAGTGTGGCTGCTGTGCGGCATGCTGAAAAGTTATAATAAAAAAGTGTCAGAAGCATTTTTGTTACTTTATATATGACCAAGAAGGCATTATGTAAAACTGAACGACCATATTAAAAAAAGTATTTACAATAAAAAATGTCCTCAGTTTTCTTTTTGTTCTTGCAATGCTGGCAACTTGTTTCTGCCTATTGCCATGGATGTTTGTTAAAGGTTTTTTTTTGAGGGGGCATAAACAATCGGAGGGTGAAGGTTGGGAACTAGTACCTGTATTATAACACTAGCAGCGGCCAGACGCTAGGGGAGAATCAACAGATGCCAGATTCCGAGAGCAGGCTGAGGTGGTGCTGAGTGATGCTGAGGTGGTAGTGGTGGTGGTGGTGACTGTTGCGGAGACGATGCGGAGGTGATGCTGAATGATACTCAGGTCTTGCTGAGTGATACTGCTGTGGTACTGAGTGATGCTGTGGTGGTGCTGAGTGATATTGTCTTGGCGCTGAGTGATGCTGTGGTGGCCCGGGGTGATGCTGTGGTGGCCCTGAGTGATGCTGTGGTGGCCCTGAGTGATGCTGTGGTGGCCCTGAGTGATGCTGTGGTGGCCCTGAGTGATGCTGTGGTGGCCCTGAGTGATGCTGTGGTGGCCCTGAGTGATGCTGTGGTTGCCCTGAGTGATGCTGTTGTGACCCTGAGTGGCCCTGAGTGATGCTGTGGTGGCCCTGAGTGATGCTGTGGTGGCCCTGAGTGATGCTGTGGTGACCCTGAGTGATGCTGTGGTGGCCCTGAGTGATGCTGTGGTGGCCCTGAGTGATGCTGGTGTGATGCCGAATGATGCTGTGGTGATGCCGAATGATGCTGTGGTGATGCCGAATGATGCTGTGGTGATGCCGAATGATGCTGTGGTGGTGCCGAATGATGCTGTGGTGGTGCCGAATGATGCTGTGGTGGTGCTGAGCGATGCTGTGGTGGTGCTGAGCGATGCTGTGGTGGTGCTGAGCGATGCTGTGGTGGTGCTGAGCGATGCTGTGGTGGTGCTGAGCGATGCTGTGGTGGCCCTGAATGATGCTGTGGCGGTGCTGAGTGATGCTGTGGCGGTGCTGAGTGATGCTGTGGCGGTGCTGAGTGATGCTGTGGCGGTGCTGAGTGATGCTGTGGGGGCGCTGAGTGATGCTGTGGCGGCACTGAGTGATGCTGTGGCGGCGCTGAGTGATGCTGTGGCGGCGCTGAGTGATGCTGTGGCGGCGCTGAGTGATGCTGTGGCGGCGCTGAGGGATGCTGTGGCGGCGCTGAGGGATGCTGTGGCGGCGCTGAGTGATGCTGTGGCGGCGCTGAGTGATGCTGTGGCGGCGCTGAGCGATGCTGTGGCGGCGCTGAGCGATGCTGTGGCGGCGCTGAGCGATGCTGTGGCGGCGCTGAGTCATCCTGTGGTCGCGCTGAGTCATCCTGTGGTCGCGCTGAGTCATCCTGTGGTCGCGCTGAGTCATCCTGTGGTCGCGCTGAGTCATCCTGTGGTGGCGCTGAGTCATCCTGTGGTGGCGCTGAGTCATCCTGTGGTGGCGCTGAGTCATCCTGTGGTGGCGCTGAGTCATCCTGTGGTGGTGCTGAGTCATCCTGTGGTGGTGCTGAGTGATGATGTGGTGTCGCTGAGTGAAGCTACGGTGGCGCGGAGTGATGTTGTGGTGCTGCTGAGTAATGCTGTGGTGGTGCTGAGTGATGCTGTGACGGCGTTGAGTGATGCTGTGACGGCGTTGAGTGATGCTGTGACGGCGTTGAGTGATGCTGTGACGGCGTTGAGTGATGCTGTGACGGCGTTGAGTGATGCTGTGTTGGTGCTGAGTGATGTTGTGTTGGTGCTGAGTGATGTTGTGTTGGTGCTGAGTGATGATGTGTTGGTGCTGAGTGATGCTGTGGTGATGCTGAGTGATGCTGTGGTGTTGCCGAGTGAGAGATAGAGTGAAGATATAATGCCCAATTAGAGAGGGTGGTGAGAGAGAAAGAGAAAGGGTGTACATAGAATAAAGAGTGGAGCGTGATAGAGAGGGAGAAAGAAGGGGAGAGAGAGTGAATGAAGGAGTTTGAAAGAGAAACAGATAAAGGGGTGAGAGAGAATGAAAGGCTAAAAAAGATAGAGAGGGGAGAGTTAATTAAGTAGAGAGAGAATTAGAGAGGGGAGAGAGAGAGAAGGAGAGAGACAATAAGAGTGGGGGGTGTGGAGTTTAAATAGCGTGAAGAAGTGATGCGGAAAAAGTAACCTTAAATATAGCTTTGTGCTTTGCGCGAATAAATATTTAAAAAAAAAAAAAACAGAGTGAGACAAAAATACTGGTAATTAGGCTGTGACTCCCAATATAAAATATATAGCGATATAAGGTGAAATCAACCCACCGAAGCAATATTTCTAAAAAAAAGCTTGCATTTCAATGCTAATCGCTGTTGTTTTTCATGTGACTGTAGTCCAGGGCCGTCAGTTGGTAATGTGAGCTGCTGCTGCGATTGAAACATCAGAGTCCAGAGAGTTAATGAGCCATGACGAGGAAATGAGGAAGAGATAGGAAACCCAGATGGCAGCTGCGCGCGTGCACGCCATCGTGAACGCAAGCTGGTCGCCAGCCGAAAGCCAGTGGGTTTGCACTTCCAAAACACGCTTACTAAAACTCTCGGCCAGACCAGCGCAAGTGCTGGTGCAGGCCGAGACCTAAAAAGCAGCCACTGTGATTGAGGCATGCTGTTTGTTCATACACTATGAACTGCGAGTTTCCGTGTTGGCCAATAACGTGGCAGACTGGCATTAGAGATGGACTTTTTAGCACCCCCTGTTCCAATTCACCACCCCATGGTTTTTTGTCCACTTTAGGATTCCTAGACCACGCTGGAACGTCTGAGGTGTACCTAAGGGTGGGGAATGGCTGCAATAGCTTGGTAGCTCTGTGGCAGTTCAGCCTTTAAAGGGAGAGGCCAACCTATGATCTATATATTGGCTGCTTGTCAGTAGTGTGAGCTGCTGACTGTTTGAAACTCACCTAGGGCACAAGGAAGTTACTTACCTTTCAGACGCTTAACCACAGTGGAAAAAATTACCAGGTAAAGGGTGGCCCAGTATTTTGCAAGACACTGTTGAATGAACACCAAAAGAGTGGGCAATTTTTCTCTCTCTTGGGTTCTGACAATAGAAATATATATATTCTCACAGCGTTATGATCAGAAATGCTGTACATGGTGTAAGTAGGGACGAAAGTCCCTGTATGGCAATAAATCCTGTCCCTCTCTGCCTTTGTTCTGCTTTTTGCACCTGCCTGTGGTACCACCCGTGCACCTCTCTAGTGAACATAACAGTACATGTACATGTTGGTTCTCTTCCACGTTGTTTTTGTCCTCTGCATTGATATTTCATACAAAAACAAAACCTGGTTATAGAGAACACATTGTAGTCTTTGAAACATCTGTTAGACGGGTATTATAATTTACTCCTAGGTATGGCTCTGCTTAATTATCTAGTCATGCCCACCTATAAGTGCTCCTCATTGTTAAAAAATGATCAACCATCCACAGCTATTCTCACACCCACCAAAGAAAAAATTGTGAGAGCAGTCAGAAAGTGCCTCACGTAAGCACCATTTATTTATATTTATTTTATTTATTAATTAAACTTATAATGCGCAACAGCTACCCAAAAAGGGTTTCCCGGCGCAAACGCAGATACAGAGGCTGATGTCAAGGCAAAGGCAGCAGGCTAATGATTAAAAGCCATGTCTTCAAGGATTTACGGAAATGAATGTAGTTAGTTTCGGTACGAAGAGTTAGGGGCATAGCATTCCAGAGTGAGGGGCCAAGATGTGAAAAAGACCTTCCGCCCATCCTTGCTAGTTTGATTTTTGGGACAGAAAACCTCCCCTGCGTAGATGAGCGAAGGTCACGAAGAGGGACATAGGGATGAACCAGTGATTGAAGGTATTTGGGGGCCGTACCACTTTTGATTTTAAACATGTAGCTCAGGGCTTTGAACTTAACTCGGTTCTCCACCCTGAGCCAGTGCAAGTCACGGAGATGGCCGGAAACAGAGGAAGTTCTGGGGAGCCGGCATAAGAGCCTAGCTGCAGAGTTTTGAACCAGTTGCAGCCTGCGTGTCATCTCTTTGTTAGAACCCAAGTACAGAACATTGCCGTAGTCAAGTCTTGAAGTAATCAAGGCATGAACAACAGTCCTCTGAGTGGGTTCTGGTAGCATCCAGATAACTTTTTTTTAGCCACTTCAAGATAGTGAAACAGGTAGCAGCTACTTTAACAACTTGGTTATGCATACTTAGTGTATCATCCATGATTACACCCAAATTTCGAGCTTGGCGGCTCCATGGAGCTACTGGTTGGTACTCACCAGTTTGCAGCAAACGAGGAAACTGGTGAGTACCAACCAGTAGCTCCAGTTTTGTTTTTGTATGAAATACGTGAGTGGAGGGATACCTGGTTATATTACCTCTCTTGCTCATTTTTTGATTGCTGCTCGGCATTGATATGACAGCCTACATGTTGCTGCTCCTCGAGCCTTGACTCAGAGATCTGTAGATGTTTGGTGTCCAGGGGAATAATCTTGCTTCTGATGCTCAGTGAAGAGCTCTGCACCTTCGCACTACCTGATCTCTCTCTTGCCTCAGTGTTGTGCTGGGCGTCTTCAACCTGGCCTGGGTATCTTGCCAGCCTCCAAATGACCTTGTGGCACCTATCCCCTTCCCTGTCATGGCAAGGAAGAAAGAAACAATGCACTTAGCTGGGGTTGCCTAGAACATCAACATTTAAACAAATCTTGGAGTTTAGTTGGCCGTGGTTTTCCAACAACTAGGAGACCTACTGCCTCCCTACTATCCAGTACCTTTATTTGGTCTAGACTTGATCAGCTTCTTTGTACGAGCAGAGAGGTGTTGGCTAGGAACAGGACTCTCCATCGTGCTGTGTCTTCTCAAAGTAGGACCATGCTGAGGATAAGGCTCTGCGGCAGCCTTCTCCGGAGGAAGCTGAGTTGCAGAGTGAATGAATGTATAGGCAAAGACTTATATAGCGCAACAGCTTCTCCCTGAAGTGTTCCGGTGCTAAAGGAGCAAATCTCTGAACAGGAAGAAAGGTAGCATGGCCCACAGTAATCAATCCGGGATGGAGGTCATCTGATTGAAGTAACCTATCCAGACCATGCAGCTAATGTAGTCAGAAACAACCCATAGTCTGCCACATTGCTTGAGGTTCTGCAGGAGACATTCAAGTGTGGCAAGTGGCATTACCTTGACATCTGAACCCGTATTGCCCCAGTTTCAGCATGAGAGGAACACAGACACACTGCATCCTTACCACTGATCTTAGGGTAATGTCCCATTTACTGGGACCAGTTACCCTGATTCTGGAACTGTTTGAGCCACCCCTGTAGACGTACAGTTCTAGATAATTGAGATATTGAGGTATGAAGTCCTAGTCAGACCCTAACCCTAGGTCTCAGTTTCATGTAGTGAAATCGTAGTTCCAGTGATTGTCCCATATCCAGTAGGTGCTCCTGAAACCAAATATCCCTATCACGACCAGTCTGTTACAAGATACTGCCATGACGTTTGGTGCCTCTGGGTGACTTGTTTTTTTAATGCTTGTCTAACTCCAGCATCAGTAGTCCTCCCTCTGAACATTGCATTGACTCTTCAGACAAACCAGGGCAGTAACTGATCTTCCCCAAACTGTCCTGTGTCCCAGACGCAAACCACTGTAACCGTGGAGGCACCCATTTAACTTTGTTAGGCCTCGTTTGGAGGGGCACAGGCAGACAGAGGCTACTGGGCCTCAACTGTGGGGGTTGATGTTATTTGCCTCAGATGCCTCTGAAGCCATCCTACAATGACTCTGCAAACTGGACCAAGTACAACCCCTTCTGTATTTGACTGTCATTAGTAGAGAGGTCAAGCAGTCACAAAACTTCTCAGGGAGGGAGCCTGGGGGTTCTCCAACTCAGAGCTCAACCCTCAACCAACACCCCAGTAAGAGAATGTCAAGCCCGGTGCTTAACTTTTCAAGAAAGAAATTCCTTTATTGCACACATTAGAACATAATACTACATTTACACTACTTATAACAGGAAAAAAAGTTAGTGTCAC
Source organism: Calotriton arnoldi (assembly GCA_963921515.1). Taxonomy (NCBI): domain Eukaryota; kingdom Metazoa; phylum Chordata; class Amphibia; order Caudata; family Salamandridae; genus Calotriton; species Calotriton arnoldi. The sequence goes on along the minus strand of CAWUFW010006494.1, from coordinate 620,155 downwards.
TAGGCATGTCTGAGTAAGTGCTTCTCTTCTCTTCTCACTCCCTCACTCTTCTTCTCCCTTGTCTCCGCTCTCTCTCACAGTTTTGGGTAGTTCCCCCTCCCTTCTCTATGGGGCCAACAGTAGTATTGTGAATATAGCTCAGGTGCGGATAGGTGTGTGCTAAGTCTCAACAATTCCACTCGCTGGTGGAATTAGTCCTCTCAGACCTGCTTCGGCTGCCCGGTCCTGCGGGAATGCCTGCACACTCCATCTGAGTGGCGGTATGCCACTGGAAATTCTTTGCGTCTTCCGCCTCAGGCGCAAGGTTCACATATGGTGATGCAGCTGCTCTGGATCCTTTCAGCCATCAAGAAGCAGCAGTCCTGGTGTATTACAGTCCCAGCCAGACAGTATGTGAGTTTCCTAGGGCTTGGGGTCTTTGAAATTGGCTCTCGCCGAGGCTGCCACGTCCTTGATGGGACTGCAATCTGGTCAGGCAACATTTGGCTAAAGGCAGCTGCCTTGGGCTGGTCATGATTTCAGTAGATACACCCCAATACAGGCTGAGTACTAATTCAATAGGTGCTGCCCTGCATGGACTGATCACACCATGGCAGTTGCAGCCATGCACAGGCTGATAATTCTTGGGCAGTTGCTTTGATGCACTGGATGATCACAAAGATAAATCGTAGCCCTGACTTGGCCTCTGCAAATGTGGTCGTGGAGTTGTGGTATGACAGTGTAGACAGAGAGACCCTTTGGAAACTCCTCTGCCACTACGGTGTGCAAGATAAACCCGTAAGAATCATCAAAAACTCTTACGAGAGAATGACCTGCAAGATAGTATCATCAATGGCCATTTATAAAGTGCACAGCTACCTCGCCCAAAGTGTCCCGGCACTAGCAAACAGATAGTAAATGGAGGACAACTCACAGAAACCTTCAAAGTGAGGACTGGAGTTCGCCAGGGTGGTTTGCTCGCGCCTTTTCTCTTCCTGCTGGCTGTAGACTGGATCATGAAAACATCTACTGCAAATGTGATCCAGTGGACACATTGGCTGCAGCTTGACGACCTGGACTTTGCAGACAACCTGGCCCTACTCTCTCATACCCATATGAAGATGCAAGAGAAGACCCACAGAGTGGCAGCCATATCAGCACAACATGGCCTCAACATCCACAGTGGAAAAAACATGATCCTGAAGGCTAACATGGCCAGCACAACTGCAGTCACTCTTGTAGGTGAATTGGACTGGAAGAGGTTGAAGCTTTCACCTACCTGGGCAGTGGCATAGACATGCATGGTGGCACAGACTCTGACATCAGGGCAAGAATCGGCAAAGCAAGGGCTGCCTTCATTCAGCTAAAGAAGATCTGGAGCTCCAAGGACTTAATGCTGCAAACCAAGATCAGGCTTTTTAACACCAATGAAAATCTGTCCTTCTGTATGGCGCAGGAACTTGGAGGACAACCATGACCACCACCAAAAAAGTCCAGACCTTCATCAACACCTGCTTGAGGAAAATCCTCTAAATTCACTGGCCAAACAACATCAGCAACAATGACCTATGGCAGCAGACTTTCCAACTCCCTGCTCATGAAGAAATTATGAAAAGATGCTGGGGCTGGAAAGCGAGACGGATTACACCTGGAATCAAATTGAAAGAAAAGCCCAGGCCAGAGATGTCTGGAGGGTCCTGGTTGATGGCCTGCACCACCTGGAGGGGTAGTAGGCGTAAGTAAGTTGTGGTTCCTGCCAGTGACCAGAACAGAGAATCTGCAGGTCTGCTGAAGCTTGGGTCCAACAGATCGCACTCCAACAGTCCTTTTTTCTGGGCACACCACATACATCAGGGATGTGCTGTAACTCAATCCTGCAGGGCCGACAGGCTCCCTCCCCCTCTAAGCAGGTAGGCAGGCTGCTATGCACTTTAGTACAGGTATGCAGCTCCTACAGCAAGAGATCCACACCTCAAGTGATGTCCCCTACTGCTGTGAGACCGGTTCACAGCCCTACACCAGCCCTTGTGGCACAGCCGTCCACTAAATACTCTGCAAAGCCTCCTTTCCTTGGCCACAGAGTACTTTGAACTGGAACAATAAGTGGGATAGAGGTGTCCCACTGATATACAGACAAGAGTTTGGTATCCACTGTCTGAAACTGTAGAATCAGTTTAGGGTGGTTTTCCTTTCAAGTTTCTTTTCCATCGTGTTCTCCAGACCCAGTCTTTGTGTAAAGTGAAGCTTCTTGCAGCAGGGTAGCCTCTAGCATGGAACACCCACAACGGAGGCACAAAGAGGTATGGGTCTCTACACCTGGCTGTGATCAGCCCAAATGAAGGAGTAATCATTAAAAGACAAAGGGGCAGGCTTCACCTAAAGATTTCCCCATCTTGCACAACAGGTTCTGCAGTCCCACCCCTCAACCCTAGCATCGACCAAATGGCAGTGATTAGGAAGACTAATCAACAGCTCCTTGCTAAGCAAACGGCCTAATTAAAAATCTAAGGGAGTCCTGTCTCACTTCAGTGCCTAGGTCTCCTCCCTACAGCCTCAGAAATGTGAGAAATACTCTTTCACTATCTGGGAGCAAAACTCTCACCCCAGTCTTGTGCAAAGCCATGCCAGGGGTACCCAAAATAGATTCCATTACTCTGGCTCACTCACACACACACACACACACACACACACACACACACCATGTATGTGCTATGCATGCTGCCCACATCAACATGAATTACGTGCACTTCAGGTGTTCGTGCTAGACACTGGCTAAGCACATTGAGGCAGAACTTCACAAGAGTGGGCCAATAGCTCTCCACTCCAGTTACTCTTTTAAAAAAAAAAAGCCTGCTCATACTGTAGGTTCCCAAAATACGGTATGCTGCCACCACAGATGTATAGGCTACACTCACAACAGGGACAGTACTCCAACGTCCGTTAATGAGGGGGCGCTTGGTGTGCCCCTCTAGCTGGCAAGAAAAATCCAGGCCTACTTGCCAAGCACAGGCCTAGACCACTGCGCACACGCTGGATTACTTTGGCACCGGGGCTAAAAATCAAAAGTGAAGGATATTCGGTATGTGCAGTTGTACACACAGGGCAGGGGAACATGCCTGTACACCATGTGGGGTACATTCCCATCCCAACACCAAGAATGAAGAGTTCTGGCATCAAGTCCCTTGGCAGCCATAAACCATCCCTTTTGACTTGGGTGGTATCACCTATTAACGTTTGGGTGGTTGCATTTTGGGTGATTTGATATTTACAATTTTTTTTTGATTTTTAGACCCATGGGCTACAGCCCACTGAGTTGTCATTCTTTGCATCTAGCACCACTAAAAAGTAGGCACAGGGCAGATGTTTTTAACGAAGAGTTTATAGATTGTAACATATTGTGGCTGTTTTGCTCCATTGCCTTGAATTGGTAAAGAACGAGGTTAGTAAAAACCTAATGCTGGATGTTGAGCTGAGTACTTCATTGCATCGAGGCACCACGCTGATTATACCCTTAGACATCCAGTGTAATGTTGAGGACAGTTTACTAAATGGTTAGCCTCTGTGTTCCTCCCGCCATCTGCTCTCCCTGCTTCCCTCGTCTGTGATGTTTGCCCCCACCTACCTTCCCTGCCTCCCTTGTCCGTGTTGTTTGCTTATACTGGCTGCTTCATAACACTTTTTTTTTATTTTTCTTTCAGCCATGCTGCTGTACAACATAGCTAAAAAAATATTGATAATACAAATAGCTCTGGTCTTGTACATGAGACCTATTGGCTATGCAAATGCTTGTTCTTTGAGGAGTACGCTTCCTCAATTCTTTAGGGGCTAACTGCCTGCTTGGTGGCAGTCTGTTGTTTGCTTGGGGGTACAGCCTTTTCTGTACTCAGGACAAGGAAGTAAGATCTAAAACAATAACAATTTAGAAATAGTCCTTCTCAAGGTGCTAGAACCCAGCCGTGGCCCATGCAGATAAGAGCGGTGGGGCCGGATATGGGGGGATTTAGGGAAGAGGTGTGGTGCAGCGGCCAGGGCGGCTGACTCCGGAACACGGGGGCTCACGGTTCAGTCCCCGGCACTGGCGGCAGCTTAGCCCAGTACCTTGTGACTCTGGACAATAGCTCGCTTAATCTTCCCGACGGCCCCCAGCGCCGGGACACCTCTCCGGAGGTAGCTGTGCGCTTTACAAATGCTGGTATTTCATTTTCATTTCGACAGACGATGAAGAGGGAAAATTAATTATTAATTTAATTTTCCCTCGGTGTCGTCTGTCGAAATTCGCCCTACCACTCTTACCTGCACGGGCCGCAGCTGCTAGAACCTGCAGATTTCTCCTTTTCCCTCTCCGCCACTGACACCTTGCTTGGTCTGTCTCTTGACCCTCCCCTTTCTGGGATTCCAAACATTCTCTAAGTTACCTAAGTAGCTTATTTTTATCAGCTGTCTTTCAAAAAGATCATTTAATGCTCCCCAATAATCATAAGACTGCAACCAATGCTTTGTTTCTGTCATGCTTAGACTCTGGAAATGCCATTCTGGCACAACTGCACACATTGACCAAAAAATATGATCAAATTTACCTATCCCCATCAATCTACACTGGCTTCCGACTGAAGCTAGAATTAAGTTAAAATGTTGTTGCCTAACTTACAAGCACTGCATCTCAAAGCACCACTCTACCTTACCAACGCTTCACTCTTTCAGGTGGCATAAGACATGGAAAAACCTTCCTACTGGAAAACTCACATAACAGGATGACTCATGCACATCAACTGTCTTTCTCTGGTGTTGCCTCCCTTTTCTGGGTCTCCCTACAGGCCGCATTGAGAATATAACTTCTTTTCCGTCATTCCATAAAACGCTTGAAAACTTTCCCTATCAATCTGTTTTTGATCCTGAAACAAGGCCCGTTTTCTCTGTGCTATTTTAGTCTAACTGGCTAAATCTGTGTATGTGCTGGTTTCACCTTATCCTCCTTTTCTGATAGAAAATTCTAACTGCAGATTCCTCACTTCATAATTTTCCCAGGAGCCAGACTGGATCCAGAAACTTTCATAGCAATTTCCTTGCTCATCGGTGGGTGGTGTTGTGCGGCTCTGCGTTGTCTGTCCATCCCCATAGGTGACATCAGAGCCACTATATCTGCACCATGTTTGCATTCTGATGTCACTTTCTTTCTTTCCGTGCCTGCCAACGCGGTTCCAGAGCTCTTGAATCCTGTCATTTGTGACCGGGGTTTTTTCTCTAAATTTCTTAAAGTGTGCAGACAGTGTCACCCCCTTAGACTACAGGGTTTAAACCGTGTCACGACTGTAACCGGCAGATGTCGGTTATGGTCAACCACAACATCTGTCTATGGTGCCTCGGTGTTGTCTGTATTGTCACCAAGATGAACAAGACCACCATCTGTGACTGAGGCAAAACTCGCTGTCGTTGAACTCTGTTGTTCGGAAAAAGTGCTCACGAGTAATTTGAAGACTCAGCGTTTTCCAGTCGAAGTCGAGAGTGTTGATGCACTCTCGCTCCTGAGGCCACTCCTGTGACTGATGATCATTGAGGTCACAGGGCTCAAGAAGATAAGAAATCAAAACATGGGTCTACATTGTCCTACCACCTGGAGTCGCGCTATGCTCCAGGCACCGCTAGGCCACAGACTGGTACTCCCGCCGTGGAACCACATTGGAAATTCCAGTGTCTTCCTGAATGGACTCCAGCTGCTGCAGGTTTCCATGGACCACATTTTCAGTTATACACCGGATTTCTCTGGAGCCCCTTTGGATCTGAGGGGGCCTCCATTCAGTTTACCATTTGTAGATCCATCTTCAACGCCGGTTGTGCTCCTTAACCTCACTTCAAGGCTGACCCCTTCTCCAGCTTAGGCCTGCCGCCTTCTGGCTCGACACCATCCACGATTCCACCATTGGAGCCGTGACTGACACTACCGGCTTGTGTTCTGATGCTGATACCGACGTTACAGATGCTGGAAACAAAGTCAGTAGTTTTATCAGACTCTGAAACCCCCACCCCACCACTAAGATCTAGATTCTATGCCCACTCTGAACTAGACTGTTCCCCACAATATGATTTTGGGGATAATGACCATGATGACCAGTATGATGATGGCAATATCTTTGATGACCTCCAGGATTCCAGTGGTCTGAATACTTCGCCAGACATTGGCCTCTCTTTCCCAAATTTCACTATGGCTTCTAAGGAGTCTGCATCATTCGCAACAGTAATTCGGGGAGCATCTAGCTGAGGTACCTGACCTTATGTCACCCATCCAAGAGGTTAAAACTAATGAGCTTATGGAGGTCCTCAACATAGCACAAGCTAACTAGGAACCTCTGCTCCTCTTTAATCAGACCCTGGCCGATGTTCTTGTGGGCACCTGACCAAAACAAGGATCCTGCCCCTCAGTCAATAGGCAAGTGGCGAGGCAGCACAGGCCTGTCCTGGAGACCCAGACTTTCTTCTACAGCATCCTACTCCTTAGAGCTTGGTGGTGCAGGCATCTACCAGCCGCCTGAACCCAATTCTTTCCTTACCACTCCACCTGACTGGGAATCCAAAAGAATGGAGACATTCACAAAATGAAAGTTTTCCTCCTCCAGCCCTATGCTCTTACCAGCTGTCCCAGAGAAGCTTTGTCCAATCTTACAAAGGCATATCGTCAATGGACAGGACGCTGCAAAATACTCAGTCACATCTAGTTTGGACACTACCAACTGTCTGGGTAGGGCAGTTGGTACCAGTGTGGGGCTTAGGCATCACACCTGGACTCACTCCACAGGCTTCTCATCCGATGTCCAGCAGTCCCTCATGGACATGCCCTTTGACGGCTCTAGGCTGTTCGGAGCAAAGGCAGACTCAGCCCTTGAAATGTTCAGGGAGAGTAAGGCCACTGCCCACTCACTGTGCTTTGCTTCACCATTTAGGCCGCTCCCCCAACAGCAGGCCCCTTTATGAGACTGCAGCAGGGTCTACCAGCAGAGACCATCTACTTCTCAGCAACAATAGGCCTCCCAAATTTTTTGAGTTTGAGGTTGGGGATCAGGCCGACAGCATCCAGGACCTCAGAGGCAATGGGCTACCCAAACCCCAGTCCTTCTCCCTGCAGCTACTGCAACACCACTTTAATTTGTTCTTGGCACCACACTATGGCCCAGTAGCATGCTGCATCACCTTTCCCTCCTGGGTTGGAGGAGTATGACGTCCAATCAATGGGTGCTTCAGATCATACAAAATTGGACACTCCCTACATTTTCTACACTTCCCCGGACATATCACCCACATCCTACATCTCCTGGAGGACCACGTGTCTATATGCCTTGGAGAAGTTCAATCTCTCTTGTCAAAGTAAGCAGTAGAGGGTGCTGCCATAAAAGATCAGGGCTTGTTGTTACTCCTGTTATTTTCTGGTTCTGAAGAAAGACGAAGGCCTTCCATCTTAGACATTTGCCCTCTGAACTTCTTCCTTCGGAAGGACAAGTTCAAGATGGTCACCCTAGCCAAAGTTCTGTTTGTCTTGGATCCAGGCAACTTGATGGTAGCGCTAGACTTGCAGTTTCAGGTTGGCTAAAAGCAGTTTCAAATCTCCATGCTCCCCTTTGGCCTTTTCCAGCACACCTAGGGTGTTCACAAAGGTGATGGTGGTGGTCACAGTCTACCTGTGTATGGTGGTAATAACCAGCCTTCCCATACCTCGAAGACTGGTAATATGGTCTTGTTTGGATAAAACAGATTGCTTATGTCGATCGATAGTTACGAGTGTGGCACTTCAGTGCAAATCCTGGATGGGATTTATGGGATTCTTTGGGGATATCCAGGCATCTTTGATGGAAGGGTCAATCAATGGCTCTCGCATTTTTGGCGACAAAGCAGATTCGGCTCTGGAACGGTTTAAAGAAAGCAGCATCACAGTATGTTTCTTGGGTGTTTGCCCCCACCAGACAATTCTAACACTTTTGCCCCCTTCATGGCTGTGGCAGGGGTTTTAGTTTTGCCAGCGTCCGGCTCCTCCTCCAGCCCAACAGGCCATTCAGCCCTTTCGTGGCCAAGGCAGTATCTCCCAAAGCCAATGCCCAGGACAGCAGGGACAATGTCCAGCTCAGTCCCCCTGCCTCTCCATCATCCACAGTCGAAAAACCGATTGAGTGTGTTCCTGTCGGCACACAGCTACCCTGTCGGAGGCAGTACCTGATATTTCCTCCAAGGGTGGTAAGCCATCAGTACAAACAAGTGGGCCCTTCAAATTGTACATTAGGATTTGCCCTTCATTTCTCTCCTCACTTCCCCACCTTCCACCGCCATCAGGGTGGCTGATGGACGACCACCTCTTTGTCTTGCAGCAGGAACTGCATGCCCTTTTTTGCCAAAGGGGCCATAGAGTGGGGTTTGGCTTGTAAGTGGGGACTCCTCCTACTTCCTTCTGCCGAAGTAGGGAATAGGCCTTTGTCTTTTTTGTGGTCACAGCACACCTTTGGCTGGCTTTTGAAGGAGGGCTCATCAAACCGATGTAACCCTCCTCCAGATGACGGCTGACCTGTTTACATTGTTGGACTTTCTATCAACATGCCAAAATCACACCTCACTCCTTCACAGCGACTCCCCTTCATTGGAGTCATCCTGAATATGGTGCTCTTTCATGCCATCCCTCCACCTCAACAAGTCCAGTACATTTGGGCTATGATTCCAATGTTTCAGACCTTGACCTGGATCTCCGTGAGAGCAGCTCTGAGGCTTCCAGAACTCTTGGCCTCCAGCATCCTGCTTTTGGATTATGGCAGGTGGCACTTGTGGTCTCTGAAGTGGGATCGGAAGTCTCAGTGGGCTCTGCACCAAGGCAACCTGTTAAACTACATCCAGTGTCGCAGGAGACTGCGAAAGATCTGCAGTGGTGGCTGCTCAACCGCAATTTGACCAGTGGCTGATCCCGCTCCTTTACCCACTCATGGATTATGATTGTGTTGGACACATCATTGCTGGGTTGGGTAGGTCATCTGGAAGAGGTGGAAATCAGTGGACTCTGATCTCTGCCGGAAACTCGCCTCTAAATCAAATTGTTGGCATTGCGAGCAGTCGACTTGCCACTGAAAGTATTCCTTTCATCCACCAAGGTAGAAAATTGCAGATTCTCACAGATGGCACGCCTGTGATGTAGGATTGCTACAAACCGGACATAGTGGTCTTGTAGGTCCTGTGACATTAGGCTCAACATCTCTGGAAGTAGCTGAACGCTCAGAGCATTTCCCTGAATGCAAAGCACATGGCAGGATATTTAAACCTCAGGGCAGACTAACTCAGCCGTCAGTGCTTAGTGGATCATGAATGTCAGTTACACTCGGAGGTGGCACAGGGTATCTTCCACCAATGAGGAGAACCCTGGCTCAATCTATTCACCACCGCAGAGAACGAGCAGTATTGAAACTTATGCATGTTAGAGTTCCCAGGGCAGTCATCCCTCTGAGACGCCTTCCACCAGAGTGCTGAAAAAGATCAGGAGAGACCGGGCCAAAGTCATCCTTGTGGCCCAGGACTGGGTGAGAGCAGTGCGGTACCTGCAACTTCTGGTCATGAGCAAATGTCCTCCATTACAGCTGCCCCTTCGGAAGGACATGCTGTCACAGCAGCAAGGCAGAATCTTACACCCAAGCCTGCACAACCTACACCTCCATCCATGGAGATTGAGAGATGACAGTCAATAGCTTTTGATCTTCACCCGAAGTGGTCGCTGTCATCCTAGAAGTCATTTATCCATCTACTAAATCTGTTTACGCAGGACATTGGGAGAAGTTGTTTGGTGTTCCTCCCGAGACATCCAACACCTTGATGTATAACTATCAAATGTCGTGTTTTGTTTGTCCTTAGTCCAGCAAGGCCTTGCTGTGGCAACAGTTAAAGGTTGCATGCTGCCTTTTCAGCCTTCTTACATTGACCTGATCAGCCATCCCTCTTGAAGTCACTTGTTGTGGTCGTTTTTTTAAGGAACTGATCTGCATGTTCATGCCAATAACTTTTATGATGCCGCAGTGGGACCTTAATTTGGTACTCACTTATCTAATGTCCACTCCCTTCGAACCAATGCACAGGTGTCCTCTTTGCCTCCTAACCATCAACATAGCATTCTACATTGCCCTAACAACTATCAGGCGAGTGAGTGAACTTCAGGCATTGTCTGTGGTAGCACCATACACATTTTTCTTCCTGGACAAACCAATTCTCCGGATAAAAGCAGCATTTATGTCAAAGGTTGTTACGCTCTTCCACATAGAGCAATCCATCACTTTGCTGGCTTTTTATGTACTGGCTAATCCCTCTAAAGAGGAAGAGTGGCTGCAGTGCCTCTTCCCTAAGAGGGCCGTGAGTTTCTCTGTTGATTGGACCAAAGATTATCTACAGGATGGCCAACTTTTTGTCAGTTTCTCTTGAACTAAGTAAGGCAAATCTTAACAGAAGCGAATCATCTCCAGATGGACTGTGGTCTGCATCAACATCTGCCCTGGGATGACCAAGAAGCATCCACCAGAGGACTTGCATGCTCATTCCACCAGAGCAGAGGCAACTACTGTGGCACTGGTATGGTGTGTGCCAGGTTTGGACATATGCCAGGCCCCTATATGGGTGTCTCTCCACTCTTTCACAAGTCATTACTCTAATCCGGTCTAGTGGGACAGACACTTTGTCCCAATGTCCTGCAGAATTTCCTGTTCTGAGCCATTCCACGAATTCACCACCTTGGAAGGTACTGCTTAGGTATCGATTCATAAGGTGAGGAATCTGTGGTTGGATGTCTCTGTCTGAAGAACAAATTACTTACCGTAGGTAATACCTTTTCTAGTAGAGACTCTAACCACAGATTCCTTACCGACCGACCCTCCTCCTCGCTCTCTGCAGTGGACTCATACAGTCCATTAATAAGCCCCAATAGGGAAGTCTGCACACTGTCACACTCTGATTTCAGTGGCTCTTCGTCCGTTGGTGTGAACCGACATCATCATAAAGGAACTGACGTCTGCATACAGAACTGGTGCACTTTTTTTTTTGTAAACAAATTTTATTCAGGTTTTATACTTGGTACAACATCGGCCTGAGGGCCTACACACCAATAGCAATTCAATTTAAATGTCACCTTGTACCAGTTAAGAAAAATGCTAAGAAGGAGAAAAGAGAACAAACAGTTAGCCAATACAAAACTGAGCACAGATTCGGCAACCCAGAAGTGGTGCACTTTTAGTACGCCTGACATCACGTAGGGGGGACTCGATGGAGAGCTGCACAACGCCACAAACCAACACGCAAGGGAATTGCTACGAACGTTTCCAGATCCAGACTGGAGCTTGGGGGATTTCACAAGGTGAGGAAACTGTGGTTAGATAGAATCTCTACCAGAAAAGGCTTTACCGAAGGCAAGTCACTTGTTCATCTATACTTTCTAGATGTACTATGGTTGTTCAGTTCGTATTGACTATGTCTTAATTGTATGAGCTGTATGTAAAGTGCCCACATACTTATGAAGTGACTGAGCACTATATAAAACTTGTAAAATAAATAAATATTAACTCTAGGTGTAAAGTCAGTGTAGTACCTCATTGTGTGGTCATGTCCTGATGCTCGAATGTGCAGCAAAAGGCTTGTAATGAATGACAGGAGTACATTTCTGGAGTACACTAGTTCGCTACAAGGGAGCCAGTCTCTGAAAGTGAACTTCCACCAAAACAAGGATTTTTTTGTTACTGGACAACGGAACATGTACTCTGAGAACATGAAGTATGTATTACATCATACGTACATGTTACTGGGTATAGGTGCATGTTTGTTAGGCAATGCCATGTTATTGGCATCTGTATTGTAGTCAATCTGCCAGTAGTATGACCCTCGCTTTAGGGATTCCTGGGTGTCTTTCCACACTTTTGATCATAGACCCGATTATAATGATGGTCATGGTGACTTGTTTTAAGTGCTGTGTTCTGGTATGTCTCTTAGATTGGCCGTCATGACTTATTCTTTAAGTTTAAGGTGTATGATTATGGTGTCAGGGGGATGTTGTCGGGACCTTGCACTGATTATTCACTCATCTTGGTTTTTTTTGCAGGATATGTGGAATGTCTTTGTTAGATGTAACGGCGATTGATGTTCTGACAATTGTATTTTGAGCTGTTGTGACATTATGAAAGATATTCATGTTACATGTCAATTATCCATTTCTACCTTGTGTAAGTGCTTGTCTGGGCCAGACGACGATATCTACTGATCATGTAATAATTTCATGTCTTGCCTGTGACCAGTAAACATGAAGTGCCGCAAATGTGGCCTGTTGAGTCACAGAATCTTGTACATGTCTCCTATGTGGGGCTCATCTGTGATCTTCATCTTTCAGGTTACCTCTGTGTGTACATGGAGAAGGACGAGTTCCTCGGTACCACTCTCATCCTTGCTTGGGTCCCCAACTCCCGTATCCAGAGGCAAGATGAGGAGGCGCTGCGCTACATCACGCCGGAGAGCTCCCCTGTGCGCAAGGCCCCGCGCAAGCGTGGGGGGCGCCATGCGCAGGGCAGTGTCTCAACAAAGCAGGCGTCGCGGGCAGAGATGAAAGCTGCAGTGACCCCAAAAGAGGACGGAGGAGGGCTGACAAGGCCTCAGCCTGTCGAATATGGTGTCCATGGAAGCTCGTGGTCGGAGAGTACTGAGAAGCTGCCTGAGAGCAATCCCACCCCACCTGTGCACAGTGACTCGGGGATCCTGTCGATAGTCAGTTCTCAGGAGGAGCAGACCCGCTCGGATGTGTCCACTGAGGGGACGGAGGAAGGGCTGGACTGTCGCCTGGAGCAGGGAGAGGATGATGGTTCTCTGGACCTCTCGGCAGATGACGTCAGCCGGGACAGTACTTTAGATTCCGATTCAGATGCCTTCTCATCACCGTTCTGCCTGTCGCCCATCAGCGAGGCCCTTGGGGAGAGCAGCAACTCCGTGTTCTTGGAGCATGAAGGCAGGTAAGTGTTGTGAGCTCAGCTAGAGTTGAATTGTCTCGTGTATTTCATGAGCAGTGAGCGGGCACTTGGCACTCTGAGTTCCTGGTCGATGAGGATACGTCACAAGGGAGTACCTGAAACTGGTAGTGACTCTCTGTACCTGTCGCAGCGGCAGCTCCTCCGCTATGGCGTCGCCCCCCCCCCAAAAAAGCAGGAAAGGAAATTTAAAACGTTAATGAACTCATTTTATTTTTGCTTTACCGCGTAGTGTTGGGGGTGGGGCCTGGGGGGGTGGAAGACACTGAGGTAGCTGGACCTTCACTGCACATGACGGTTTGGCCGGCCATCTCAGGCCGGCCAAACAATCATGCGCAGTGAAAGCTCTCTCCAACCCAGCAACCAGGCTGGGTTGGAGAGAGCAGGCACAGTAATGCAATAGCTGAAAAGTGGCGCACACCGAGTTGTAGCAGCTTCACATATCCTAGGAGCGCCATTAGTAGGGAAGGGGTCAACTCGGCCTCAATCATCTCGGCAAGGTAGCGGAAGACTTCGTTCCAGTATGCTAGCACTGGCGCGCAGTTCCATGCCATATGAGCGAAGTCTGCAGCCTCCGCTGCACATCTAGGTTCTGCTGCACATGAGATTTAATGGCAGGCCCGGCTCCAGGAATTTTTATTTGGGTGGGCCAAGGGTGCATTTGGGTGGGCCACTGCTGGCCCAATTTGTCGCTTTTTGTGGTAGCCTACAAGCCCTAGATTACATTATATCTACTTGCAAACAGTCACCATGATGCAACTGATCGATTCTGTGTGTATACAGAGCATGTGGAGAGTTATTTGAAAGTAAGAGCAATGTCTGGACCTAAGTGCAAATCCTCAAATGCCAACAGGCCAGGTTTCAACACAAGTACTTCCAGGCCCGACTATCTACTTTTCTACCATCCCTCTCCAGTGCACCATATCTCACATCTGACCTTGGGCCCCAGCTCCATATCAGCCACCATCTAGCTCTACTTTCATTATTCCTGTAAAAAACAGTTGCCCTAATGACCTGACGTGCTAATTAAATAAAAACAGAAAGGCCATGACAGGGCCGGCTTTAGCGCTAGTGCTAAAGTCTTTTTTGGTGCCTCACCAATGACCTCTTTCTCCGCAGATACCATTTCTACCACCCTCTGACAGTGCCCTTCATCTCTCTGTAGCCCCTCTCCCTTATGCATTTAATTTGTTGTATAGTGCTACTCATATCAGCGTAGGGTGTCACAGTACTTTACATCACACACACATTATAAAGAGACAATGATCATACAAGTATGTAACTCAGTCTATAGGGAATGTCACATAAGCCAATGAGGATTACTAGGTGTAGGAATTACATGTCATCCATACTGGTGGGCAGTATATTTTAAGAGGGTTTGGGCTGGGGGAGCACAAACTCAGGATTTAAAGCATACCCCAGTGGTTGGGGGTTGGCTTTACTAATAAAAATGTATATCAGCCCAAACTCTTTTTAGCAATATTAAAATAATGAAAGACTGGGGAAGTTCTAACTATATAGTAACACAAAAAAGTGAAGTTCTAACTATGCCATTCGTGTTTGTATGCAGCTCTTTGATGACAGCTCATAGGTCACTGTCCTATGTTAGGATTGTAACTTCTGACCTGCAAGTAACACAAGAATCTCTGACAAAGGCAGTAACCCACTGAGCTATCCAAATAAAATACAGCTTATCTGCATTTCAAAACTACCAACAGGCAAAGGATTGCTCTCCAGCAGGATAATTAATCACCAGTTATCTGGACATTTTTATTGTTGTCTTGCATTAATGGCCATGATAATGATAAAAACAATTTAAATGAAGCATACACAAAGTGTGTGCCTTGCTGGGCCTGTGCAGATTTAAAAAATAAAAACAAATAGTAACACATTCTCTTACTTGTGTCACAGCCTGATCTGATAAGCAGCTGCAGGAGTCAGTCAAGGTGAATCAGAATAAACAAACTTCTTTTCTTCAATGCTGAACAGAAAAGGAAATATCCATGGAGCACAGGACGGTAGGCAAAAGTTATTCGGTGCCAAATAAAGAATTTGTCCCCTTCGCCATGCCCCTATTGTACCTGCACGACACAGCTTACCTTTCTAAAAGGAGTTGGGTGATTGGGGATGGCTGTGAGAAAGAGCCCAGGCCCAATCTCGCAACTCCCAGAATAGGAAGAAAAGCAACGTTCGGAGAAATGTTTTAAATTTTAGTGCCCATTTGCTATTGGCCTTCATGTCCTCACTGCGAGGGCCAAGGCTCCTGTTTGGGTGGGCCAGGCCCACCAGCTAGAACCGGGCCTGTTTAGTGGGGCCCATCTTCGCCAATAGTTTGGGTGTAATGTACGCTCTATGTATGTGCTTAAAGTGTAACAGCTTATGCCGATGATTCAATGAGATATATCAGATCTGTTTGCAGCAATAAGTCCATGTTTGATC
The DNA here is from genome assembly GCA_963921515.1 of Calotriton arnoldi. Taxonomy (NCBI): domain Eukaryota; kingdom Metazoa; phylum Chordata; class Amphibia; order Caudata; family Salamandridae; genus Calotriton; species Calotriton arnoldi. Next base: position 604,733 of record CAWUFW010006494.1, on the reverse strand, counting down.
AGGTAGGGGGTGACCCAGATCGTTTTCCCAAGCCGCATGTGCCCCCATGCCCACTTGTGGTCTAAATGTAAGAGCCAGATGATAGAGTCTGGAAACCAAATGGGTACCAGAGGCGTAAGTGATAACGAGTAAAAGTGAGGGGAAATCCGCCGCTCTGCGGTAGATGCTCACAGTGCAGCTATCAATGACATGCGTGCTCTATGTAGTAGAAACCTGTCCATTTAGGAACCTACTGCTCTCCTGCTAGGTGCTGGACCGATCGCGCTTTGCCGCTCTGAAAAAGTTGTCCAAGTGTGTGGATCCCGCACCGGGTCAGCGTCCTCTTAGGGTTTCCATGGTTGGAGAGAGCCATGGGTTATCTTGCAGTGGTATGTGTGGGGAGTATAGGAGATCAAACTGAAGGTATCCGCACAGTTGTGCCCAGGCCCAGAATGTTGAATGGAGTGTCTGTATTTCAGAGGGTACTCTGGGCATTTCATGAGGCATAAGAGCAGAAAGTGAGTGGGGTCGAGCCTGGGTCCATTCTGGTTTCAAGTATTCCAGTCGAGCGTTAGGGTGGTACCAATAATAGGCATAGTGTGCCTGCGCAACTAGAAAGTACAGCTAAAAGTTGGGGACTCGTAGTCCACCGCGCTGATATGGCATTGTTAATGTCTGCCATCTGATACGCGGCTATCCACCCGCCGAAACCAGCCTAATGAGCATACCTCTTAGTGTGTCAAAGATTTTAGAAGTAAGAGGAATGGGAATATTCAGAAAGTAATAAAGAAATCGTGGGAGAACCACCATCTTAATGATGGCAATTCTTCCGGCCATGGATAGGGGGATTTTGATCCATCTGTTAATTTTCATCGGTAGCGTTCAATTGCAGGACCATAATTGAGTCTGATCACCTCCGCTGTGTCATGGTGTAGGTAAATTCCTAGATATTTAGGGGGGGTCATCGCACCGTCGGAGAGGGAACTCAAGAGTGAACGGGACCGTGACTTCTGTCAGTGGAAATATCTCAGACTTGGCCCAGTTAATGACAAGCCCAGAAAAAACTCCAAACCGCACCACCTCTCAAAGAAGAGGAGGAAGGTTAGTCTCAGGGTAGTGAGCGAACAATATGACATCATCCACATACAGAGACGCCAGTAGGGGTCCCCGGTGGAATCGGAGCCCGCGTTGCAGGTGCCTTTCCTGCAAATGGTGAACCAGGGGGTCCATCGCGATAATGAACAGCAGTGGTGACAATGGACAGCCCTGTCTTGTCCCCTGCGTCAATTCAAATGTATCCAAGAATCCGCCGTTTATACGAAGTCGTGCAACAGGATTTGTGTACAATAGGCGAACAAGGTTCAGAAAGTTTTGGGGAATACCGAGTTTCTGCAGGGTTGCATAAAGAAAAGACCATTCTAAGGAGTCAAATTCCTTTTCAGCATCTAATAGTATTGCCGCAGCTGGAAGCTCAGGCGTAATCTGGTTGATTACTGCGAAGAGCGTCCGCAGATTAACGGAAGTGGAGCGATTTGGGACAAATCTGGCCAGGCAAGGTGAAATAATTTGATCCACTAATAGAGATACGAGTCGCGAGAAGCTTAGCTAGGATTTTATAATCTTGATTCAGCAGAGAGAGGGGCCTGTATGAATCGCAGCACGATGGAGGCTTCCCCGGTTTCAATAATAACGATATAACAGCCTCTCGCATTGGGGGGGGGGGGGGGAAACATATTATTTTCGAGGGACTCCGCGTATACTACCAGCAAATGGGGAATAAGCAGGGGTTTAAATGTTTCATAGAGTGTACCAGACAGTCAGTCCGTACTAGGTGCGCGGGCTCCGCTGAGGTCATCGATGGCCTGTGATATCTTGTCTGCCGTGATAGGGGAGACCAGAAATTGCTGATGCCCGCTCTCGAGCCAGACCATGGCTATCTCAGCCAAATAGTCAGTGAGTGCAATATCCACAGGAGGGCAGCGAGTAGTGTACAGACGGGAGTAATAAGAGTAGAAGGCTGTAGTGATTGCATCTCTGTTATTGGTTACGGTTCCGTCAGGCATTTGGACCTGTGTTATGTAAGATGATTGATATTGGGGGCGTAGCAACCTGGCCAGTGTCCATCCCAGTCTCTCCCCCTCCCATATATCCTGGCCCACGTGTATTTGCCCAAATAATTGGCCTCTCGAGCAGCAAGTTCCTGAAATTCCGTTACCAGTTCTGCCTGTCGGTGTAGCGGAGCTGGGGTTCCCCCCTGTGAGAGTTGTGCATCAATATCACTTAAGAGTTTCTCCACCCTCTCCAAGTCGCAGCGAATGGTTCATAGGACTCCAAAATTTTTAGCGATAAAGGTTCCTCGAATGCAAACCTTAAACGTCTCCCAGTGTAGTGTGGCTGGATACCGATCCAGTGTTCAATTGAAAATATTCCACTATGGCTTCACTAAACTCGGTATGAAATAAGCTGTCTTGTACTGCCTCTGCTGGGAAGCGCCAGGGTGCACGAGTGCGTATTAGGTCTGGAACAGAGATGGCCAGTAGAACTGGTGAGTGGTCCGACAGTGTACGAGGAAGATAATCTAGGGAGAGTGTAGCCAATGTAAGGTTGGGCGACATATACCAGTGGTCTATGCGGGACCAGGTCCCCTGAGGAGATGAGTAAAAGGAGAATTCTTTGCATAGTGGGTTGCGGGCGTGCCACACATTCTGCAGTAGAAAGGATCGTGATAGTCTATTCAGTGCCTGCACAGACTGGGGTTTAGGGATCAGGCCAGGTCCTGTTGTATCTACAGCGGGATTGAGTGTGAGGTTGAAATCCCCGCCCATTAGTATAGTATCAGTGCCGAGCTGAGATATATGTGTAGCGATGTTGGGAAAAAATCCGGTGAATCTGTTTTGGGATCATATATATTTACTAGTAATATACTTTGGGAACCCAAGGTACCAGCAACGAGTAGGTAACGGCCCTCGGGATCTGAGATTGTTTCATGTACTGTGAAAGGTATCGTTCTGTGAATGAGGATACTCACCCCTCTCGAATGTGAACTGTAATTTGCAAAAAAACGCTTGTCTCCCCAGTTGGGGCATAGTGCGTCTCTTGTAAGAGTGCCTCCTGAATATCATGTCGGGCAAGATAGGCCAATATCTGTCCCTTTACGAGGATTAGATAGGCCTCGGACATTCCATGTCATGCATCTCAGCCTCAGAGCCTCGGGGCTCCTACCTGGAGGCTTCATGTATATTGCCTTGTTGCGTGTAGATTTGGAACAGTGCTTGAAAGGGCCTCCGACCGGCCTGAGTGCTCATCAATGCCCTGTAAAAAACTGTCATCCAACATTTAACAACTAACATCCCATATCTCCACCCTCCCACCCACAGCGGATAACAACCCAACTGGTATCCTGTGAATCCCAACATTTCCCCATCAAAACAGTAGGAGATCTCCTTGGGGGGGAGGCAACGCTCAATGGAGATTGCCAACATCATCCACGAATATGCATCATCTGAATTTGCCCAAAGCAGCAAGCACTATTACGCGAATAGCAAAAAGAGAGAAAGGGAGGGAGGAGCAGGCTGCAAATATCAAGTTTAAATTACTCAAGAGGGCATATAGCCAGTTCCGGGCCCCTCATTTGCACGCAAAGGAAAACTCCCCGGTGAGGCAGTCGGGCAAGTATGGGCACAGTGGCTTCAGCAAAAGGTCCCCTGTGAGTTCAGTGCACCTCAACCGGTGGGGGATGGGTTTGCTGAATCTCTTCGTCTGTCCACCCCTTGAGAGGCGGTATCCGTCCGGTGTTTCCAAAAATCGGCCGCCTCAGCAGGCGAGTCAAATATGCAAGTTTTGCCGTTCAGATGGATTCTCAGTCTCGCTGGATAGAGCATAGCGTAGCGTACTCCCGCTTTCTGTAACAATGCTTTAATGTCCAAATATTTCCGACGTGTTTCCTGTACCAGGGGGGTAAAGTCGTGATAGAGAGCATGTTCCATGCCTTGGTATTGAATGGAGTCCTATTCCCGAGCCAGGCGGAGTGAGGCATCTCGGTCGCAATAGTTAAGGAGCCGGGCTATGATCAAGCGTGATGGGGCACCAGCAGCCAGCCTAGGGGCCAATGACTGATGAGCCCACTCCACCACGAATGTAGATGAGAATGCACCGTTTCCAAACAGCTCTTTTAATAGACATACGACATATTCATTCATGGGGCCGGTATTGGTGGACTCAGCTACTTCTGCTATGCGGATGTTTTTCCGGCACGATCGCTCCTCCTAATCTTCGGCTTTTGCGGCGACCGCCTTAAGAAGACGTTCTGTGCATTCCATCCGTTTAGCCATTGCAGGCTGCGCATCCTCCATCTCCGAAATGCTTTGCTCCGTCATTTCTATGCGGGTGTCCTGTTGGTCCATGCGGCCTCTCAGGTCGTCCAGCTGCGTCACCAGTGTGTCAAGACGCATATCAATGGCCTTGAAACCGGCCTGTAGCTCTGCCATCATTTCCGCAGTTCCATCCGATGGAGTAGGCCCCGATTCAGCCTGTTTCCGGAGTACCTCGTCTGGGGGGCCAGCCTCCTCCTCGCGCCGGGGGGTCTTAGCGGCATCAAAGGAAAGTTGACGTTGCTTGGGGTCTCCCCTCCCCATAGTGGAGTTCAGAAGGGCACCGTGCTTAGGCAAAGCAGTCTGAAATCTATGTGCCGGGGAAGCTGATGGGTTTATTGCCGAACCCAAGGTAGATACATTGATGGATGGAGGAACGGCGTT